>JAVYIG010000277.1:227500-691136 GCA_035222895.1 Strongylocentrotus droebachiensis | reverse complement strand
TTCTTCGATAGTGGACTAGTCTTCCTGCAGACGGTCATTTTCCTAACTCTACGTGTACAACCTATGGGACAATCGGAGGGGGAGGGGGGTAACTTTGGATCGGTCCGCTAGTGCTCAAAGAAAATACCTCTTTAAGAGATTAATGGAAGTTCAAGAAAAAGGTCTGATCTTTCGAAAAAATGATATTTTATCAAAAGTTAGATGGTTCTTCGATAGCGGACTAGTCTTCCTGCAGACGGTCATTTTCCTAACTCTACGTGTACAACCTATGGGACAACCGGAGGTGGAGGGGGTTAACTTTGGATCGGTCCGCTAGTGCTCAAAGAAAATACCTCTTTAAGAGATTAATGGAAGTTCAAGAAAAAGGTCTGATCTTTCGAAAAAATGACATTTTATCAAAGTTAGATGGTTCTTCGATAGCGGACTAGTCTTCCTGCAGACGGTCATTTTCCTAACTCTACGTGTACAACATATAGAAAATTGGAGGGGGGGGGGGTAACTTTGGATCGGTCCGCTAGTGCTCAGAGAAAATACCTCTTTAAGAGATTAATGGAAGTTCAAGGACAAGGTCTCATCTTTCGAAAAAATGACATTTTATCAAAAGTTAGATGGTTCTTCGATAGCGGACTAGTCTTCCTGCAGACGGTCGTTTTCCTAACTCTACGTGTACAACCTATGGGACAATCAGGGGGGGGGGGGGAGGGGGGGGGGGGTAACTTTGGATCGGTCCGCTAGTGCTCAGAGAAAATACCTCTTTAAGAGATTAATGGAAGTTCAAGGACAAGGTCTCATCTTTTAAAAAAATGACATTTTATCAAAAGTTAGATGGTTCTTCGATAGCGGACTAGTCTTCCTGCAGACGGCCATTTTCCTAACTCTACGTGTACAACCTATAAGACAATCGGAGAGGGAGGGGGGTAACTTTGGATCGGTCCGCTAGTGCTCAAAGAAAATACCTCTTTAAGAGATTAATGGAAGTTCAAGAATAAGGTATCATCTTTCGAAAAAATGACATTTTATCAAAAGTTAGGTGGTTCTTCGATAGTGGACTAGTCTTCCTGCAGACGGTCATTTTCCTAACTCTACGTGTACAACCTATGGGACAATCGGAGGGGGAGGGGGGTAACTTTGGATCGGTCCGCTAGTGCTCAAAGAAAATACCTCTTTAAGAGATTAATGGAAGTTCAAGAAAAAGGTCTGATCTTTCGAAAAAATGATATTTTATCAAAAGTTAGATGGTTCTTCGATAGCGGACTAGTCTTCCTGCAGACGGTCATTTTCCTAACTCTACGTGTACAACCTATGGGACAACCGGAGGGGGAGGGGGGTAACTTTGGATCGGTCCGCTAGTGCTCAGAGAAAATACCTCTTTAAGAGATTAATGGAAGTTCAAGAAAAAGGTCTGATCTTTCGAAAAAATGACATTTTATCAAAAGTTAGATGGTTCTTCGATAGCGGACTAGTCTTCCTGCAGACGGTCATTTTCCTAACTCTACGTGTACAACCTATGGGACAATCGGAGGGGGAGGGGGTAACTTTGGATCGGTCCGCTAGTGCTCAAAGAAAATACCTCTTTAAGAGATTAATGGAAGTTCAAGAAAAAGGTCTGATCTTTCGAAAAAATGATATTTTATCAAAAGTTAGATGGTTCTTCGATAGCGGACTAGTCTTCCTGCAGACGGTCATTTTCCTAACTCTACGTGTACAACCTATGGGACAACCGGAGGGGGAGGGGGTAACTTTGGATCGGTCCGCTAGTGCTCAGAGAAAATACCTCTTTAAGAGATTAATGGAAGTTCAAGAAAAAGGTCTGATCTTTCGAAAAAATGATATTTTATCAAAAGTAAGATGGTTCTTCGATAGTGGCCTAGTCTTCTTGCAGACGGTCATTTTCCTAACTCTACGTGCACAACATAATGACCAATTGGAGGGGGGGGGTAACTTTGGATAGGTCCGCTAGTGCTCAGAGAAAATACCTATTTAAGATATTAATGGAAGTTCAAGAAAAAGGTCTGATCTTTCGAAAAAATGACATTTTATCAAAAGTTAGATGGTTCTTCGATAGCGGACTAGTCTTCCTGCAGACGGTCATTTTCCTAACTGTACGTGTACAACCTATGGGACAATCGGAGGGGGGAGGGGGCAACTTTGGATCGGTCCGCTAGTGCTCAGAGAAAATACCTATTTAAGAGATTAATGGAAGTTCAAGAAAAAGGTCTGATCTTTCGAAAAATGATATTTTATCAAAAGTTAGATGGTTCTTCGATAGCGGACTAGTCTTCCTGCAGACGGTCATTTTCCTAACTCTACGTGTACAACCTATGGGACAACCGGAGGGGGAGGGGGGGTAACTTTGGATCGGTCCGCTAGTGCTCAGAGAAAATACCTCTTTAAGAGATTAATGGAAGTTCAAGAAAAAGGTCTGATCTTTCGAAAAAATGACATTTTATCAAAAGTTAGATGGTTCTTCGATAGCGGACTAGTCTTCCTGCAGACGGTCATTTTCCTAACTCTACGTGTACAACCTATGGGACAATCGGAGGTGGAGGGGGTTAACTTTGGATCGGTCCGCTAGTGCTCAAAGAAAATACCTCTTTAAGAGATTAATGGAAGTTCAAGAAAAAGGTCTGATCTTTCGAAAAAATGACATTTTATCAAAAGTTAGATGGTTCTTCGATAGCGGACTAGTTTTCCTGCAGACGGTCATTTTCCTAACTCTACGTGTACAACATATAGAAAATTGGAGGGGGGGGGGTAACTTTGGATCGGTCCGCTAGTGCTCAGAGAAAATACCTCTTTAAGAGATTAATGGAAGTTCAAGGACAAGGTCTCATCTTTCGAAAAAATGACATTTTATCAAAAGTTAGATGGTTCTTCGATAGCGGACTAGTCTTCCTGCAGACGGTCGTTTTCCTAACTCTACGTGTACAACCTATGGGACAATCAGAGGGGGGGAGGGGGGGGGGGGGGGGGTAACTTTGGATCGGTCCGTTAGTGCTCAGAGAAAATACCTCTTTAAGAGATTAATGGAAGTTCAAGGACAAGGTCTCATCTTTTAAAAAAATGACATTTTATCAAAAGTTAGATGGTTCTTCGATAGCGGACTAGTCTTCCTGCAGACGGCCATTTTCCCTAACTCTACGTGTACAACCTATAAGACAATCGGAGAGGGAGGGGGGTAACTTTGGATCGGTCCGCTAGTGCTCAAAGAAAATACCTCTTTAAGAGATTAATGGAAGTTCAAGAATAAGGTATCATCTTTCGAAAAAATGACATTTTATCAAAAGTTAGGTGGTTCTTCGATAGTGGACTAGTCTTCCTGCAGACGGTCATTTTCCTAACTCTACGTGTACAACCTATGGGACAATCGGAGGGGGAGGGGGGTTACTTTGGATCGGTCCGCTAGTGCTCAAAGAAAATACCTCTTTAAGAGATTAATGGAAGTTCAAGAAAAAGGTCTGATCTTTCGAAAAAATGATATTTTATCAAAAGTTAGATGGTTCTTCGATAGCGGACTAGTCTTCCTGCAGACGGTCATTTTCCTAACTCTACGTGTACAACCTATGGGACAACCGGAGGTGGAGGGGGTTAACTTTGGATCGGTCCGCTAGTGCTCAAAGAAAATACCTCTTTAAGAGATTAATGGAAGTTCAAGAAAAAGGTCTGATCTTTCGAAAAAATGACATTTTATCAAAAGTTAGATGGTTCTTCGATAGCGGACTAGTCTTCCTGCAGACGGTCATTTTCCTAACTCTACGTGTACAACATATAGAAAATTGGAGGGGGGGGGGTAACTTTGGATCGGTCCGCTAGTGCTCAGAGAAAATACCTCTTTAAGAGATTAATGGAAGTTCAAGGACAAGGTCTCATCTTTCGAAAAAATGACATTTTATCAAAAGTTAGATGGTTCTTCGATAGCGGACTAGTCTTCCTGCAGACGGTCGTTTTCCTAACTCTACGTGTACAACCTATGGGACAATCAGAGGGGGGGGGGGGGGGGAGGGGGGGGGTAACTTTGGATCGGTCCGCTAGTGCTCAGAGAAAATACCTCTTTAAGAGATTAATGGAAGTTCAAGGACAAGGTCTCATCTTTTAAAAAAATGACATTTTATCAAAAGTTAGATGGTTCTTCGATAGCGGACTAGTCTTCCTGCAGACGGCCATTTTCCTAACTCTACGTGTACAACCTATAAGACAATCGGAGAGGGAGGGGGGTAACTTTGGATCGGTCCGCTAGTGCTCAAAGAAAATACCTCTTTAAGAGATTAATGGAAGTTCAAGAATAAGGTATCATCTTTCGAAAAAATGACATTTTATCAAAAGTTAGGTGGTTCTTCGATAGTGGACTAGTCTTCCTGCAGACGGTCATTTTCCTAACTCTACGTGTACAACCTATGGGACAATCGGAGGGGGAGGGGGGTAACTTTGGATCGGTCCGCTAGTGCTCAAAGAAAATACCTCTTTAAGAGATTAATGGAAGTTCAAGAAAAAGGTCTGATCTTTCGAAAAAATGATATTTTATCAAAAGTTAGATGGTTCTTCGATAGCGGACTAGTCTTCCTGCAGACGGTCATTTTCCTAACTCTACGTGTACAACCTATGGGACAACCGGAGGGGGAGGGGGGTAACTTTGGATCGGTCCGCTAGTGCTCAGAGAAAATACCTCTTTAAGAGATTAATGGAAGTTCAAGAAAAAGGTCTGATCTTTCGAAAAAATGACATTTTATCAAAAGTTAGATGGTTCTTCGATAGCGGACTAGTCTTCCTGCAGACGGTCATTTTCCTAACTCTACGTGTACAACCTATGGGACAATCGGAGGGGGAGGGGGTAACTTTGGATCGGTCCGCTAGTGCTCAAAGAAAATACCTCTTTAAGAGATTAATGGAAGTTCAAGAAAAAGGTCTGATCTTTCGAAAAAATGATATTTTATCAAAAGTTAGATGGTTCTTCGATAGCGGACTAGTCTTCCTGCAGACGGTCATTTTCCTAACTCTACGTGTACAACCTATGGGACAACCGGAGGGGGAGGGGGTAACTTTGGATCGGTCCGCTAGTGCTCAGAGAAAATACCTCTTTAAGAGATTAATGGAAGTTCAAGAAAAAGGTCTGATCTTTCGAAAAAATGATATTTTATCAAAAGTTAGATGGTTCTTCGATAGTGGCCTAGTCTTCTTGCAGACGGTCATTTTCCTAACTCTACGTGCACAACATAATGACCAATTGGAGGGGGGGGTAACTTTGGATAGGTCCGCTAGTGCTCAGAGAAAATACCTATTTAAGATATTAATGGAAGTTCAAGAAAAAGGTCTGATCTTTCGAAAAAATGACATTTTATCAAAAGTTAGATGGTTCTTCGATAGCGGACTAGTCTTCCTGCAGACGGTCATTTTCCTAACTGTACGTGTACAACCTATGGGACAATCGGAGGGGGGAGGGGGCAACTTTGGATCGGTCCGCTAGTGCTCAGAGAAAATACCTATTTAAGAGATTAATGGAAGTTCAAGAAAAAGGTCTGATCTTTCGAAAAATGATATTTTATCAAAAGTTAGATGGTTCTTCGATAGCGGACTAGTCTTCCTGCAGACGGTCATTTTCCTAACTCTACGTGTACAACCTATGGGACAACCGGAGGGGGAGGGGGGTAACTTTGGATCGGTCCGCTAGTGCTCAGAGAAAATACCTCTTTAAGAGATTAATGGAAGTTCAAGAAAAAGGTCTGATCTTTCGAAAAAATGACATTTTATCAAAAGTTAGATGGTTCTTCGATAGCGGACTAGTCTTCCTGCAGACGGTCATTTTCCTAACTCTACGTGTACAACCTATGGGACAATCGGAGGTGGAGGGGGTTAACTTTGGATCGGTCCGCTAGTGCTCAAAGAAAATACCTCTTTAAGAGATTAATGGAAGTTCAAGAAAAAGGTCTGATCTTTCGAAAAAATGACATTTTATCAAAAGTTAGATGGTTCTTCGATAGCGGACTAGTTTTCCTGCAGACGGTCATTTTCCTAACTCTACGTGTACAACATATAGAAAATTGGAGGGGGGGGGGTAACTTTGGATCGGTCCGCTAGTGCTCAGAGAAAATACCTCTTTAAGAGATTAATGGAAGTTCAAGGACAAGGTCTCATCTTTCGAAAAAATGACATTTTATCAAAAGTTAGATGGTTCTTCGATAGCGGACTAGTCTTCCTGCAGACGGTCGTTTTCCTAACTCTACGTGTACAACCTATGGGACAATCAGAGGGGGGGAGGGGGGGGGGGGTAACTTTGGATCGGTCCGTTAGTGCTCAGAGAAAATACCTCTTTAAGAGATTAATGGAAGTTCAAGGACAAGGTCTCATCTTTTAAAAAAATGACATTTTATCAAAAGTTAGATGGTTCTTCGATAGCGGACTAGTCTTCCTGCAGACGGCCATTTTCCTAACTCTACGTGTACAACCTATAAGACAATCGGAGAGGGAGGGGGGTAACTTTGGATCGGTCCGCTAGTGCTCAAAGAAAATACCTCTTTAAGAGATTAATGGAAGTTCAAGAATAAGGTATCATCTTTCGAAAAAATGACATTTTATCAAAAGTTAGGTGGTTCTTCGATAGTGGACTAGTCTTCCTGCAGACGGTCATTTTCCTAACTCTACGTGTACAACCTATGGGACAATCGGAGGGGGAGGGGGGTTACTTTGGATCGGTCCGCTAGTGCTCAAAGAAAATACCTCTTTAAGAGATTAATGGAAGTTCAAGAAAAAGGTCTGATCTTTCGAAAAAATGATATTTTATCAAAAGTTAGATGGTTCTTCGATAGCGGACTAGTCTTCCTGCAGACGGTCATTTTCCTAACTCTACGTGTACAACCTATGGGACAACCGGAGGTGGAGGGGGTTAACTTTGGATCGGTCCGCTAGTGCTCAAAGAAAATACCTCTTTAAGAGATTAATGGAAGTTCAAGAAAAAGGTCTGATCTTTCGAAAAAATGACATTTTATCAAAAGTTAGATGGTTCTTCGATAGCGGACTAGTCTTCCTGCAGACGGTCATTTTCCTAACTCTACGTGTACAACATATAGAAAATTGGAGGGGGGGGGGGTAACTTTGGATCGGTCCGCTAGTGCTCAGAGAAAATACCTCTTTAAGAGATTAATGGAAGTTCAAGGACAAGGTCTCATCTTTTAAAAAAATGACATTTTATCAAAAGTTAGATGGTTCTTCGATACCGGACTAGTCTTCCTGCAGACGGCCATTTTCCTAACTCTACGTGTACAACCTATAAGACAATCGGAGAGGGAGGGGGGTAACTTTGGATCGGTCCGCTAGTGCTCAAAGAAAATACCTCTTTAAGAGATTAATGGAAGTTCAAGAAAAAGGTCTGATCTTTCGAAAAAATGACATTTTATCAAAAGTTAGATGGTTCTTCGATAGCGGACTAGTCTTCCTGCAGACGGTCATTTTCCTAACTCTACGTGTACAACATATAGAAAATTGGAGGGGGGGGGGTAACTTTGGATCGGTCCGCTAGTGCTCAGAGAAAATACCTCTTTAAGAGATTAATGGAAGTTCAAGGACAAGGTCTCATCTTTCGAAAAAATGACATTTTATCAAAAGTTAGATGGTTCTTCGATAGCGGACTAGTCTTCCTGCAGACGGTCGTTTTCCTAACTCTACGTGTACAACCTATGGGACAATCAGAGGGGGGGGGGGGGGGGAGGGGGGGGGGGTAACTTTGGATCGGTCCGCTAGTGCTCAGAGAAAATACCTCTTTAAGAGATTAATGGAAGTTCAAGGACAAGGTCTCATCTTTTAAAAAAATGACATTTTATCAAAAGTTAGATGGTTCTTCGATAGCGGACTAGTCTTCCTGCAGACGGCCATTTTCCTAACTCTACGTGTACAACCTATAAGACAATCGGAGAGGGAGGGGGGTAACTTTGGATCGGTCCGCTAGTGCTCAAAGAAAATACCTCTTTAAGAGATTAATGGAAGTTCAAGAATAAGGTATCATCTTTCGAAAAAATGACATTTTATCAAAAGTTAGGTGGTTCTTCGATAGTGGACTAGTCTTCCTGCAGACGGTCATTTTCCTAACTCTACGTGTACAACCTATGGGACAATCGGAGGGGGAGGGGGGTAACTTTGGATCGGTCCGCTAGTGCTCAAAGAAAATACCTCTTTAAGAGATTAATGGAAGTTCAAGAAAAAGGTCTGATCTTTCGAAAAAATGATATTTTATCAAAAGTTAGATGGTTCTTCGATAGCGGACTAGTCTTCCTGCAGACGGTCATTTTCCTAACTCTACGTGTACAACCTATGGGACAACCGGAGGGGGAGGGGGGTAACTTTGGATCGGTCCGCTAGTGCTCAGAGAAAATACCTCTTTAAGAGATTAATGGAAGTTCAAGAAAAAGGTCTGATCTTTCGAAAAAATGACATTTTATCAAAAGTTAGATGGTTCTTCGATAGCGGACTAGTCTTCCTGCAGACGGTCATTTTCCTAACTCTACGTGTACAACCTATGGGACAATCGGAGGGGGAGGGGGTAACTTTGGATCGGTCCGCTAGTGCTCAAAGAAAATACCTCTTTAAGAGATTAATGGAAGTTCAAGAAAAAGGTCTGATCTTTCGAAAAAATGATATTTTATCAAAAGTTAGATGGTTCTTCGATAGCGGACTAGTCTTCCTGCAGACGGTCATTTTCCTAACTCTACGTGTACAACCTATGGGACAACCGGAGGGGGAGGGGGTAACTTTGGATCGGTCCGCTAGTGCTCAGAGAAAATACCTCTTTAAGAGATTAATGGAAGTTCAAGAAAAAGGTCTGATCTTTCGAAAAAATGATATTTTATCAAAAGTTAGATGGTTCTTCGATAGTGGCCTAGTCTTCTTGCAGACGGTCATTTTCCTAACTCTACGTGCACAACATAATGACCAATTGGAGGGGGGGGTAACTTTGGATAGGTCCGCTAGTGCTCAGAGAAAATACCTATTTAAGATATTAATGGAAGTTCAAGAAAAAGGTCTGATCTTTCGAAAAAATGACATTTTATCAAAAGTTAGATGGTTCTTCGATAGCGGACTAGTCTTCCTGCAGACGGTCATTTTCCTAACTGTACGTGTACAACCTATGGGACAATCGGAGGGGGGAGGGGGCAACTTTGGATCGGTCCGCTAGTGCTCAGAGAAAATACCTATTTAAGAGATTAATGGAAGTTCAAGAAAAAGGTCTGATCTTTCGAAAAATGATATTTTATCAAAAGTTAGATGGTTCTTCGATAGCGGACTAGTCTTCCTGCAGACGGTCATTTTCCTAACTCTACGTGTACAACCTATGGGACAACCGGAGGGGGAGGGGGGTAACTTTGGATCGGTCCGCTAGTGCTCAGAGAAAATACCTCTTTAAGAGATTAATGGAAGTTCAAGAAAAAGGTCTGATCTTTCGAAAAAATGACATTTTATCAAAAGTTAGATGGTTCTTCGATAGCGGACTAGTCTTCCTGCAGACGGTCATTTTCCTAACTCTACGTGTACAACCTATGGGACAATCGGAGGTGGAGGGGGTTAACTTTGGATCGGTCCGCTAGTGCTCAAAGAAAATACCTCTTTAAGAGATTAATGGAAATTCAAGAAAAAGGTCTGATATTTCGAAAAAATGACATTTTATCAAAAGTTAGATGGTTCTTCGATAGCGGACTAGTCTTCCTGCAGACGGTCATTTTCCTAACTCTACGTGTACAACATATAGAAAATTGGAGGGGGGGGGTAACTTTGGATCGGTCCGCTAGTGCTCAGAGAAAATACCTCTTTAAGAGATTAATGGAAGTTCAAGGACAAGGTCTCATCTTTCGAAAAAATGACATTTTATCAAAAGTTAGATGGTTCTTCGATAGCGGACTAGTCTTCCTGCAGACGGTCGTTTTCCTAACTCTACGTGTACAACCTATGGGACAATCAGAGGGGGGGAGGGGGGGGGGTAACTTTGGATCGGTCCGCTAGTGCTCAGAGAAAATACCTCTTTAAGAGATTAATGGAAGTTCAAGGACAAGGTCTCATCTTTTAAAAAAATGACATTTTATCAAAAGTTAGATGGTTCTTCGATAGCGGACTAGTCTTCCTGCAGACGGCCATTTTCCTAACTCTACGTGTACAACCTATAAGACAATCGGAGAGGGAGGGGGGTAACTTTGGATCGGTCCGCTAGTGCTCAAAGAAAATACCTCTTTAAGAGATTAATGGAAGTTCAAGAATAAGGTATCATCTTTCGAAAAAATGACATTTTATCAAAAGTTAGGTGGTTCTTCGATAGTGGACTAGTCTTCCTGCAGACGGTCATTTTCCTAACTCTACGTGTACAACCTATGGGACAATCGGAGGGGGAGGGGGGTAACTTTGGATCGGTCCGCTAGTGCTCAAAGAAAATACCTCTTTAAGAGATTAATGGAAGTTCAAGAAAAAGGTCTGATCTTTCGAAAAAATGACATTTTATCAAAAGTTAGATGGTTCTTCGATAGCGGACTAGTCTTCCTGCAGACGGTCATTTTCCTAACTCTACGTGTACAACCTATGGGACAATCGGAGGGGGAGGGGGTAACTTTGGATCGGTCCGCTAGTGCTCAAAGAAAATACCTCTTTAAGAGATTAATGGAAGTTCAAGAAAAAGGTCTGATCTTTCGAAAAAATGATATTTTATCAAAAGTTAGATGGTTCTTCGATAGCGGACTAGTCTTCCTGCAGACGGTCATTTTCCTAACTCTACGTGTACAACCTATGGGACAACCGGAGGGGGAGGGGGTAACTTTGGATCGGTCCGCTAGTGCTCAGAGAAAATACCTCTTTAAGAGATTAATGGAAGTTCAAGAAAAAGGTCTGATCTTTCGAAAAAATGATATTTTATCAAAAGTTAGATGGTTCTTCGATAGTGGCCTAGTCTTCTTGCAGACGGTCATTTTCCTAACTCTACGTGCACAACATAATGACCAATTGGAGGGGGGGGGGGGGTAACTTTGGATAGGTCCGCTAGTGCTCAGAGAAAATACCTATTTAAGATATTAATGGAAGTTCAAGAAAAAGGTCTGATCTTTCGAAAAAATGACATTTTATCAAAAGTTAGATGGTTCTTCGATAGCGGACTAGTCTTCCTGCAGACGGTCATTTTCCTAACTGTACGTGTACAACCTATGGGACAACCGGAGGGGGAGGGGGGTAACTTTGGATCGGTCCGCTAGTGCTCAGAGAAAATACCTCTTTAAGAGATTAATGGAAGTTCAAGAAAAAGGTCTGATCTTTCGAAAAAATGACATTTTATCAAAAGTTAGATGGTTCTTCGATAGCGGACTAGTCTTCCTGCAGAAGGTCATTTTCCTAACTCTACGTGTACAACATATAGAAAATTGGAGGGGGGGGGGGGTAACTTTGGATCGGTCCGCTAGTGCTCAGAGAAAATACCTCTTTAAGAGATTAATGGAAGTTCAAGGACAAGGTCTGATCTTTTAAAAAAATGACATTTTATCAAAAGTTAGATGGTTCTTCGATAGCGGACTAGTCTTCCTGCAGACGGTCATTTTCCTAACTCTACGTGTACAACCTATGGGACAACCGGAGGGGGAGGGGGGTAACTTTGGATCGGTCCGCTAGTGCTCAGAGAAAATACCTCTTTAAGAGATTAATGGAAGTTCAAGGACAAGGTCTCATCTTTCGAAAAAAATGACATTTTATCAAAAGTTAGATGGTTCTTCGATAGCGGACTAGTCTTCCTGCAGACGGTCATTTTCCTAACTATACGTGTACAACCTATGGGACAACCGGAGGGGGAGGGGGTAACTTTGGATCGGTCCGCTAGTGCTCAGAGAAAATACCTCTTTAAGAGATTAATGGAAGTTCAAGAAAAAGGTCTGATCTTTCGAAAAAATGACATTTTATCAAAAGTTAGATGGTTCTTCGATAGCGGACTAGTCTTCCTGCAGAAGGTCATTTTCCTAACTCTACGTGTACAACATATAGAAAATTGGAGGGGGGGGGGGGGGTAACTTTGGATCGGTCCGCTAGTGCTCAGAGAAAATACCTCTTTAAGAGATTAATGGAAGTTCAAGGACAAGGTCTCATCTTTCGAAAAAATGACATTTTATCAAAAGTTAGATGGTTCTTCGATAGCGGACTAGTCTTCCTGCAGACGGTCATTTTCCTAACTCTACGTGTACAACCTATAGAAAATTGGAGGGGGGGGGGGGTAACTTTGGATCGGTCCGCTAGTGCTCAGAGAAAATACCTCTTTAAGAGATTAATGGAAGTTCAAGGACAAGGTCTCATCTTTTAAAAAAATGACATTTTATCAAAAGTTAGATGGTTCTTCGATAGCGGACTAGTCTTCCTGCAGACGGTCATTTTCCTAACTCTACGTGTACAACCTATGGGACAACCGGAGGGGGAGGGGGGTAACTTTGGATCGGTCCGCTAGTGCTCAGAGAAAATACCTCTTTAAGAGATTAATGGAAGTTCAAGAAAAAGGTCTGATCTTTCGAAAAAATGACATTTTTTCAAAAGTTAGATGGTTCTTCGATAGCGGACTAGTCTTCCTGCAGACTGTCATTTTCCTAACTCTACGTGTACAACCTATGGGACAATCGGAGGGGGAGGGGGGTAACTATGGATCGGTCCGCTAGTGTTCAGAGAAAATACCTCTTTAAGAGATTAATGGAAGTTCAAGAATAAGGTATCATCTTTCGAAAAAATGACATTTTATCAAAAGTTAGGTGGTTCTTCGATAGTGGACTAGTCTTCCTGCAGACGGTCATTTTCCTAACTATACGTGTACAACCTATGGGACAATCGGAGGGGGAGGGGGGTAACTTTGGATCGGTCCGCTAGTGCTCAAAGAAAATACCTCTTTAAGAGATTAATGGAAGTTCAAGAAAAAGGTCTGATCTTTCGAAAAAATGACATTTTATCAAAAGTTAGATGGTTCTTCGATAGCGGACTAGTCTTCCTGCAGACGGTCATTTTCCTAACTCTACGTGTACAACCTATAGAAAATTGGAGGGGGGGGGGGGGTAACTTTGGATCGGTCCGCTAGTGCTCAGAGAAAATACCTCTTTAAGAGATTAATGGAAGTTCAAGGACAAGGTCTCATCTTTCGAAAAAATGACATTTTATCAAAAGTTAGATGGTTCTTCGATAGCGGACTAGTCTTCCTGCAGACGGTCATTTTCCTAACTCTACGTGTACAACCTATGGGACAACCGGAGGGGGAGGGGGGTAACTTTGGATCGGTCCGCTAGTGCTCAGAGAAAATACCTCTTTAAGAGATTAATGGAAGTTCAAGAAAAAGGTCTGATCTTTCGAAAAAATGATATTTTATCAAAAGTTAGATGGTTCTTCGATAGCGGACTAGTCCTGCAGACGGTCATTTTCCTAACTCTACGTGTACAACCTATGGGACAACCGGAGGGGGAGGGGGGTAACTTTGGATCGGTCCGCTAGTGCTCAGAGAAAATACCTCTTTAAGAGATTAATGGAAGTTCAAGAAAAAGGTCTGATCTTTCGAAAAAATGATATTTTATCAAAAGTTAGATGGTTCTTCGATAGCGGACTAGTCTTCCTGCAGACGGTCATTTTCCTAACTCTACGTGTACAACCTATGGGACAACCGGAGGGGGAAGGGGGTAACTTTGGATCGGTCCGCTAGTGCTCAGAGAAAATACCTCTTTAAGAGATTAATGGAAGTTCAAGGACAAGGTCTCATCTTTCGAAAAAATGACATTTTATCAAAAGTTAGATGGTTCTTCGATAGCGGACTAGTCTTCCTGCAGACGGTCATTTTCCTAACTCTACGTGTACAACCTATAGAAAATTGGAGGGGGGGGGGGTAACTTTGGATCGGTCCGCTAGTGCTCAGAGAAAATACCTCTTTAAGAGATTAATGGAAGTTCAAGGACAAGGTCTCATCTTTCGAAAAAATGACATTTTATCAAAAGTTAGATGGTTCTTCGATAGCGGACTAGTCTTCCTGCAGACGGTCATTTTCCTAACTCTACGTGTACAACCTATGGGACAACCGGAGGGGGAGGGGGGTAACTTTGGATCGGTCCGCTAGTGCTCAGAGAAAATACCTCTTTAAGAGATTAATGGAAGTTCAAGGACAAGGTCTCATCTTTCGAAAAAATGACATTTTATCAAAAGTTAGATGGTTCTTCGATAGCGGACTAGTCTTCCTGCAGACGGTCATTTTCCGAACTCTACGTGTACAACATATAGAAAATTGGAGGGGGGGGGTAACTTTGGATAGGTCCGCTAGTGCTCAGAGAAAATACCTATTTAAGAGATTAATGGAAGTTCAAGAATAAGGTCTCATCTTTCGAAAAAATGACATTTTATCAAAAGTTAGATTGTTCTTCGATAGCGGACTAGTCTCCCTGCAGACTGTCATCTTCCTAACTCTACGTACTTGTACAACATATTTTTTATGGAAAATTGGAGGGGCGGGGGGCGTAACGTTGGATCGGTCCGCTAGTGCTCAGAGAAAATACCTCTTTAAGAGATTAATGGAAGTTCAAGAAAAAGGTCTGATCTTTCGAAAAAATGACATTTTATCAAAAGTTAGATGGTTCTTCGATAGCGGACTAGTCTTCCTGCAGACGGTCCTTTTCCTAACTCTACGTGTACAACCTATGGGACAATCGGAGGGGGGAGGGGGGCAACTTTGGATCGGTCCGCTAGTGCTCAGAGAAAATACCTATTTAAGAGATTAATGGAAGTTCAAGAATAAGGTCTCATCTTTCGAAAAAATGACTTTTTATCAAAAGTTAGGTGGTTCTTCGATAGTGGACTAGTCTTCTTGCAGACGGTCATTTTCCTAACTCTACGTGAACAACATATGGAAAATTGGAGGGGGGGGGGGTAACTTTGGAACGGTCCGCTAGCGCTAACCAAGACATTTTTATGATCAACATATTTTCATTTATTCTCAACTGGTGGTCTCTTCACATAACCAACATTAAGCTTATGTTAATGATTTATAGTTTTCAATAAACCACGATCGAGTTATACCCTGGCTTTTTACATTTTTTTTTTATTGATACCTCACTTAATGGGAAACATAAATTAAATAATTCCAGAAATATTTTTAAAGAATGTTCATATAAATCTTTGACGCCTTCCAGTGAAGGCAAAGCCTGCCAATCATTTTCAGCTAAGTGTTGCTTGAACCTTGAGATTCTTCAATCATTTATTGACCGCTTCATAACTTGTCCATCTCTCTTAACAGAAGTTACCACAGAGCCCTCTTTATACAAAATATAGGCATATGATCTGAAATATCTGAACATATTACACCAGAGCTAAACTCATTTTAATTGCAGTTTGTGAAAATAGTGTCAATCCATGTTGCCCTAATTTCAGTTGTACGGTTAGGTTTGTGACAAGAGGAAATAATCCAAATGAGTTCACGAAATCGACAAAATCTTTAACACTATGATCATTATCAAATTGATTATGTTGAAGTAACCCATTAAATAATTATATTTCCTTGTTTTTTCTATACTCAATATCAGTAGGTGATGTTATAAGTTCTCACAAAGGATGTACTATCATAGTTAGGAGCCCTATATACACACCCAAAAATGATTTTCAGAGACACCTATTACAGAAACATTCTGCCTGAAGCAATTATTAATGTAACAAATCATCATAATTCTTAAACTCCTGGAAAAATATCAAAATTTCCTTGTAGGTTCTGTTCAATTGCACCAAAATTCACATAATTATGCACAATCTCTTAGCATTATGTTCACATCTTTCTTCAACAATGGTTTCTATTATTTACAATTAAGAAGATAATGGCACAATAAACTCTATACTCTATACATAAATGTCGTGTAAAAGACTAACCAAGATGGGCCTAAATATTTACTTCTGAATGACAAACGCCTATAAACCAAAACAACAACAACAACAAAACCAAACATGCACACAGACAGGGCATACACATTTACATACATAACAAAACACCAAAAGACATACACTCACAAACAGACACACACACAATACATGAATATGAGTAAATATAAGAAATATACTATAAATATTAAAAGGCAACGAAAACACATATAAATACATGTATAACAACTGACAGTAGAAACCGGCCACTCCTTAATATGCACTGTTTACAAAAGAAAAGCTAACACGAATGTTACAACAAATAAATCTAAGATAGACTGAAAAAAAGGCCTATACATTTCAAATTAGACCAGAAGTAAATTACTGTATACTGGTTTCATTCAGTGAGGAGGCATAGGAGAACAGCTTGCACCATATTAGAAGAAGAGAAAGAAAAAATGTAGGAGATCTAAGAAAGAGAGAGAGAGAGAGAGATAGAGAGCGCGCGAGAGAGAGAAAGAGAGAGAGAGAGAGAGAGAGAGAGAGAGAGAGAGTATCTTTTCCAAGAACCAAGGCCCGCATAGCACTGCTCTCGCTCGAAAAGATGTTAATAAATCAATCACGGTGACTATTAACAAAGATAAATAAATCGTCCACAGCATGCCGAGGACAATGCTACCATGTAGGTCCATGATGCTACCCAGTCAAGAAGGTTTAAAGCTGCACTACGCAGTAAAGTATAGCATTGTCTGAAAATCAGTCTATTAATTAAACGAGCGCGCTCGCTAAATTCGATACGACAACTAACAGTCGTTATTTTCCCACAAAAAGACATTTTCAAGCCCTTCTGTTTTGAGGGAAGTTCTAAAATAGTATCATCTTTCAAATGCCATTGGAATTTAAAATTTTCCTTTTTTGGCCTACAAATGGGACATACTAACTTTAAAGTGGACTCTCCACAACAACGAAACAGGTCGGTCCCCAGACGTAAAGATTAACCATATCTGTAAAATTAAACAATTCACACTCAACAAAGTTGTTGAAATCACATTATCAACTGGACGTAGACTGGAACAGTTGTGCTTCTTACGATGGCGATGCGTGTCGATATGAAACTGGATCTTCGGGGGGGATTGCCAGAAGGTAATACACATAGTGCAAATTGCAATCAATTACTACAGGCCTAATATATATATATATATATATATATTTTTTTTTTTTTTTTTTTTTTTTTTTTTAGTGGGTTCGTGTTTGTTTTTTTCATTCAAAATTCGTGTCCCTGTCCTGCTGCTGAATTTCGGAACGGAAAAGCTGCCTTTAAACAAAAAATGAGTTTTGGATGTTGGATTTTGCATTTTATAGCAAAACCTAATTTTACTATTTTCTTCATTATACAGAGAAGTAATTTGCTATATTTTTCTTCAGTTTTTCCTCTGTCTCGAGAGGCGGTCTATGTTTAAAAATTAGTCATTTAAAAATAGAAAATTTATAAACTAACAAAATAGTGAGATAACCATCCGATTCTGCCCCAACAGCCTTTCAAGGTAGATCTTCAGGAGTTAGGTGCATGCGGACTGGCGGGACGAAAGCGACATGGGATGAATTTGACTTCGATGACGGATGGGTTGGAACAGGAGCCCGCTGCAGTGTAATGGAATGGAGTACGGGGATTTCTGGGAAGCTAGTTTGTACTCGTCTTCCAGCAGTAGGTGACAAACCAGTGAGTTCATATGCTTTGTTTTCTTTATTTCGATGTAGTTTAATCTCACAATAGCTCACTGCCAAATACTTGTTTGGGGGCATAATCAAGTAGGTGTATATGGCTTACTATTTTTTTTTAATGCCACTTTTGATGCAATCGACTCAAGATCAGACGTTTATCAGAATATTTCATATTGTAAAATTAATTTTGAGTAAGTTATCAGCAGAGCCATTTCTACACAAGTTGGCCAAACTCTGTGTATAGAAGGCTCTGGTTATCAGATAAAAAGGGAGCCCTCACCGTTTGGATAGCTTCATGTGAAATACTCCACTAAATTATTTTTTTCTAGGGGTAGGGGGAGTTCAAACCCAGAAGCAATTGCAAAAGCATTTATTCCACTGCAGTGCCCTTTTGAATTATCCCATGCAACAACCTAAGTTTGTGCAGGAAAATCTAAGAAAATAGTGGAAACAGTTATTTTTGCATAAAATGCAAATTAGCTATTGTCTTTTGGTAATCAAGGATGTAGAAATGATTGTCCGGTACAACCCTGTTAACATTGAATCAATGGCAGAAGTAGGCGAACTTAACCACAAAATAACACGCCGTTCATAAAGTTAGCTGTTACACCGATGTAACGGATCGTACAGAACAGCATGAAAAGCGATGTTGTGATGAAAAGTGAGATAAAGTATCGCTGAAGAATAGTGAAAACAACGACGCATTCACCAAATGTGTCCAATGAGACCAAAGGTCTAGACCACATGTTCAGCCAAGCATCATGTTATGACGGAGGTGTTAGGTGAGTCGGTGATAAGCAGTGGCGGATCCAGGGGGGGGGGAGGAGGCGAAACGGCCGCGGCCCCCCCCCCCCCCTTATTGGCGGCGCAAAAAAAAAAGGAAAAAAGCGAAAAAGGAAAAAAGAAGAAGAAAAGAATGGAAAAAAGAAAGGAGGAGAGAGAAAAAGGAGAAGAAAGAAGAAAGGAGAAGAGAAAAGAAAAAAGAAGAGAAAAGAGAGAGAGAGAGAGAGAGAGAAAAAAAAAGAGAAAGGAAAAGGAAAAGAGAAGCCGGGTGAGAAAGTAAGAAGGACAAAGAAATGGCACAAAGTGACAGAAACGAGTAGGGGAAAACTGGGGGGGGGGGGGGGTATGCGCGTGTGTCCGTTTTGTAATTTTTAGGTTGTGCAAAACTGAGTCTGAATTCAGCTTATTTTCAATAGTTCTAAACATACTTGTTTATGAGCCGTAGTACCTGAAAAGAGTTGTGTAAAAACACTTCTGAAAAGGCTGCGCCCGGCCCCTCCAAAGGGTGGCAGAATGGTAATCAGGAAATTTTGGGTGTCATTCCCAAAGGTTTGGGGCCGTTATTGAAGAGGGGGCCGGCCATATGTAAATGGCATTGACGGTAACGGTGGATAAGGGAATAACGAGGATGGGAGTGCACATGACTGTGAACTGCACGCGTATATTGGGGATGATCATCCTATCGTTTTAGTTTGTGCAATCCGGGTCGAAATCCATCATAATATATTTATTTTAAAAAGGTTCATGTACAAGCACTCATGATGAAGCCGCGCCCGGCCCCTACAAAGAGGAGCATAATTGTAATTGGGAGATCGGGGGTCATTCCCGAAGGCTTGGGAGACGTTATTGGAGTGGGGGGGGGGGGGGTGGTTATTGAATAGAGGGGGCAGGCCACGTTGCAAAAGGGGGGGGGGGGGGTTGCGACACCCCACCTGTCAGGATATTGTCGGTAAAATTGCGCAGCTGTCGGGAAAAATGAGAAGAGGAGGGGAAAAAATAAAGGGGAAAGGGAAAGAAAACAAAACAAGAAAAGGAAAAGAAAGGAAAGAAATGAGAAGAAAGAAAGAGAAAAAAGAAAATGAAAAAAGGAAAAGGGAAAGGAAAAGGAAAAGAATCAAAAGAAACAAAAGGAGAAAAGGAAAAGAAAGGAAAGAAATGAGAAGAAAGAAAGAGAAAAAAGAAAATGAAAAAAGGAAAAGGGAAAGGAAAAGGAAAAGAATCAAAAGAAACAAAAGGAGAAAAGGAAAAGAAAGGAAAGAAATGAGAAGAAAGAAAGAGAAAAAAGAAAATGAAAAAAGGAAAAGGGAAAGGAAAAGGAAAAAAATCAAAAGAAACAAAAGGAGAAAAGGAAAAGAAAGGAAAGAAATGAGAAGAAAGAAAGAGAAAAAAGAAAATGAAAAAAGGAAAAGGGAAAGGAAAAGGAAAAGAATCAAAAGAAACAAAAGGAGAAAAGGAAAAAAAAAGAAGAAAAGAGATAAAAAGGAAACAAAAGAAACGGAGGATGAAAGAGAGAGAGATTAGGTAAGGGCCTGAGGGAAGGGGGGTGGGAGTAAGAGAGAGAGAGAGGGTGATGTTGGGTGGAGTCGCCACGTCGAGGGAGCAAGAAAGATACGCATGATAATTATGTTGTTGTGTCGGGTCCGCAGTGTCGATAGTTTTTGCTCGATCGTCGTGTACTATGTCAACGCAGAAGTTTGAAGTCGGTGAGATGTGTAATGTCGGTCGGCCGGCAGTTTTTTCCCCTACGAACTGTGACTTTTTATGGGACAGGGAAACATTTTTGAAAATTCAGACAATGATTAAGAGTCGGTACAACGAATCGTCTTCTTTCTCTAATAATTCAATGAAACGTCAAAGCTTCCGCGCTTCGCGCGGGAGGTGGAACTGAGTACAGAGAAGGATTCAGAGTAAATATGTACAACGATTTGTCTTCTTTCTCTTATAATTTAATGAAACGTCAAAGGTTCCTCGCTTCGTGCGGTAGGGGGTAACTGAATTAAGACAAGGATTAAAAGGAATTATTTCTAATGAAACGCCAAAACTACCTTGCTTCGCGCGGGAGGGGGAAACTAAATTTAGACATGGACACGGTATAACGAATCGCCTTCTCCTCTAATAATTTAAATAAACCTGAAAGTTTCTGCGCTTCGCGCGGGATGGGCGAAAATGAATTCAGACAAGGGTTACGAGTAAATTATAAGGGTAACGTAAAGGTTCCGCGCTTTGCGCGGAAGGGTCAAAAACTGAATTCAGACAAGGATTTAGAGTAGAGAACGGTAAAACGAATCGTCTTCTTTCTTTTATAATTTAATGAAAAGTCAAAGCTACCACGCTTTGCGCGGAAGGGGGGAATCTGAATTCAGACAAGGACACGGTACAACGAATTGTCTTCTTTCTCTTCAAAGATTTAGAGTAAAGAACGGTACAACGAATCGTCTTCTTTCTCAGATAATTTGATGAAACTGAATTCAGACAAGGATTAAGAGATAATTTTTTTATAGATTATTAAATCTAATAATTTAACGAAACGTCAAAGTTTCAGCGCTTCGCGCAGAGGGGGGGGGGGGGGGGAACTGAATTCAGACAAGGATTAAGAGTAATAATTTAATGAAACGTCAAAGCTTCCGCGCTTTGCGCGGGAGGGGGGGATTTGAATTCAGACAAGGACACGGTACAACGAATCGTCTTCTTTCTCTAATAATTCAATGAAACGTCAAAGCTTCCGCGCTTCGCGTGGGAGAGGGGGGAAACGAAACCAGACAAGGATTAAGAGTCGAAAACAGTACAACGAATCGTCATCTTTCTCCAATGATGTAATGAAACGTCAAAACTTCCGCGCTTCGCGCGGGAGGGGCGAAACATAAACTAAGAGTCGGAACGGTACAATGAATCGTCTTCTTTCTCTAATAATTTAATGAAATGTCAAAGCTTCCGCGCTTCGCGCGTAGAGGAAAAAATGTTGATATCGGACAAGATACATGACGTGAGCCTGCCCCCTTTCCAAAATTGTGCCCGCTTGTAGGTACTGGTAAGGTGCTATGACCTTGTTATTATTGGTATGTTAAGTTGAAATATTGGTCTGTGCGATTTTAAAATTTTCTGCCCCCCCCCCCCCTATTGGAAAATCCTGGATCCGCGCCTGATAAGGATAACGAGGTGGAGGGGAGTTAATCGTAAAACAAAGCCTTGTGGTCAGATTTTCATATGTCGGCGAAAGCAGAGAGAAAAGGAAGAAAGTGGTGCGGTTTATGTCCTCAAGGATGTTTGGGGGCACCATCCCCTAAAGTGACCCTATGGCAATAAGTGGTCATTTGTTGGTACCTTTTCTTTAAAATTCCTGTATAATTAAATAGATATTGACTTCACTTGAAAGGAAGCATTCCTCAGGCAGGGGGATATGATATAGTTCTATCCAAAGTTTTTTTTTTTTTTTGGGGGGGGGGGGGGGGCTTAGGGGCTCGCATCTCCCGACTGTTTACTGTTTACCTTAACTTGATAGGAAGCATTCCTCAGACAGGGAGATATTTAATTGCACTGAAAGGCTACCAACCCCTCCTAGGATAGGGGGCTTGGGAGTGATGTCATCTATGGGCCATTTTGAGAAATCAAATTATCAATCATATCTTGATAACCAGCCACCAAAACGTTACCAAATTTTGTACACATAAACTTCAAGGGTCAATACCCAGGTGGGGAGTTGGGAGGGAAACACAATCAAAATTTTGAATGCTGCAAATCATTTGACCAAATCTTGACCAATTTAGAGTATCGTTTTGCCATTTTTAGCATTTAAATAATTTACATGGAGCATGCACAAAATTAATATAGAAAAACATTTATTGTGTGGATCAGATTTCTGACACTTCTCTTAGCAACTTCAACAAATTTCAGTTCATTTTGACTTAATAATTATGTGCGCGTTACACATTAAAAACTGCTACGCCTAAAATTTGCTCAAATACAAATTGTGAAGAATTTTCTTTTTTTTTTGCTACACCAATATATGGCCCTTCAAAGTCAGAATTTTTAATTTCAATCGATTACATTGTATTGACTATGTTTCCAGCGGTGATGTTTCTGAATGGCCCGGTCCCACTGGCCGATGGACGCAAAACGTATGCATAAAGGACACAGCGGACGAGCAAAATTTCGGGGGTGACTCCATCCGTTTCCATCCGCTCTAGACATGGACAAAATTTGCGAAAATTTGCGAAAACAGAACGGAAAATAACGGACGTGGGTAGTATGTACCGGGGATGTTAAACGGATGTTCATCGGAAGCCTAGCAGATGAAAGCGGATGGAAGTGGATGACAGCTTTGAATACTTTATTTACGAGATGCATACGCTTACATCCTTTCTATTTCCGTGCTACTAACGATGTATAGACGTTCCATGTACCTTATCTTTCCTCCCTATTTCCGTTTTCAGCTGCAGCGGATGTGAGTTGCGAGGATGCCCAGAGGATGCAGAGAGGATACAGCGGACGTTTAACGGATGATAACGGACATAGAACGTTTGTTGCTCGTATTTGTCGCGGATTTACATCGCACACGGCGGAAGTTCATCCGTTCTAAAAGTTTTGTGCAGCTCAAAACTGTTTGCGCGTATGAAATCACAGTGGACGGATGCTCGATGGATAGAGCGTATGAAACACGTATGCAATGAGTACACAACGGATGCATAGCGTTTTCCAACGGATGGCAAGATTTTGTTACGTTTAACATCCTCTTTGCATCCGTAAGTGTAGTGGGACCGGGCCTTGTATAATTTGTTGATGTTAATCGGACTGTAGCGGTGTTATTCCTGTCGATTGTCTCTAAAATGTTAATATGTTGTACCTAAGAATATACACTAGAATAAATGTGACATTTAACTCTACGGCCAAATTATTATTTGAAAAAAATGAAAATAAATATATTAAGGTCCATTACAGAGTTTGATGAACACGGGTGGGTAGCATTTGTGTATAAGAGTGACCCCCTGAGCGTAGTATGTCCTATTTGTAGGCCAACAAAACTGAAAAGGTTAAATATCAATGGCATTCGAAAGATAATACCAATTTAGAACTTCCCTCAAAACAGAAGGGCTTGGAAATTTCTTTTTGTGGGAAAATAACTACCGTTAATAATTATCGAATCGAATTTAACGAGGCGCTCGTTTAATTAAAAAGTCTGATTTTCAGACCATTGTACCGAGTGGTCGTATGTTTTATGCTGCGCAAAGATTCAATCAGCTTAATTTTGGACATTAAAAGAAATGGGTTTTTGATGTAGACACTCGTGTACCCTTTACAGCTCGTTTTATGTATGTTATTACCAAAGAAAAAAAGAAATCAGTCAATCACTCAAAAGTGTCCGACAATGAAGTCCAGAAGGAGTAGAAAGTAAACGGATTTCATTGCATCATTTGAATACTATATGAAACATATAAAACGTTAATATTTCACAGATAGGACATACGTGACATACTATATTCGTTATTCCTGTAAAGTTCCACAGAATTCGATGTTGGCTACAAAAGGGAAACACAACTAAGAGAAATTTTGCCATCAAATTTTCAGGGCTCCTAACACTTTAAAGGGGTTTAATAATTATGAATGAAAATACATGTAGTGGAACCCGGGGCAAAGTGGACAAAAAAATTGGAACAACCAAAACAGGATTACAAAGCAAGGTAAAGCAAAACATTTGGTTTATACTTTACCTTAGGACTCCCACTCACAAATGACACTAACAACGTTTCTCAAATAATTAGTTTGATTAAATGCTAATATTAAAAATCCACTTTGCCCCCGACCTCCCGTGCAAATTGAAACACTGTGCAACACATTCCATTATGCCCCATCCACTTTGCCTCGAACAAGTGAAATTTTGTTATAGTGTGGAGGGAATAAATTAAAAAAAGTATACCGGTAATTAAAATCGGTATATAATAATTATAAAGCAAAAACTAATACATCAATCCTCTGCGTGCATCCTTTATCGTATTAGAAAAAAGGCACTCTTTTCACTACAAAGCAACAACGCTGGATTGAAAGGCGACACAAGATTCGGCGACATAAAACATAAATAAAAACTTTTTGCAAATCTACCAACCCTGGCAACTCTTTTAAAAGCCGGAATTAATTATTGTTATCGGGATCATTGGCGGAGAACCGAATATCAAGCATTTTTTGCAACATTATTATATAGCAGTCATATATAATTTTGTCACAAAATTTTACTGCATGATTATCACATTAAATTAGAAATTAATAGACCACAATGTTACTTAAAATTGTCGGTTGCTCGATGAACGACCAAACATTCTTGGGGGGGGGGGGGGGGGAGGGTTCAATCCCGGCTTCCCACCTTATTCACATATCATTATAAGAACAATTACCCCCTGGACAATCATCCAGAAATTTACCCCCCCCCCCCCCCCCGCCCCCTCCCACGAACAATCACGAAGAGGGGAAGTCAACCCCGATAATAAGTTGGGTAATATTTAGGGGGAGATCATTTGCATGGGGGGATAAATATCCTCTGGGGGTTATTGTCCATGAGGGGAGGGGGATAATAAATGTCCTAGAGGGTAATTTTTAGGCGGGGGGTAATTGTCTTTGGGGATGGTTGTCCTCGGGGGAGGGGAGGGGGTAATTGTCCTTGAGGGTCATTATTATACCGCTGGTATAATTGGCCGGGGGTGATTGCCCAAGGGGTAATTGACCTAGAGCCTTCGCATATAATTTTCACAGGGCAATAATTAAACTGCTACTCAACTTACGCTGAATTTTATTTTCTGGTTGTAAACTCAACAAAAAATGAATGGCCATCTCTAAATGATTATTTTGTATACCATGCAAGTGGGCCTGCAAAATATCACGCCTAGCTGGTCTCTGAAGACTGACTTAGCATCTACAGTAGCGGTACATGGAAGGGGTTTAATGAGTACAATCAAGTCATATTGCATAATGAAGGCTACATGTATGATATGGTAGATATTTAACTGTTATCATTTTTGTTTATCTCTCCCACCCTCTGACCCCCCCCCCCCCTTTCTCTCGCTCGCTCTCTCTCTCTCTCTCTCTCTCTCTCTCTCTTTCTCTCATAATACACTTAGATTGTCATGATTTTCAGTGATTCACAAATGAGTCCTTTTGTACAGGCTGAAGTTCAAGAAGGCCTACTTCCCGAAAAAGGCGAAATGACGTATCGTTTTGGCTGCCATAGCACATCAGGAGGGACTCTGCGGTCGGTGTACCAGGAGGTATCCGCTTTTGAAATGAAGGAGACTCCTGATGTTGTTGTGATCAGTGTTGGAGCTAATAATGTAGGCAATAAACATACACCTGGACAGAAGACAAGGTAGATAATGTACGGTATAA
Organism: Strongylocentrotus droebachiensis; assembly: GCA_035222895.1. NCBI lineage: Eukaryota > Metazoa > Echinodermata > Echinoidea > Camarodonta > Strongylocentrotidae > Strongylocentrotus > Strongylocentrotus droebachiensis. The sequence continues at coordinate 665,408 of JAVYIG010000277.1, read as the reverse complement.
GCATATTAATAACAGCTGTATATTTACAAGTGTGACTGTCTGTATATTATATGCATTATGTTCCAGATTCATAATATCTCCATAACAAACGGTTGAATCTGTGAGCCCTAACTATTCTACCTGGAGGCCTTAGCTTCTATAACCTGTCAATTTCAATCCTTACATAAATTATGAAGGTGGTACATGTACGGGCCAAAGACGTATTTTGTAGGTGTCCTGTTTACCACGTGAGGTATGACTATTATTAGCATTAAAAACCAACTGATAATAAATAATAACACTGTGTACCTAATCAGACATTAAGACAGGATAAGTAGGACAAAGCTGAAATGAAAGGTAATCGCAAGGTCAGGTCGACAATCTCTTACTTAAAAATATGCAATGTTTTGATTAAGGGATAAGATGGTCACTGCGGTCAGTTTACAAGGATTTTAACAATCTAGGTACACGGCTTCTGAACCTTTATAGTTATCTCCAAAATGCTAATACATGTATCCATGACCTAAGAAGGAACACATAATTAGAACCTCCAAATCATCGTTGATTGACATGTGACCTCTCAATGTTACATAACACATGTACCATAATAACTGAAGGTGTAGGGTAGGTGTAGGGAATTGGAGACCGTAGGGAATTGGAGACCACCAAGCTTGAACCCATCACTGTCTGTCCGTGTTGACTCCAATATTGCTATAGCGCCATATGTGGCCTTTAACAACACTACTGCATATATCCAATTCATTTCGAAGACTAAAATGCGTTCTTTCTTCGAGAAAATTGGCTAAATTGACCAAGATAAGCAATTGTGATCGTACAATTTTGCTCTGATATAAAAACACAATTTTCACTGAATTTTGTGGTGTATGCATATATTTAGGGGTGGCTTTTAAAAAGTAGTTTTAAAAGGAAGTTTATGAAGTGTGCCAACCATCACAGAAAACTTATGGCCATAAAAAAAAAGTGTTTGAGCTAACTATAACAATCCCATTTTCATTCAAATTGTATTCAAAATGTCTTGATTTGTAACTGTCCCTTATTACCTACACATGTAGGTAACGAGATACCTTTGGTGATGACGTCATTAATCATTGTTATCTTATTAATCAGTTACATCATGACCACAAATTTTGGTAACATTTTTCATGTTTATGTAAATTATGCAAATGTGCTTAAGGGTATCCAATTCCCCACACCTACCCTATATGCCAATTTTGGTATAATAAGATATACAAGACTATGTTATTATAACAGTTATAAATTGAGACCGTGAGATCTTCCAAACACTGAAGATAGATTCTATATGTGTGATAAAAACTGATGAAAAAACAATAATCATTGAAAAAGAATTAAAACTCCTACACACATAAGGTAAAGTCATTCCTCCACCTGTCTGTAGCCATATATAGCATTTCATTCAATCTTGAAGATATAAAGTAAGAATCTTACATTTTATTTTCCCAATATTTTTCAGCATGGATGATGATTGCATTGACATCAGAAACTTGGCAAAATTGGCTGTGTCAAAATTCCAGAGTTCTAAGGTAAATATCATTTTGAATACCAAAATAGTTTGTGAACACATTATCATTAGAACCGACGGATGGATTACTTTCAAACTTGAACTTTAAAAATTGCTTCTGTTTTGGTTTTAAAATCGCTCTATGGCGGAGGCATCAGTCGCAGATCCATCTAGTTTGATCTTGATTTCAGCGTGATATTATTTGCAAAATAGGTAACAGCAATATTCAATTAATTTACGGTGATTTTTGACCGAGTGAAAGTTTATGGCTTGTATATCTTTTGGATAGCAGTTTATTTGTTTTGGGTTCTACTGACTGAAAGTGCTTTAAAAAAAGAAAAATAAATACACAAATATCATTAATTATTTGTTGTCAAGTTTAAGTATAATTTCATAAAAGGTAACGTTACTCATTATTAACAAATAATGAAAAAACTTGATGTCTCAAGGTACCCAATTAGACTTAAAGAAAAAAGTCAGAAATTGGTTGGTTTGAACTGTGCACGAAGCTTTGCAGACCCCCTCCCCTCCTCAAACTTAGAGTTAAAGTAAGCATACATATATTATAAAAACTGTAGGTTTCAGACATTCAGACTCTATATGTTTATTTTATTCATTCATTCTCACAATATATCAGGTGGTGTTTACATCTGTGTTACCACGCCTTGACGGACTCTGGGGCTATGTCGACAGCTTCAATAACTCTATGCATAGGATAATTAAGGAGGAGGGTGGTGTGTGGATAGATATGGGGGCACACATCGACGGTGAAGATCTCACACTCTACAACAAAAGAGACGGCCTACATCTTTCAGACTGCGGTGTCTTGTTTTTCTTAGAAATACTTGACAGTGAGCTTGCGCAACCCTTCATGCCCAGAGGACGATACCCAGACTGGCTTATCCCACCGCTGTCAAAAGCTCCGAGGCGAAAGAAAAAAACAGAAAAAGACACCAAAGGACCCAAAAGCGCCTCAAAAGGTAAAAAAAGTATCAAGATTAATTCTACTTCTTGATGAAATTTATGGGGAATTTTTTTTTTCAGTGGAATATTCTAACTATAAAATTACTGTCACATTTCATTACATACAGAGATCATTCTAATTATTTTTAATATTGGGACTAATTTGATGTCCAGCATTTATTGATTAGGGTGTGTTTAATTGCTTTGGAAATGAACTGAATCGTTCTGACCGGTGACGCTCCAATGCGTACCATGAAAGGTGGTTCATTACGAGCATTCAGGTGCTCATATGGGAAGAGTACCTCCGATGCCACCAGGAGAAAATATGCCAGGCATTTGCTTAACTGGATCTTCCTTTCAGATACGTAGACAAAAGATTCCTGCCTAGCTGCATACTAACGGGCCACTTTCAAAGGGAAATATGCTTTTGTAATGATAATTACTTTTCGCTACCACTCGTCTGATAATACGAGCAGTACACGGTGCTTACCTTTACGGGAGGCAAGCGAAAGGAAATGGAGCAAAATTTCCTGAAATATTAATCTAAATTACTCGACTGGGCATAACTGTGTGGGCACTAATCTGTCATTTAACATCATAACGAATTGTACATGAACAAATTCACTTGTTATTATCGTGAGCCGGAAGTAATCGGGAAAGTGTAAAATTGCAGGTTTTAAGACTGTCTGTAACATTTTACTATTTTTCAGAAAATAAAATTGCTATCATACAATGCAAGCGAATTTCTTGACACAATTAGGCTATTGTATTCAGATTTTATCATCTGTGCGATTTTCCCCTTGTTAGTTCAAATAAATAGTGAAATATTAAGGATATTTATTTGTGAAAAAAATCACTACTCACGCATTCCAATGATATTGGCGGCTTCGAACCTCGGACATCAAAGGTAACAGCACACCAGTAGATCCATTATGAAACAATAGAAAACGGCAGCTGCTTGGAATAATTTGTTGCCAGTTGGGCCTCCATCTCTTAAAGTGGAAATTCAAAGAAAATCACAAATATGTCAACTAATGTATCACTAGAAACTGGTAAGCTAACAGATGGCCATCGTACAAGTTTTAGGTGAACTACATATCGTGTGATTTATAAAAATACAAATACAACCACCTCCGTATTAGCAGCTGGGATATACGAGAGATTTGCTAGAAAAATAACGATGTTTTAATGACGTCACAATATGAACCAATACTGACCAAGCAGAGGACATCCCATAAAGAATGAACATAATTGCAAAGCTATTATTTTTCAAATTATAATGAGTTTAGTGTATATAAATATGATGGCATTTCAAACCATTCAAAAGGGGATATGAAATCGATTCTGATAACTAAAATCTTTTTTTTTGTAAATACACAGGATAGGGGTTAATTAACAATCAAAGAAACCAGACTTTCAAATTGAAAAAAAACCCGGAATAATAATAATAATATTTAATTTTTATATAGCGCTTATTACCAATGTCTCTAAGCGCTTTACAAATATTAAGAACGGAATTTGTTCCCTCTTGAAACGCCGAACATACCGCGGTGTGTGCAAATGAATATACAATGGCGTCTTATTTTCTTTACAAGCGACAGATTCCTTTATTTTTGTATCGCTGCATTATTTTGTCATCAAAATAAAACCATGCGCGGGGTTTAGAGTGAGGCAATAGATTATACATTTAGCCTGACGGTAGTGAAGTAAGAGAAAGAACTCAGGCACTGAAAATGTGTAAGATGTCATGGGACATCGTCTGCTTGTGCAAATCATGTCCATGCTGTGATGTCACACATCTCAGCAGCGTTCGGAGGTTCGGAGAGCTCTTCAGGTGCTATGCCGGGGCTGTATTTAAGTATTTTGTAATTTATAATAATCGTTGCTTCGCATATTTCCAAGAATTGAATTTTGATAACCTTGTCGAATCAAAGTTTCAACTTTGCAATAATGAAAATAAAGTTATTTTTTAAAATCAAAAATCGTCTTCTTTCTATAATAATTTAATGAATTTCAGAGCTTCTGCGCTTCGCACGGGAGGGGGAGGGGGGAACTGAATGTAGACAAGGATTATGAGTCGAGAACCATACAACGAATCGTTTTCTTTCTATTATAATTTACTGAAACGTCAAAGCTTCCGAGCTTTGCGCGGGAGGGGGGGGAACTTCATTCAGAGAAGGATTAAGAGTTGAGAACGGTACAACGAATCGTTTCTTTCTCTAATAGTTTAATGAAACGTTTAAGCTTCCGCACTTCGCGGGGGGGGGATGAATTTAGATAAGGATTACGATTCGAGAACAGTACACCGAATCGTCTGCTTTCTCTCATAATTTAAGGAAACGTCAAAGCTTCAGCGCTTTGCGCGGAAGGGGGGAATTGAATTCAGACAATTAGGGTTAAGAGTCGAGAACGGCACCAAACATCGTCTTCTTTCTATAATAACTTTATGAAATTCAGAGCTTCCACGCTTCGCGCGGAAGGTGGGCAACTTAATTCAGACAAGGATTAAGAGTCGAGAACCGTACACCGAATCTTTTTTTTTCTCTAATAATTTAATGAAACGTTTAAGCGGGAGGGAGGAAACTGAATTCAGACAATAAGGGTTAAGAGTCGAGAACGGCACCATAAATCGTCTTCTTTCAAAATTGGTTTAATGAAACGTCTGAGCTTCCGCGTTTCGCGCGAGAGACCCTTCACCAACCCCGGCATAGGGAGCGCGCTCTTTAAGTGATTCGCTTGCTCACAACCGCCCTTAAAATAAGATCCTGGCTACGCGCCTGCATTTAAATATGTAGCTATGAAGCTGACTAAGTTGACGATATAATTCGTTTATCTGTGTCGTCGAGGAAAATGACAACTTGCGCATACGCAAGTACTTTAAATAGTTCATAGGAAAAACAATTTAGCCTTCGGCCCCGGGTTTATAGGGTTAAATTTGTAGACATTGGGACATTCAATTTTGTCGGTAATTGGTGGCTAGTTTTGTCAGTAATCGGTAGCCTCTAACCCCCCCCCCCCCCCACAGAAAAAGGTCTAGCGACGCCACTGGGTCCATGGGAGGTGGTCCATCGTGGCACACTTCTGGAACGGTTTAGGAGCCTTCAGGCACTCCTCTGGCTTGTTACTGTACAAGTTTGTTTATATGAGAGAAATGTTAATGAAATTGGCACAACTTTTAACAATGCAAAAGCTTATATGTATGTCGTGCTTCTATTTTTGTCAAAGCAGGTAGTGCACCACAGAGGGACAGTTCATATCCAAAGCTTCGCAAGGTACGAGATCGCCGTACAGGTACGTTACGCTTGAAAAAATAATTGAACACCCCCCTGTGTCTCCTTATTTAATGTTGTTTATATGAGAGAAACGTACTTGAAATTGGTACAACTCTGTACCATACAAAAGCTTATGTATGTCATGTTTCTATTTTTGTTCAAGCAGGTAGTGCACCACAGAGGGAAAAGTCGAAGCCTCGCAAGGTACGAGATCGCCGTTGCCATAAAAGCTTTGATGGAAAACCTGTTGCGGCTGAAATGTCAACAATCAGGTACAGGATTCATTACTTTCACTAACTATAAATTTATGTAACTCATAAAATTATAATGCATCATTTTAAACAGTATAAATTGAGTCTATTCATTAAAATTGATGACGATGCAAATCCTTATAATTTTTATGTTCTACATAATTGACCTTTATGTTTTGCTTCTGGACAAATTCATTTATTATGTAACAAAGTGAGTAAATTTCAACGTTATCTTTAAATGGGATGTTCAAATTAATTCAGGTCAAGACATGTTTTTCCCGAGTTCTTATTTCATTCTTTCTTGTATCGCTCCAATAAATTGAAAAGCAGTTTTTAGCTGTAAGCTTTCGAAACTATGACTAATTATGCCTCTAACAGTGGTCCTCTATCAAAATGCCATGTGTGAGATTCTTTAATATGAACAGAACCCTTTCAGAAAGTTTTGAAAGCTGAGATATCCATAATTTAACCAGTGCTAAACACTGACTCTTTAGAAAGGGGGTCTGGATTTAGGTTTTTAGAGTCTTTATGCATGAGCCGAGCTATGTAAAAATGTTGAAACAATTTTGGTATTCCAGACTGAAAATTTGGGTGCATGCCCATTTTGTCCTGGGCTCATGTGGGTGTTGAGCCTTGATCTAACATCTTGTTAAGTAACTAACTAAATAATTGATTGAAGAAAAACAAATAAAAGCATGTAGGTGGATTTGTTGTTAAAGCTGACAGGTTCATTCTGCCCGTTTAGAGTATGGAAATTACACTTGGAAATTTCATGATATATTTATTCATTTGATCAACACTGTGCATTACCGGTACACGGTTACTTGTGTGGTTTAATCTCTATTAGTTCCTATTTATTAAAGTCATTGAGGCTGAAGGTTTTTAGTACATAAAAGTTGTTTTTTTCTTCTAATTTTAAGCAAGTCATGGTGGAATGGTTGATGTGGCAGATGCTATACATTTCAATATGTGATGATACTTATGTGGGATTTGTTTATTCTAATTTGATGAATTTCTCATTCTTTTCTCATCTCATGGGCTTGCTCATTAAGTTATTTCGTTTGGAAAGAACCTCAATGTTAGCATTTCAAACAATTATTCCACTACTGTTATGTGACATCAGATCAGCTGATCCATGCAGGCAGTGTACATTGTGTTTGATTGGCAAAACCTCAATCATTATATAGTTTGTCAAACTTCTTCAGGTCTGACAATTTGTATGACCGGTATATTGCTATTGTTTACATTTTATCATATATGCATGTTACTATTGTTATTGTGAAATCTAACCAGAACTAATTCACTTCTTTTAAACATTATTCAATAGATGATGAATGATCAGCTATTTCTCTTTGTCTTATGACTTCTTTATCTTTAATTTCATGCGTGACTACCATGTTTGACCAAAACTTATAGACATACAAAACTTGAAAATAGCCGAAGGGCAATATGACATTAGCCAACTGTTAACAAGAGTGCATAAAGAGAACTGAAGGGCTGGAACATGAAAATATACACTTACTTGGAATGTCAACAAATCCAAAGGTAATACCTTAATGAATCCTTTACTTTTTCATAAAGTTTTTTGTTAAATGCTCGTCGATACTCTTAAGGTGTCTGGTGATAATTTAATTGATTTTCATTTTCAACTTCAGAGACTGGATTGTAGTGGAAGGTATTTCAGGAGAAGGATTGGCGTACATAATGCCACCTAAAGTATTTCGGTATCGCAAGGCAGCTGAAAAAAAACGTGATTCACAATCAACGCCAGCAACAAGACGGAAGAAAAAGAAAAAGACATTGGCCAAACCAGAGGTGGGAGATACATCCATGGATGATGAAGCTTGGACTGCCTTACTGGAGTCGATCAATCAACATGAGGTTAGTTGAAACTACATATAATTACCAAAAACTGTTTGAGTTTTTACGCTCCTTCAAAAATCTTTCGTTACACTTGGTAGAAATCCTATGGCACCCTTCAATCCCAGTGGCGGATCCAGGGGGGGGGCCGAAACGGCCGCGGCCCCCCCCCTATTGGCGGCGCAAAAAAAAAAGGAAAAAAGAGGAAGAAAAGAAGAGAAAAAAAGAAAGGAGAAGAGAAGAAAAAGGGAGAAGAGAAAAGAAAGGAAAAGAGAAAAGAAAAAAGAAGAGAAAAGAAACAGAAAGGGAGAGAAAAAAAGGAGAAAAGTCGGGTGAGAAAGGGGGATAGACAAGGAAATGGCGCTAATTATTGACAGTAACACCGAATAAGGGAAAAACTGTAATCGGGAGATTTGGGGTCATTCCAGAAGGCTTGGCAAACGTTATTGAATAGAGGGGGCCGGGCCGGCCGCATAAAATCTCGATCATCGGATTCAAAGTTAAACGTTTAAAACAGCGCCTGCGCTACAAAGTTCATCACTCTTTAGTGAGAAATGTAAAAAAGGCACAATATTTTGGATGTCTTTTAAATAGAAGCTATATACTCAACAGTCAAATTTTAAATTAACGGTAGGGCCGCTTCACAACTCTTATTTTGCCCTTCATTTGGATTCAGCTCCAACTTGAACTCATGTTGGTAGTAATCATGAACAGGGGCAGCAATCCTGGGCCAGATAGGGGGACAAGTCCACCAGGAAATTTAAGAAATATAGCTAGAAAGAAATATAGCGGAAAGAACGTACATATTGGGCTTAGGGATTTTCTAGAATGCATAAGTTCAGCATTCAACATTGCAAAATCTCGCTTGGTCGCTACGCCCCGGCCCTCGCCCGATAACACAAAACTATGATATGACGCTCCCGGCCGTGATTTTTGGTTGGTGTAATAGATCTTTTTTTTCTTCTTCTTTCATTTCTACTAACCTAATTGCTATCACAATCATGATGGTTTCATTTTCCCTTTAAAGCAAGCGCGTAGCCAGGGGCGGTAGGGGCAGTAAGAGGGCATAGGACGAAAAAGGAGAGAACGGTACAACGAATCGTCTTCTTTCTCTAATATTTTTAATGAAACATCAAAGCTTCCACGCTTCGCGTGGGAGGGGGAAAACTGCATTCAAACAAGGATTAAGAGTCGAGAATGGTACAACAAATCGTCTTCTTTCTCGAATATTTTTAATGAAACATCAAAGCTTCCACGCTTTGCGTAGGAGGGGGAAAACTGCATTCAAACAAGGATTAAGAGTCGAGAATGGTACAACAAATCGTCTTCTTTCTCTAATAACTTAATGAAACGCCAAAGCTTACGCGCTTCGCGCGGGAGGAGGGAGGGGGGGGGGGAAAACTCAATTCAAACAAGGATCAAGAGTCGAGAATGGAACAACGAATCGTCTTCTTTCTCTGATAATTAATGACAGGTCAATGATTCCGCGCTTTGCGCGGGAGGGAGGGGGGGGGGGACTGAATTCAGTCGAGTAATAAGATTCGAGAATGGTACAAAGAATCGTCTTCTTTCACTAATATTTTTAATGAAACATCAAAGCTTCCACGCTTCGCATGGGAGGGGGAAAACTGCATTCAAACAAGGATTAAGAGTCGAGAATGGAACAACGAATCGTCTTCTTTCTCTGATAATTAATGACAGGTCAATGCTTCCGCGCTTTGCGCGGGAGGGAGGGGGGGGGGGACTGAATTCAGTCGAGTAATAAGATTCGAGAATGGTACAAAGAATCGTCTTCTTTCCCTAATGATTAATGACAGGTCAAAGCTTCCGCGCTTCGCGCGGAATGGGGGAGGGGCTTAATTCAGTCAAGTAATAAGAGTCGAAAATGGTACAACAAATCATCTTCTTTCTCTAATATTTTTAATGAAACATCAAAGCTTCCACGCTTCGCATGGGAGGGGGAAAACTGCATTCAAACAAGAATTAAGAGTCGAGAATGGTACAAAGAATCGTCTTCTTTCCCTAATGATTAATGACAGGTCAAAGCTTCCGCGCTTCGCGCGGAATGGGGGGGGGGGGAGGGGCTTAATTCAGTCAAGTAATAAGAGTCGAAAATGGTACAACAAATCTTAATTTAATGAAACATCAAAGCTTCCACGCTTCGCGCGGGAGGGGGAAAACTGTATTCAAACAAGGATTAAGGGCCGCGAATGGTACACCGAATCCTCTTTTTTCTAATAATTTAATGAATCGTAAAGCTTCCGCGCTTCGCGCGGGAGGGGGGAGGAACAGAATTCAGTCAAGTATTAAGAGTCGAGAATGGTACAACAACTCGTCTTCTTTCTCTAATAATTTAATGAAACATCAAAGCTCCCACGCTTCACGCGGGAGGGGAAAAACTGCATTCAAACTAGGATTAAGAGTCACGAATGGTACATTGAATCATCTTCTTTTTCTAATAATTTAATGAATCGTCAAAGCTTCTGCGCTTCGCGCGGGAGGGGGGTGGAACTGAATTCAAACAAGGATTAAGACTCGAAAATGGTACAACGAATCCTCTTCTTTCTCTAATAATTTCATGAAACATCAAAACTTCTGCTCTTCGCGCGTAATGGGGGGGGGGGGGGGGGACAGCGAGCTGCCCGAATATGAATTTTTAATATCTTTTCTCGTTTATTTTGGTAATAATAACACTTTCACAAAATACATATTATGCTCAAATTTTTGCTCGCTCGCTTCGCTCACTAGCCGAATTGTGAAACCAGAAAATTACTTTTTCGGGCAAGAGGCTATAGCCCCCCCCCCCATAAAAATGTCAAAAATTGTACCGGTATGGTGCTTCTAATATGACCTTGTCAGTATTGGTATGTTGAGTTGAAAAAACGGTCTGCGCAATTTTCAAATTTCCGGCCCCCCCTATTGGAAAATCCTGGATCCGCGCCTGAATCCTACCAAAATATATCACTTTTTCATCAAATAAAGGTCACGTGTAAACCAATTATCTGGGTTAAGATAATGTTTTGTACGTGTAATGTATACAAGTCATGTCAGAGAGGAAAATTCATATGTTTAATACTTCTAAAAGTGTGCACTGAAATGTATTTTAACAAAAATTGGCTTTTCGCATCATTTTTGATGGATGGCTGAGTTCTAACCTAACTCTGTATGTTAATGAGATTTGAAATTGTTACAAATATAGAACATATACTCAAAGGGCCTGGGGGGCAGTACACTGAAATTGCCCCAATGGCTTTTGTATGAAATTGTCCTTCTTTATTTTTCTTCACATATGCAGCTTTCTTTTGACCAATATATCTTATGTTAATCAGATTTAAGTCTTGCAAATAGGGTACATGCACATTGGCCATCTTGAGTATCAATGGATGTCCGTAAGTTTAATTTTTAACCAAATTGAGATCAATGCTGCCATGATTCTCTTTTTATTTAAAGAGGTGAAAGGTGGAAGACAAAGCAATGCCTTATCTGCCTACTTTATACTACATTTCTACCTAACTTTTCGAAAATATATGCATTTTCTGACTTTTTTGTGTGTATGCATGCCCCTTGTCGATAAGAGTTTACTTGAAAAATTCCTATTCAAAAGATTTTTTTAATTTTGTAATGATACACCCTAAAAGGGACGTTTAACAGCACAATACATTTGTGTTTCATTTAACAAACTAATGTAATGTGTTTTAAACCACATGCGAATACACAGGGGTAATAGTATATTTGTATAAAGCGCTTAGAGACATTTGTAATAAGCGCTATATAAAAAATAAATATTATTATTATTATTATTAAGGGATATTCAATCCTCATTTGTTAGTCTTCTGTGATTTAATAAATCAATTTTTACTACTTGCTGCAAACTTCCTTATCAATGGCAATTTCATTAATTACAAATACCTAAAGTTTTACACTGCTGATGATTTGCATTTTCTTACCTTCCTTACCTTCCTTTTTTGCAGGGGAATGAGCATGGAAAGAGGAGTAGCAGTCAAACAGACAACACGAGTAGCAAGGTGGGCCGAGCATGGGTATTAAAATGGTCTGGGCAATTTCTATACCGCATGCCAACAAAGGTGGTGCATGTGTGGAGGCATTATGTTTTCATGTTGTCTGTTTATCCATCTGTTCGCCCATCCATCCCACATACTTGTTATTGTGATGTCTCAGCAACCATTTGAGATATGAACTTTTATCAAAATTGGTTCTAACTTATATAATCTAGGCAATCTCCATTGGTCAAATGACACCACGTGACCGCGTTTAATTTTTTTTCCTAACACACTATAACCAAAACGATAACCATGCAATATACCTAACAGTGATAAATCACGGCTTAGCCACTGGTACATATATGTTGCCAATTCAGCGGTGCTATATAATGCTTGTTTTCCTTTGGTTTATTCGTGGTTTCAAATCCAATAATACAGTGCGTCCCAGAAAAAACGAAACCGAGAAGTATCGATGTTCTATCATAACTTAATCACAACCTTAATTAATGAATGATACATATTTGGACAGCTTAGAGTCTCCTCTTTCATGTGATGCTACTCAGATAATGCACATTTCACGCATAAGTGATTAAAAGCAATTTGAAGGAAGGAAACCAAAAAGACATTTGGCGGGCGGTATCTGAATTTCGAAGAAAAATTCACATTTCTAGAAAGTTGAGTTTCTGCCCTTTCATATGACACCTCAATCAGGTAAATGAGCGAGGAATGACAAAGTTCTGTTTGTTTAAAGTAGTGCTTGCATTTCCATAATTTTATTAAACGAATTCGTTTTCACTGGCTGCCTGCCGTATCAATAAACGAAATTAATAAAAGACTTAACTCCGTTTCGTTGACAATCAGCCGTAGACGAGAGTCTTCATGCATGGCTGATTGTCATGTTTGTTAAAATTATGAAAAAAATAAGGGCTACTTTAAACAAACAGAACTTTGTTATTCCTGGCTCATTTTTCTTGATTGAGGTATCATATGAAAGAGCAGAAAATGAACTTTCTAGAAATGTGAATTTTTCTTTGAAATTCAGATACCGCCCGCCAAATTACTTTTTGGTTTCCTTCCTTCAAATTGCTTTTAATCACGTATGCGTGAAATATGCATCACATGAGTAGCATCAACTGAAAGAGGAGACTCTAAGCTTTCCAAATATGTATCATTCATTAATTATGGTTGTGATTAAGTTATGATAAAATATCGATACTTCTCGGTTTCGTTTTTTCTGGGACGCACTGTTTAGCAATAACAAAAGCATGCTCTTTCTGCTCATGCATCTGTTTAGGGCTCGCTTTGAAGCAAATTTTAATAAATCAAGTCACAAATGCATGCAGTTGTCCTTAATGTCAAAATAAACTTTTCAGTGAATTCTTCAATGGTCAATTAATGCCTTCAAAGTAGCAACTCAAAGGGTTAAGGTTCAGGTTCAACTCACATTACAAGCTTATGCTCTTTAATAAAGTAGAAGTCCACCCTGATATTTAGATGGTGTTTATACAAGCAGAAAAATGAAAGAAACATACTAGTTGATGAAGTTTAGGCAATATCCATTTGAAGATAAGAAAGTTATGTATTGTAGAACACTTAATCACAGAAATCCAAATAGGCAACCATGTGATAAATATCTTATAATGTCTTATCCCATTTTTCAACCCCCTTCATTTTCTTAGGCACAATAAATGAAAGAATATTTGTTTCCTTCAGGTCATGCGCAAAAACATATTTGCAATGATTATTTCTATGGTGCAGTTATTATTTTCAAGTTATTTTATGGATTTAGAAAAAATCAATACTCACTAGGTGTATCACAAACTTTTCAATTTGCGTCTGATGATAATGCCAAGTTAGAAATTCATAACCTCCATAATTTTGATTGAATTCTGCTAAAAATTTCACTGATCTATGTCTTTATTTTTTTATTTTTTATATTTCATTTTTTTTAATATATATCAGAGTGTGCTTCCCTTTGAGTGTGAGCTTGGTATTCAGTTCTCTCTTTCATCAGTCCTTTCTTGATTATCCACTGATATCTCGGGCAAGTGTCGATGGAAATGCATGTTATCCTAATATTAAGCTGCATGTAAGAATATTTAGTAGACTAAATGTTGGAAATTTCATTACAAAAAAAAAAATTTTTACATTAAGGTAAACCGTGTAACAACTTTGGAATTGTTTTTCTCAGTTTAGCTTTCCTAACACTACATTATCTTGATAAACAATAAGAACATTAACAGCTGTTTGTTTAAGTTGCTGTTGTGTCTGGCTTTCAGATGACAACAAATAAAGTTGAGATCAGGAATCCTGTTGTGGAACAAAAGGATGTGGCAGCTACCAGTTCTGATGATCAGAACTGTGTTCCAGAGGAGGGCCCTATAATCATCAGGCAGAAGCTGGATGACCTCCATGCCAGATGTGAACAGGTATTTTATTTATTTTATTTATTTATTTCTAATCTTTTGACAGGGTAGCCCATTCACCAACAAGTAGTAATCTTCCATGGGGCCCTGAATGAACATATTTAGATCGTTTACAACATTTATACAGAACAGTTACAAAAATAATACTCGTTTGCAAAATAAACATATCATTAACCTAGTAAATAGTAATGTCAATAGGAAAATATTAATTAAGTCGCAATTATGTGAATAAGTCATGTAAATATTACAGAACATGCACGTAGTGTATGTACGGCTGAGCCATTCACAAATTACAACTTTGTTTAAACAATCTCTTAAATGAATTAAGAGTATACATGTAGAAGAATGATAGATAGCATATCTTTGTTAATGATAATTAAATGAGATATGAGTCTTATGGAAGTATAACAGCAAAGAGAATAAATGTTTGAAATATCTTTATCATTATGATAAAAAAGCATACAAAGAAAAGGAGGACATAATGAGAAGAGCCCATACAGCTAAGACTTGACCTGAATAATGGTTATAATGCACAACAGGTCGTAAAAAGATACATATTCATTAAAAATAGCGAGAATAGAGAATTATGAAGCTCTACTAGCTCTCATTACTGTCATTGCACAGTTACAAAAACGAAAAAACGCAGCTGCACGCATCATTTCTCTGTCAAGCAAACATAGTCACATTACACCTGTCTTACAAAATCTCCATTGGTTTAAAAGAACGTATAATTTTCAAAATCCTTCTTTTAGTTCATCAAATCATGAACAGAACAGCTCCTGAATACAACCAGTCTTTAGTTCAACTCTACCAACGCACACGTACCCTCCGATCCTCTAACTCTGGTCTTCTACACATACCGCTTTCAAAGAACTCTTGGGGGGAACGAGCTTTTGCTCATGCCGGACCAGCCCTGTGGAATTCACTTCCACAGGAGCTGAAGAACTCCGACCGGACTCCGACTCTTCAACATCTTTTAAGAGCAACCTTAAATCCCTTTTGTTTAAATTTGCGTTTTGAAGACAGACATTCATTCTTTCATTTTTGCATTTTCTTTCTTATGTAAATGTACACGATTCTTTGTCATGATGTAATGTGTTCCCCTAATATTTTGAAGCGCCTTGAGCATTTAATTGAAATGGATAATGGCGCTATATAAATCTCATGTATTATTATTATTATTATTATAGTGTATGCATCAGGCGCGTACGCAGGATTTTTTCAAGGGGGGGGGGGGGGGTTTAACATTTATAAATCGGGCCGAAAATTTCGCAACGACTCATCCAGCCGCTGAATAAGCGGGGGGGGGGGGGGGTAAGAGGACAATTGACATTTTGCTCCGTTGGGGGGGGTAAGGTCACCTTTTTTAGGTCAACTATGGGAGTATTTCTTTTTTTTTTTTTTTTAAATAATTAAAAAAAAAAAAAAAAATCCAAAGGGGGGGGGGGGGTTTTAGGGGTTTTTTTTTTTTGGGGGGGGGGGTTAACCCCCCCCCCCCTGCGTACGCGCCTGGTATGCATGTACAATATGTTGACTGTACATGTGTGTGTACTGTAAATTCATTGAGAGATTTCCTTAAATTTATCTCCACAAAAAGGCAGTCACGGTTATAAATATCACTAGCCTAGTAAATAGAATGTCATACTAAGACCATAATGGAATCACATACCGGTGCAAAGCAATGCGAATATCTAGATGTAGCCTAACCACAAGGTATTCAACTTTGTGTAGTTAGAATGGAAGAAAATTATGTGCAAATTAGGCAGTATTTCTTGCATACATAAACCATTTATTAATATTCCCTGAATTCTCCCTTTCTGTTATCTAAGGATCATGCCAAGCGATTGTCCAGTATGAAAGACAAACTGAGTGACTTTGAAAGTGCCCTGAATGGTTTAGAAGTTTGGCTCCTTCCTAAGATTTCTCGGGTGGAATCCATGGAATTCATGACCCAGGATTTAATTCAGATTAGTGATGCCGAAATACAGGTATGAATATTGAAAGAGTTGTAATAAATGGGTATCTCATGGTCAGAGAAACCCTAATAAAATAATCGACTGTTAAAGACTAAGTCCACCCAAAAAATTATTTGCATTTAATCGATGCAGAAAAACAAGAGAAACAGAGCAAAAGAAAGTTATGAATTTTTTTAAATGTATGAAAAACTATGGAACAATGGAAATCACGACACCAATTGCCAATTTGGTTATCAGTTCGTGACGTCATGTCCTCACTATTTAAACATTGCTATATATATTTTAATACCATAAATTTCCCTTTTTATCCCCCAAAACTCGATTTCCCCATGCCCAGATTAAATTATTTGTATGATATTGTGTTCATGACATTGTACAAAATCTTTTAAGAACTTTTAAGAATTTATACTATTTTCTCATCTGGATAATGTATATTCATAATTATTGATTTTTTATATAAATAGTTTTGTCATGATTTAACTGAAAAACAATTACTCTATATTTGTGCCCCCACACAAAAACATATTACTATCAATATAACTTGGATGCTGGTGTGAAGAAATAAGATTCTTAGTGGGGAAATGGGAAATTTATATTATCAATATAAAGAAAACAATTAGTGGATAGTGAGGCAATGACGTCACAGACTCATGAGTGAGTTGCCACTTTGTCTTGTGATTTTCAAAGTTGTTCATGTCATTAAAATTCATAACTTTATTATTGTTTATCCGATTTTGCTCAAACTTTTTTTTGATTGGTTTGTCTGATTTTTCTGCTTCTATTGAAATTAATTTATTTTTGGGATGGACTTGCCCTTTAGGTGATGTGTGTTGATTGCTTCAATGCTGCATGGTGTACAGCAATAAAGATATTTAAAAGAGACGTGTTAACAAAATCAATTTGTTTATCTTTTATTTTTTAACATGAGATCCCAAGTAATGCAAAAGTTATTTTTGTTTGCAATTAATTCACTTAATAATAACATAGGAATAATGGATTGAAAAGGATTTAACTTGCTGCCCTGTACAGCTGTTCTTGTATTTTAGAATTAGAATGTTGATTGAAGAAAAAATTAACAAAGGAAAAAAAAAATCAAGTCTGTCTGTTCACCACTTAAATTTCAATTATTTTTAAAAGTGTTATGCAACTGTTTTCTGCTTTAATTTAATGCATTTTCAATCAGCACTGTCGGCAAGAGATTGACGATCACTCCTGTGAATACAACATGATCCACAACATTGCTGAAGAGCTCCTGAAACATCCCGAAGCAATGGACATTGCCAAAGTCAAGACTATGCTCAAGAACTGTGAACTCAACTGGGAAACACTAAAAAATACTCTTAAAAAAAAGTAAGTAAAATGTCTTTCTCTTGTATCCAATTCTAATTGTTCAGTAATACCATGATACATGATCAGACAAGCATGCATATACTTTTTTTAAATTTTAAATACAGAACTGACCAGTATGACAGGAAGCAAGCTGCATCCAAGAAGTGCAATGCGTCGTACAGTGAGACGATGGGATGGATTGAAAGCCAGCTGAGGAAGATCGATCATATGAGCCTAGCAGTCACTAAAAATGTTGAACAGCTTAAAATGCAATTTCATGAGATCAAGGTAAAGTCAAGCCTGCTTTAGTTACTACCTGTTCATAAATGGCACCTCTTCTTCCTTCTCATCTGTGTTCATGCTTAATTCTTGATGATTTTTTTTTCAATCTGGAAGCCTTCCAAATGAGAAGTGCACACATCAAACACATTTAGGGAAGACAGAACTGAATGTCATGCAATCATGTTTCCTTCACATTTCATATGACTACTAAATAATTGATAATGTGAAATGATTGTGATGATATAAAGCATTATATATTTTAGATAGATAGATAGATATATATACAAATTAAAAAATACTATAATATTGATATGATATTCAGTGCTTCAGATTCAAACTGAAATGAGGATGGTTTTATATTATTTTGTCAATCCATGTGATGATACGGTTTTATTTGACCTAAAATTGATTATACAGACTCTGCGTGATGATGTTGTCCTACATTTCAAAGAGATAGAGAACATCAGGAATACTGTTAATAAACCACAGGAGCTGCAAGAGGAACTGCATCAAGAGGCCACACACAATGTCACCAACATCACCAACTGCTACTACAACCTGAATGGAAAGATTGACGCGCTTCTGTACGAGCTCCAGGATGCCCTGGCCAATAGCACCAGTGTCCAAGAGAACATGTACATGTTGCTGAAACGGCTAGATGAGTCTGAACGCAATGTTCACCATATGGTAGAGAAGGGGACCTTGATTGCTGTGAAGCAGGATCGACTTCTTGAGAATCTGCAGGAGCAGAAGGTCTGAGCGTTTCTTACATGTTTGGTACTTTTTTTTGCTTTGGTTTAATGAAAGAGACTTAAAGGTAGAGATTAGAAATTAAGAGAGAACAATATTTAAAAGAGAAAGATAAATGTATATACAGAGAGGGGGAGATAGAAAGAGAGAGAGAAAGGCTGCAAAAAATGTATGTATTCACAAGATTGAGAGATATATATTGAAGCTCTTATTTCCTAGAATATTTCAGGATTGTAAATTAATATACATACTTAAGTGTAGTTGAAAGTAAGTGGAAATATTAACTAGCACTGCCCAATAAGGCAAGACAGGCTTTGTTTTCATACGCATCTTCTTTCATTTCAACTGATAGAAATTGGGTAATGTTGTTTAGGTTGTCAGAGCTAGATTCTGTTTGGTACAGAAGTTAGAGTCCATTGTTGTATAAGCTGGTGGGTGAAAGGCAGTGAATTTAATTAGATATGTGATCTTTCTTTTTGCTAGTCCTGCTAGCTGGTTGCTGGTATATATTTATTTCTATATATTTCCAAAGATACTTACAGATTTCAACTCCGTTTGCTCACAGGTCATCATGTCCGACACTGTGAACCACCAAACAGCCTTTGATGCTGCATCATCCCAAGCCTCTCTGCTCATCCAATCCAGTGAACCTCAGGAGGCATGCCAGTTACAGGCTGACTTAGACTCCATAAATGAGCGATACACCAAGGTGGGCACTAGGACCAAGGATCACGGCATCTATCTTGAGAACCTGAGCCGCAGACTGTCCAATTTTGAGGCCGAGTTGGAGAATCTGGAGCATTGGCTGTTGCCCTCTGGTCATGAACTAAAGTCTAACCAGATCCCACAGCTACCTCTCATTGAGTTTGTCAATAAATTGGAGGTAGGTTTTAGGAAAAGGATGCCTGCATGTGTTTATTTTTTTTTGTTAGGGTAATTTCTTTTCATTAAACATTTATTTTAGGCAAAATTGGAGATTTGTTTTGAATGAAGTCCTTTATTGACATTGCAAACACTAATACAAATGAAAATTATTAAACTGGATTTCAAATCTTTTATATTCTATAGTTAAACTTCTCATGAATTTATTTGTTATTTAACTAATTTTTTCAATGTCTATAAGTATGCTAATTGATCATGTTATCTGAACAATTATTAATTTTTAGAAAAGAGGATAACTAATAAGTGATATACAATGAATATAAGGAAATGTTCGTTGTGTACACACAACTCAGAAATTCTCCATTGTCAGTATGACATGCTCACAGCTAGGTCACATGACTTTTAAATGGTACGTACGACTATACGACCAATTATTAAAAACTTTTGTCAAAATAAATGAAAGATTTGCGAAATATGGAGTGGTGTGAAATGCAGATAGGCAACAAAATATATGTCATAGGGAGGGAGGGAAGGGTGTGGGTGCCTCAGAGGCTTTAAGGCTAAGTCCACTCCACAAATAATTTGCTTTTAAAGATGATGCAGAAAAACAAGAGAAACAAAGAGCTAAAAAAATTGAGTAAAATCAGATAACTAATAAGGATCAAAGCTATGAATTTATTAAAAACTATTAAAAAAACTATGGAACTGCATAAATTGCCAATTTGGTTATCAAATTATGATATCATTGCCTTACTATTCATCAATTGCTTCATACATTTTTATCCCATTAATTTCTCTTTTTATCCCCCTAACTTGATATCCCCATGCCTTTGCCCAGGTTATATGATTTCTATCGTAGTGCGTGCATGACATTTCACAACATTTTTAATGATCTTAGAACAATTTGTACTATTTTCTGAATATTGTATATTCATAATCATTGATTTGTATATAAATAGTTTATTCGCATTTTTCAGGATTTAACTGAAATCAAATAACTCTATATTAGTGCATCCACATAAAAACATATTACTATCAATATAACTTGGATGCTGGTGTGAGAAAGTAAGATTTTTAGGGTGAAAATTGGAAATTTATATTATCAATATAAAGAAAACAATTAGTGGATAGTGAGGCAATGACGTCACAGACTCAATAGTGAGTTGCCGCTTTGTCTCGTGATTTTCAAAGTTTTTCATGTCCGAAATTCATAACTTTATTATTAGTTATCCGATTTTGCTCATACTATTTTGGATGGGTTTGTCTGATTTTTCTGCTTCTATTAAAAGTAAGTTATTTTTGGAGTGGAGTTGCCCTTTAAAAAAAACATATATCTCCCGTTTGCAGGCCCCCAAAATGAAAAGGTTAAATTACAACGGCATTTGAAAGATAATATTTTTAATAATTACTTAATAATTTATAACTTCCCTTAAAACAAAAAAGCTTTAATGTTTTTTATCGTGGGAAAATAACGATCGTTACCGGTAGTTGAATTTAGCGATCGTGGTTGTTCAATTATATAGTCTCATTTTCAGACCCTTGTCCCAAATTGTTGTACTGGTTTTGTGCTGCCAAAAGATTCAATCAGTTTAATTTTGGCCAAAACAAGAAGTGGGCAATTGATATGAGACAAATGCTCATGCATCTTTACATCTCATTTTATGTATGTTATTACGAAAGAAAAAATTAGGTCAGTTGAACACACAATAGTGTCTGACAGTGAAGTTTAGAAAGTAAACGAGTTTCCTTGCATAATTTAAATACCAGAACACGTACTGCTAACCTTTAAATTTCACAAATAGGACATAACTGACATATTCATGATTCCTGCGAAGTTTTACAGAATTTAATGTTGGCTGTAAAAAGGATACACTACCGTTAAAAGATTACAAGAGAAGACCAGGCTTAATTACCTGAGTTTTTATCCAGATATTTACGAGGTCATTGCATGACCATAACTCCACTTTATCTTTTAAGAGATCGCCCAATTTCTGTATTCTCTCTTAAGGGATCGCTAAAAAAAAGTTTATTTATACGTTATAAGCCGAAGTATGCAGCAGTTGAATGAAGTCAGGTTTGTTCATTTTTTCAGAAAGATTAGGGTTAAGAGCCTATTTTCACTAATTACTATAAACATTCATAGTAAATTAACATTTCATATCTTGAAGATCCATTGTTTTTAATCTGGAATGATGTTTTGCATTTGTTTCATTCATGCAGGGGAATGGCAAGCCCATAGAGGGAACAACAGTACAGTCTGGAGACGGTGAGTGCAAGGAGGAAGTTAATGGACAAGTGCTGTTATTGGGTGGAATGAAAGATTTTGATGAAAGTAAAAAGTATAAACATGTAAATTATGATGACATGACTAGTAAAGTAATAGAAATAATAAATGAATTTGATGAAGCGATTCTCAACACTAATAACATTTGGAAAAGTTTAGCCCAAAAAATGAAATGTCCGCGGAGGAAAGTGAAATCATTTGCAATTACTCTTAGAATGTGTTGGGCAAAAAATATAGGCAACATTCAAGGCCTTGTAGCAGAAAATCGAAAATCATGTACATCCCAAAACAAATTGAGGCAAAAAACCAAGTCCTCTAGAAAGAAAATGTTGTATTGTAGGTGTAAAACTGCCCATGATAAAAGTCAAAAATATATACTTTGCGACCTTTGCAGAGAATGGTATCACTTTAAATGTGTAGATATACCTCCAACC
Organism: Strongylocentrotus droebachiensis; assembly: GCA_035222895.1. Lineage (NCBI taxonomy): Eukaryota > Metazoa > Echinodermata > Echinoidea > Camarodonta > Strongylocentrotidae > Strongylocentrotus > Strongylocentrotus droebachiensis. The sequence goes on along the minus strand of JAVYIG010000277.1, from coordinate 643,179 downwards.
TTACGAAGTGGGAAGGGCATAACCTTTTTTTGTGGAATCAATAATTGTAATAATGGTACTAGGTATTTCAGGGATTCCAGAAAAAAGAATAATAAATATAAAACACCAAACACAACTTTTTTTCAAACTAAGGTAACAAGGAAGAAGACAAAAACTGTCAAAGGGAAAGTTTCAATCCCTTCTAGTAATTCCAAGGACAAAATAATGAAAAAGAAGAGAAAATATGTGGTACATCTCGAACCCGAAAATAGTGATAGGGTACAACAACTTAGACAGCAAGAAATAAGCGGTAAAAATAAGACAATCCTTGATAAACATGTTACAGAACCAAAGTGCAATATATATGATCAAGAAGCAAATCATTTTCATGCTGCAAATCTCAGCAAAGAAACTATTGACGCCTTAGTGGGTAAATCTGTCACCCAACACATACATGGTAGTTTCTTTGAATGTGAGAAGCCAGAAAATTTCACATTTACTTTTGATATACAAAAGTGGAATACATTAAATGAAACAAGAAAAAAGAAAAGATTTTCCAATCCAGATTGGAGAGAGTATGTTAATAGTGAAATAAGCAAATTAAATCCTCATTGTGTATTAAGGTTTAAGGATCATTATGTATCTCCTTCCACAGTATATTTCACTTGCAAAGGGGAATGTTCATTTACTGATTGCACTTTCTCATTTATTTTGCAAATGTCAGCATCATTCACCTGCTCTGTCCAGTGTATGGGTAATATAAAACATGACATACATGAAAGAAAAGCCAGAAAATTGTCTGGCCCCCTTAGACAACGGTATCGTGAAGAGTTTTCATTAGGTTCAAGCCCAATGAAGAAATATTGTACCCTGTTAAAAAATCAAAATGAAAAGACATTTATATCAGGTAACCGTACAGGAATAGGTGCTACTCGCAGTGTCCTGCAAAAAATTTCAAGCGAGTCCAAATTACAATATAGGAAAGGAAATACAGAATTGGAGAGTTTAGCAAATATGTGCAATATACAAGTAGATTCAAGAATTTGTGAAGATAATTTTCCATCATCTTTAAAATTTGTTAGACAAGTATCACTTCTTCCGTTTTATGTTGTTAATTTTACTGAGGGAGGGGTCAGAACTTTCCATGATCTTAGCCCCAAGCAAACTATTTATATCGATGCTACTGGGTCCATAATTAAATCCACTCTCACAAAAAAACGGTTAGAATATTATGAATTGACCATAGCAAATCCGACACCAGGAAAATCCCCACTTCCCATTGCTTCCATGATTTCGAGTGATCACACGGTACCCACAATTGTAAACTTTTTTAATTTATTAAGGCATGCAGAGGGTAGGTATTGTGGTGGTACTCGAAACCTTTGTATCCCCAAACAAATTAATTCTGACAGAGCATGGGTCTTTATTTTAGCATCTATTAAAGTTTTCAATGGGGAAAGTTATCATGGGTACTTAAATAGGTGCTATAAAATAATTACTGGAAATGGAAGCGAAGATGATATTACAAAAACTGTTGTACATGCATGCACCGCGCATGTTATGAAGGATGTCAAAAAAGTATGCCAAGAATGTTATGCCAATAGAATACAAAAAGGCATGTACATGTTCAGTTTACTACTTAATTCATGGACGTGGAGTGAATTTATGGATGCACTAAAAAACATACTTATTGTAACAATGAGTCCCGAAGAGACACCTCAGGTGAAAGAAGCATTGTCTGTTTTGGAGCAGAAAATAAATAGAATAGGAGAAGATCTCAAAGAAACAGTGAATAGTACCTTTGATTTGCCCACTAATGAAAATGAACCTCAAGAAGAAGTCACCAAGTTGACTGAAGAAGAAAATTTGACAAAAACAAAGTCTCCAATTATGACATTCCTGGATAATTTTATCAGAGAGGAATTAAGCAAAATAGAATGTTTACCGTCAATTACCTTTCCAGATAACAGTTATTATTCATCCCAGTTTTGGTTTAAAATAAAAACTCAATACCTCCCATCCACTCCACTATGGTCCATGTTAATGTTAGGTAATCTTAAACGTCATAAAGACCAAACCGTCCAGTCATACATGAATATCCCTTTGGTGCAAAGGACAACTGGGATTTCTGAACAAAGAATGCATGTTTTGAAACATATTCAACTAAAAAAGAAGCAAAAGTTAAGAACAGATGAACTAATTTCGATACTCCATGAAGATGTACAAGGCATGGAACGCCAGTTTGTTGACATCTACTACCGAGGCGTCTCAACACCGACAAAACCGGTTAAGGAAGTTTGGCGGAAAAAGGGGAAAGCTTTTAAAAGAAAAGCATCCTATCAGAAAGCACCCAGAAATACATTTTCATTTTCACAAAAATATAAAGCCCCCCAAAATACAGCACAAAGAAAAAAACTAGTAGAGCAATTATGTACAACTCCATTCCCAGTGAGATTACTTCCAATGAAAAATTTCAAAAACAACTGTTGGTTTAATGCCATCAACCAATTGATAGTGACAACTCAAGAAGTGAAGAATATGTTTGTCAAATCAAATGGCCCCACAGAAACGACCACTATGGCCAAAGGACAAGATTCCATCCTGGTTGATAAAATACATTCTCTTTACAAAGAAGTGCATGATAATTCTAACATAGACTGTCTCGATGATAAGATTATCAAACCTGCTTTACGTGCTGCACTTAAAGCACTCGGAGAGCAGGACAACCAACAGGTAGATGCTCATGAATATGTTACAAAACTTGCAGCAACATACCTCAAAGTGAAAGGGATAGATACAGATATAACAATTCAAGAATCTGAAGAGTGCCTTGATTGCTATAAAAGTAAGACCCAGACTGTGATTACCTCAACTTTACTTGTGTCATTGCCATTCAATTTTAAACTACCGCTCCTTAAGTTTTCTCTGCAACAGCTTATTTCTCGTCTAACAGCAATCCAGACCCAGAATAGTATCGGTATATGTAGTAACAGTTCTCATACATGCAAAACTAAAAAGAACATAACGTCTCTCCCACCCCTTCTTTTGGTCAATATTGTCAGATCAATGTTTGTTACTGAGATTCAACAAACTGTAAAGGTACGCAATGTAGTTGACATTCCAGAGTATATGACTGTAAACGATGTAAGATATCGACTACATGGTGTAGTTTACCACCATGGTGAACATACAGACAGTGGGCACTATACTGCTACAATATTTCACCCATCAGATGATGTAACTGTCCATTTAGATGATACAGTGATTAGGCCAAACATCTCACGTGAAGTCCACAAAGGAGATGCATATGTTTTAGCCTATACGAAAATACACTCAACATATTTACCATCTATAGAAGACTTGAGTAGATTGATGTGCATTATAAATAGCACAAAGGGGGGAAAAGCGGTGCACATGAAGCAAGAAAACAGAACTGTGTCACAGTTATGGTCAAATATCCACAAACTGTATGATTCATTAAATGTTACAGATAAGGAATGTAGGCCTACTTTATTTGGCTTAGTCCAAAGTGTGTTGTCTAAGGCTGACCACTGCTTTGGTACTGTGTATGCCATGTCTTCATTTTGCAATCACTGTAGTAACCCAGCAATGTGGAAATATAGGAAGTTCATCATTACACAGCTAAATGATATAAACTCCGATAGTTTTGCTAAAGTGATACCATTACATGAATCAGAATTACATAATTTGATTTCATGTAAGCATTGCAACAGTGACAGGGTTATAGCCCCAGCACCTTATCCTGTTTTTCTTCCCCCTACATTAGCATTAGCAGCTTGTAATCCTGAAGAAATTGAGACAACTTTGTCTATAAAACAAAATGGGATCATGGGTATGAATCCAGTTGTTCATTATAATTTATCATATCTCATCTTACAACACAATGATCATTCAATTGATTTGTATACAATCACAGATGGTGAAGTGATGAACATGGCTGTTACTTCTTCAGGTTTGGAATCCCAAATTCAGATGGGAGAATTACAAGCAGAGTGCAAAAAAGGTGTTAGTGTAATTGCTTTCTTTGACAGGATTGAACCTGATTTGACGAATAATGTAACATTGTATCACTCCATCGGCACAAATAGGGTTGAAGAACATGTTTCAAATACCAACATTCAGCAATACTGTAACGCTAGTCCAGAAATGCAATCTTTTGTCAACAATCACAAACAAGATATTCGAATAGAGAAGGAAATTGTGGAACGCCGGTCAGTCGAAATGCTTTTGACAAACAAGTGGGTAAATGACCAAGTGATAAACACTTACATGACTTTAATTTTTCAAAACAGTCCAAAGTTTGGTTTTCTTGATTCCTTCACTGTTCCTCGATTTAACAGGCCTATTGAAGAGATTGCTGTTACTGCAATCCGCAACAGAAATGTCAGAGACAAAATATTTAACAAAGAAGTTTTAGTAATGCCAATAAACCATAATGAACAACACTGGCTTCTTTTGGTAGCATATCCTCGCCTTCATCATATAAACTTATATGATTCACTTGGAAGACAAGTAAGTTCATACAATGTTTTATTAGACCGTGCTACCAAAATAATTTCCATGCATCTTTCAGCCATAGACCCTTCTCTTCCATATGATTCCCATGACTGGACCATATTTTCTCCCTCACTGCTCCGAACATTTCCCCAACAAACTGACTCAATAAATTGTGGGGTATTCATTGCCCTCTTTGCAAAATGTTTAGCAATGGACGCTAATTTTGAGTTTCCTACAACAACTACTTTTATGGAAAATGTGCGCTATACCATCGCATATGAATTAGTTACTGCTTGTGTTCTGGGTAAAAAAAAAGATGAATCACAAGGAGAAGGTGCAACAGGAAATAGACCAAATGTTCCAACTTATGAAGAAGCAATGAGAATGAAAAAAAATGTAACGGATCATAATAATCATAGGCAGCATATTGTAAATGACCACTCTTATTACTTGAATATTCAGTATGAATTGCAACCTGATCAGGATGAAGGTCCATCCACAATTGAAAATGAAAGTTCTCATGACCTTTCATCTCATGAATGTCCACAACTTCCACTCGAAATGTGGGATAAAATTATGCGTATCACTTTACGATCCGACTACTCTCAGATAGGTAAATTTATAAGACTCAATTCAATATTTAGATCTCTAGCATCTAGATATCTCAAAAAAATTCATATATCTCCTGGGCTTGCAGAAAAGACAATTAATGCAGCAGGATGGTTGAGTGTGGAAGTAATGAAAAATACCACGGGGATGTGGAACTATTATCAAATAGTCCGTACCCTCATATCGAACCATCCCGATTGGGAAACGGCCTATATAAATTTGGTGGACTGTGATGACTATTATAACCCTGACTGGTATTTTATTAAGGATATTTGCTGGGTGTAAGTTTTGGTCGACAATTCAGAGAATAACAAAGTATTAATTGAATATATTCCCTCAATGAATGTCAGAATAATCATCGATTATTCTATTAATGTATCAAAATACAAAAATACATTGTGGGTATGAGGCTTTGATAGCCAAATACCCGCCAAATACGCCTCGGGTACCCGTTTTAAGGGCCCAAATATAACATATACGTAACACTAATAAGGGATTCCTTGAACAATAAATAATCTCTCACTGCTCTGTTCCAATTTTTTTGATATTTCCAATGAAAATGAGGATAATAATGGACCTGGTACTTTTGAAAGTACATGCAATTCAGTGATACATTTAATAGTACATTTTAATCTTATAAGGAAAATAATGTTCTTTCAACGTTTCATTTAAACAGTCAAAGTTTGGCTTCCAAATACATGAGCTTTCAGGATTATATTAAGAGTTTACACCATACATTTTCAATATATGCATTTTCAGAAACGTGGTTCAGGCAAAATGTTCCATCTATGCCATTAGGTATAGGATACTCTTTTTTACACAAAACATGAACAACTCGATTAGGTGGAGAAGTTTGCTCATAAATTATATTGACTTAAATTACAAAGAAAGACCAGATATTTCATTTGGAAATAACGATATTGATTAATTATTTATAGAGCTACAGCTTAATTCTAAGAAAAAATTGATTGTTGGTGTAATATACAAAGCTTCAAACTGATGGGAAATCTGTTAACGATTTATTATATAAATGTTTGTCAGCTATTTTTAAAGAAAATAATACTTTTATATACTTCGCGACTTATTTTGAGACATTCTTCTCACTCTCAAATTGGTAACTTTTGAAGTGTCATGTATTCTAATGATTTTCAACCATTGATTACCAAGCCCACATGTGTTACGGCGTCATGCTGTACATTTATTGATAACATATTTAATAATGTTCTGGACAAAACAGTTTATATAGGAGTCTTTTATTGTGACGTTCACCTCCCTATGTGTCGGTTGACAGAATTTGTCCGGCGTATGCAGGATTGTACTTGAATTAAATTAAATTATGAAAACGTTTCAAGGGATTTAAGTCTAAAGAATTGGCTTTGTCAATGTGATTTAATGATACAAACTCGGCATAATTATGAAGCATTTTTACATACACTGCCTTGGATATTTTAATTGTCTTCCTTTTATTATGTATACACCTGCGTGTTAACGATAGCTGCCCTTAAGCTTTCACAGGATTTGAGCGTGTACACACATCTGTATGATATTATTTGTATTTAAAATACATCCTTTCAATTTTTATGAACAAATTGATGATTGTATTCCTTCAAAGATTTGTTATCTTTCATTACAATGATTTAGCACTTAAACTTTTCTCTTTTCTTTTCTTTTAGAAATGTAAAAATAGTTACATGATACTGTATTATTTTTGTTGTATATGTAAATACAAAACAAACAAGTTTTACATTCATATGCAATAACCATTTTTTTTTAAAATCTTGCCAAAGAATGGAACTAGGCTCGACTAGCACTTGTGCTAACTTTTAGTTCCCATTAACGACTTTACCTTAATATTAGTAATACACGTATTTACGTGTGTATGTTTTGTACATTTAATAGTATGAAGAGCTATGTCTAGATATCGTTTTAAAGCCATTACTGTTCAATCATTATTACTCTTCTGTTATGTGTATTTATATGTGAAATGACTTCTTGTGGAATTCAATAACATGTTGTATGACCGATTATATATTTATTTTGATCACTTACGTACACGCCTCAGCTGTTGCTAGGTACCATCTGTATATTCCCCAGGACAATGCTGTCGGATGAAGGTGTTGTTTGTTGAAGTTTGCTTGTTTTTAATGATATGTACCCGCTGTCTATTTTAGAATTGTAGTACTTTGTTACTTTCATGATGTAATCGCAGACACATGCACAGACCAATTGAGTTAACTTTCTCTTTATAAGTGAACATGCCCTCCTATAATTAATTCTCTTCTCATTTTGTTCTCTTCTCATTTTGTTCTCTTCCATTTACTATCTTTTCTTTCCTATCAACGTTCTGTTATATAATTATGTAATATATAATGTTCTTATTATGGGCGTTCCCAACTCAGCCTATGTTTTCCGGGTTTTCGCCTCCTTCCGTATCTGAATAATTTACTGTATACTCTATGTTGAAATCATTGTTGCATATATATTTTATATATACATTGTATTTCATATTGTACTGTTGAGAAGAAAATAAATGTTAATAAATACAAAATACAAATATCAGTATTATTCTTTGCATTGTATGATTGTTCATATGTTTTGTCATCGTTTTGATGTGTTGTTGTTAATAAATTCAAATGTAAAAAGTCACAAATGTTAATGCATTATTTCAACGGAAAAAATCAGAGATATGAAAACAAAACCATGCATAACTCAAGATATTTTATGTTCTATAAATGAGAAGCAGAAATTATTCCGGAATATATAAAGAAAAAAAAGAAGATCTTTATGTACCATTATATGGACAATGTTACTACCCGTGTTTGATAAATACCTCCCCCCAAAAAAAATTCAAAAAAAAAAATAAAAAAAATCCAACAAATCTTGCCATATTCACGTTTCAATTTAAGAAAAGTAAATTGTGTGAAACAAAAAGGAGATAAATAGAACAATATTGAAAACTCAATTAAAAATGCGAGCACTCTAAATTCTATCAAAACGAAATATCAGTTGCGTTTTCTTTCCACATAATTATAAATGACTTCCATGATACATACAATTACCATATAAATTATGTCGTTCTGTATTGTTTTAGTTTGTAATGTCTTGTTAACGTCTTGCATTTTGTTATATTGTGAAATTTTAATGGGTTTTACGCATTAAATTAAGGTCGGATGAGCCATGCCCATAGGCGCCGGAAGTGGGGGGCAGGGTGTGGGTGCTGCCCCCCCTAAAAAAAATATATATAATAACAAAACAAAACAAAATTAAAATTAAAAAAATGGGGGGGGGGGGGAACGCATTTTCGCCCCCCCCCCCGAAAGTCTCTTCAAGGAAAAAAATCAGCAATAAAGCCGGAGGTACTCAATTATCAAGACATACGGGGGTATGCCGCTCTAATGGGTCACTTTTTCACCCAAAATCGCTAAATATGGATTCGTATTTGGGCTTTCCTTCGAAAAAAATCACCCAAATGACCCTTTTAAATGGGAAGGGGTTTCGAGGCTTGAGCGGCACACCCCCGTCCAAATCTAATATGAGTACACCCCCCCCCCCCACCTCTAAAGGAGTAAAAATTGTTTGTATTTTTTAACCGAAAAAAAATAATAATACCTGAATTTAATTACATAAAAGTTATATTCCATTCAAAGAAAAGGAAAGTAAACAGGAATTAAACAAATTCAAAGCATTCCGCATTCCCCTTTATTTATAAAAGAAGGACTATATATATATCGTGGAAATATTGTGAGAGGATGGGAAAGCGTGTGTATTTTTTTATTATAGGGTCGATAAGACATAAGGCCCTATGCACTGGCGTACTGATTTTTCTCATTTTTGGGGTAAATTATGCGTTTTTATGCTTCTGTTTGAAAATTTCATATTGCCTAACATACAGTCAGGAAAAAAAATATGCCTATCGAGAAGCCTACATGTCAGGGCCTGCAGAACGGGGGGCTCGGGGCTCGGCCCCCCCCCACCCCCCACACTTAAACAAAAGTATGTTAAAAAGAAAAAGAAACAAAGAGAGAAACTAAGAATAAATGACCTGCCAGTGTCACAAAAAACCCTGAGCTTACGGGGGCTCGGACACCTGGACCCCACCAAGAGACTGAGGCGGGCCCCTGGATGCTCATCTGACCGTAATTAAGTAATTAAGTACCTAAAGCCTCTGAGCTTCCGGGAGCTATGCCCCTGGAGGAGGGACCCGGATGCTCATCTGATCGTCATTAAATGCCTAAAATCCCTGAGCTTCATGGGGCTCGGCCCCCTGGACTACCCGCCATTAAGTGACCTGCCAGTGTCACAAATAAGGTATCTGAATATGCTTATCTGACCGTAATGTTATGCCTAAAAACCCTGAGCTTCCGGTGGATCCGTCCCCTGACCCTCGCCAGAGCGAGGCCACAAGCCTATGCAGGCTCGGGTCATTTCGCTCGCTACGCTCTACCGGATCATTAATACTCCACTCTGAAAAACGTTCCGCGGGGCCTGCATGTAACATGTAAGAGTGGTGGTGATGCATATTTTTCTTCCGCCCCCTAACGTTTTCGCTCATTACGCCTGAAAGGTGAACCCCTCCCCCTGGAATGTTTGCCCCCCCCCCCCCAATCCCAAAGTTCTTCCGGCGCGCCCGGCCATGCCCGCAAACTCAAGGGTATAAGACATTAAATTACGGTCAGATGGGCAAATTTGGATACCTTATTTGTACCACTGTCAGGTCAATAGTTGGCGTGGAGTCCAGGGGGCAGAGCCTCTAGAAGCTCAGGGGTTTTAGGCATAAAATTATGGTCAGTTGAGCATATTTCGATACTTCATTTGTGATATTGGCAGGTCACCTTTCTTTCTTTCTATTTTCTTTAACATACTTTTTCAAAAAAGTGAGGGGGGGGGGCTCGAGTCCCCAGGCACCGCTGTTCTGCGGACCCTGACATGTAGGCTTCGAAATAAGCATACTTTGGGCCTGACTGTACATTTGGGAATTTGTCATTTTCCAACAAACGCATAGAAAGTTTCGGCAACATTAATATTGTAAATCACAATAGTATAAATTGAAAATAAACCTCGATTGAATTTTATTTGAGACAACTGCCCCCAAGGCCCCCCCCCCAATCAGTACGCAAGTGTGTATGTCCTTGTATATTTCGTTTCTTCCAAAATACAGACCAGGGGCCCCGTCTTATTGAGAGTTGTGATTATTTAAATCAATCGCAAGTCCTCCAAACAATCGCAATTTCAACCACTCTTCTGCAAGGTTCTAGATTGCATAAAAGTCAAGAGGTTCTTGGTGTCTATTACCTGTAAATCCTGGCAAAGGCTATATGCCCCTTATTCCCGTCATATAAGGTCTATGACGGGAATAAGGGGCATAGCCTTTGCCGGGATTTAGGCCCCTGGACCCTACCCGTTAGATTACAAGTGGTTCCCAAGACAACCCTTTATACTATACAATTATCTTCATGAGAGCATAATTATGGTTGTGAGAGAGAGCGAGAGAGAAAAATAATTCGGTAGGGCCAGTTTTGATAGATAGATTTCTATCGCTCAAGACGACTATCTTAAAGGTTCTAAATTGCTAATACTCAAGAGCAATAGCGGCACCGTCCGAAGACCCCTCCCGGAAAGGTTTTAGAGTACCTTGAGATCACACATCTTTGTCCCGTTAGGGATGGGTTAAGCCATTATTTTTTTTAATTTCGAAATGGGTAGGGAGATTTTCTAAATTTTCCTGGGAGAGCCGCCCCCAATTTCACTTGAACCAAAAACCCTGCATTTTGTTGCAAAACCTAGACGCTCTATTGGCAATCTATACCACTCGTGACGGCTATCGGGAAAGGTTATGAATTGTTATAACCGGGGGCTTCGCTCTCGGACCCCCAGAAGGGGCTGCAACTCTCCATGGGGCTCTAAGGTGGGCCCGCGAAACCCACTAGAAGAGTTTGCGCTTACACTCAAGACAGCTATCATAAAGGTTCTGAATTGCTAATACTCAAGAGCTTCAGGGGGCTCCATCCACTGGAGCTCCGGAATTGACTCTTCCCCTAATATAGACATGGGTAATAAACGTTTTTTTGGGGGGGATGGGGGTGGGGGAAATGTTAAGCATTATCCAGGGGGAGCCGCCCTCCGTCCCCTTGAATAAATGCTTTGTGAAGTTTTTGAAACCGAGAAAAGATCCATTCCATCCTTCTTCTTTTCTCCAGTTTTCTTTTCGTTTCTTCTAATTTTCTTTCCTTTTCCTCTCTTCTTTTTCTACCTTTTGTGTGTGTTGTGTGTGTTGTAAAGTTTGAGGGCAGTACGCAAGTTTTACAATTACCATAGACAGTTGGGAAGACCCTAAACCTACGCCCCCACCTCCAACAACCATGGCTTTGTTTCAAAAGAGCCGAACCATCAACAAGGAGAAGAAAAAACAGTCCCTTATAGGTATATAGTGAGAGTTTTTTGTTTAAAGGGTTTTAGTATGAGTTTAAAAAACAAATGGCTTTATAAATCAAAGCAAACGAAGTGGAAGAGGGGGTAACCTCGCTATTCGTAAGGACCGCTACTCATAAAACTGAAAGGGGGTCACTATAATAAAGGGCGTAAGGACCGCTATTCAAAATAAAGGTTTTCGCGTCATGTAGCGTACAAAGAGGTAATGCGATCCGAATATGAACCAAACATTTACATCCTTTTTGTTGGGATGTGGTTGGGGTAGTGGACGTGTGGTCAGGGGCGTCGCTAAAGGGGGGTGTGAGACACCCCCGTCCCCCCTCCCCCCACTTGTCAAGATATTGTCGGTAACATTGCGCTGCTGTCGGGAAAATGAGAAAAGGGTAGGGGGAAATGAGATGGAAAGGGAAAAAAAAGAAAAAAAGAAAAGGAAAAGAAAGAAAGGAGGAGAAGAGAAGAATGAAAGAGAAAATAAAACAAGTGGAAGGAAAGGAAACAAAGGAAAAGAAAGAAAAGAAAGAAAAGGAGAAAGGGAAAAAAGAGAAGAAAACAAACGGGGGATGAAAGAGAGGAGAGAGAGAGGAGGGGTGGGAGTAAGAGAGAGAGGGGATGTTTGGTGGAGTCGCCACGTCGAGAGATCAAGAATGATGCATACGCATAGATATGTTGCTGTGTGGGGTCCGCTGTTTCGGTATTCTTGCTCGATCCTCGTGTACTATATCAATGCAGAAGTTAATTCGGTGGGATGTATTATGTTGGTCGGCCGGCATTTTTTTTCCCTACGAACTGTGACTTTTTATCGAACAATTTTTGAAAATTCAGACAATGATTAAGAGTCGTGCAACGAATCGTCTACTTTCTAAAATAATTTAATGAAACGTGAAAGCTTCCGCGCTTTGCGCGGGAGGGGGCAACCGAATTAAGACTAGGATTAGGAGTCGAGAACGGTACAACCAATCGTCTTCTTTCTCAATGATTTAATGAAGCGGCAAAGCTTCGCTCAGGAGGGGGGCAACTGAATTCATGCAGACTAGGATTAAGAGTCGAGAACGGTACAACGAATCGTCTTCTTTCTCTAATAATTTAATGAAATGTTAAAGCTTCAGCGCTTCGTGCGGGAGGGGGGGGGAACTGAATTCAGTCTAGGATTAAGAATCAAGAACGGTACAACGAATCGTCTTCTTTCTCTAATAAATTTAAAAAACGGCAAAGCAGAAGAGGCCGGGAACTGAATTCAGACAAGGATTAAGAATGGAAAACTGTACAACGAATCGTCTTCTCTTTCTAATAATTTAATTAACTGTCAAAGCTTCAGCGCTTCGCGCGGGAGAGGGGGGGGGGTGAATTGAATTCAGACTAGGATTAAGAGTCGAGAACGCTACAACGAATCGTCTTCTTTCTCTAATAATTAAAAAAAAAAGGCAAAGCGGAAGAGGCCGGGAACTGCGATTGAGAATTTCTTTCTCTAATAATTTAATGAAATGTCAAAGCTTCAGCGCTCCGCGTGGGAGGGGGAAAACTAAACTCAGAATAGGATTACGAGTCGGGAAAGGTGTAACGAATCGTCTTCTTTCTATAACAATATAATGATATGTCAAAGCTTTCGCACTGAAAAATAATTTAGATCTTAGCCCCGTGTTTATAGGGTGAAATGTGTTGACATTGGGACATTGGCATTAGTATATTTGTCGGTAATAATATTGGTGGCTAGTTTTGTCGATAATCGGTGGCCCCTACACCCCCCCCCCCCCTCCCTCTCCGCCCCGTTGAAAAGGGTCTAGCGACGCCTTGTGGTGATGGGTCAGGAGGTTTTGATAAGGTCTAGTGCGAAAAATAAATAAAAATAAATTCCGTGATGAATTTGTTTTTGTTTTTCATTGGGGTGGGATATCTAACCCTCCTCGTAGCAACAAGGGGGCAGGATATAATGATGAATACATAACAAATACAAAAAAAATACGGAATGTAAATACAAATGTGCATGCAGGTTCAGGAAATTTAATATTAATTAATTCGAGACCTGATAAATCCTAAGCAACAGATAAAATACACGTAATAATTATTCAAATACACGTATGCATCCATACAGGTTCACACACAAAATATAAAGAGTCAATGACATTAAATAGCCAAATAAAAATAAAAAATTACAATAAAAGGAACAAAACAAACGAGGAGTAAGGCTGACGTGAATTGTCATTAAACAAGATAGATCATTATAAAACAAACACATCTACATTATGAAATATTACCCCTCGCCTTCCACGCTTATGATGACGACTCGGACATTCAGATGTCAGACATTCATATTTATTTATATGGGCCTGATGAGGTGGTTTGCTTGTAAACTATCTCGTCCTGTCACGAAAGTAAATGTTCATAATGTTTTCGACAAATATTCGGGGCCATGTGTCGTCCTCCCCCCCCCCCCCCCAGAGCTACGCCACAGCCAACTTTTCCCTTTCTTATCATTTTGTTTGCTATGTAATTTTTATGACTAGCAACCCTCTTCTCGTATTATGAATAGCGACCCTTATTTCGTATTATGAATAGGGACCCTTAGGCCTATGAATTTCGACCCGTTTTTGTATTATAGCGAGTACGACCCTCTTCTCATATTATGAATAGCAACCCTCATTTTCGATTATGAATCGGGGTCCTTAAGTATAAATGATGACCCTTATGAATAATGACCCTTTTCTCAAATTAAGAATCAACAACAATAATCCAAAGAAATCTAAAGAAATCGGGAATATAAATAATAATGTTGATATTAGCAAGCTTGAAGTAAATATCAGAATTAGAAGAAGAACAAATATTGATACGTGCTATTTCTGTTTTTAAAATCCCCATTGTACTACTTGTAGCAAATTTGCCCTCTGGAGAGAAAACAACGCCTAAACGCCGGGTGCCCGTTGGTCACCCATGATCCTCTTATGTTAATCGAGAGCTGAGTTGATGAGATAGCCACCTGTCAGTGACCAAGCTGTGTGGTCTAACCCCCCCCCCCCTGGCCAAACTAGTACAGACGGGCTTTTCCACATTATTTTGCGTGGCAGCCCAAAAGAGGCTGACTGAATTTAGAATGATGCAGTGACATTATTTTGTTTAGATCGAATTTGATAATGGTGCATACCGTGCAGGGGCGGCGATTTCTTTTCACGACTGGGGGGGGGGGGGGGGGGCAAAATGCGAGGGACGAGGGAGCAGTGGCGTAATGAGGATAAACGTTTGGGGGGGGGGGCAGAAAAGAATCCGCATCACCATCACTCTTACATGTTACGCAGGTCCTGGCTAAAGTATTTACGATCAGGTAGATCAAGCCGAGCGAAGCAAGTGGACCGTAAATTGCATGGCGTGGGGTCAAGGAGCAGAGGCCCGGCAGGGGGGTCAAGGGGCGGAGCCCTATGAAAATCCGGAAGGTCAGGGGTTTTAGGCATTAAATTTGGAAGTTCAGGGGTTTTAGGCATTTAATTACGGTCAGATGAGCTTATTTAGATACCTTATTTGTGACATGCACTGACATGCAGGTCACTAATTGGAGTGGGGTCCAGGGGGCGGAGCTCAGGGGTTTTAGGCATTACATTACGATCAGAAGAGCATCCAGTGGCCGCCTTAGGGCCCATGGGGGTGTCCAGGGGGAGAGCCCCCGAAGCTCAGGCATTTTAAGCATTTAATTATGGTCAGATTAGCAACCAGGTGCCGCTTTAAGGGCCCTTGGTGAGGTCCAGGGGGCATGAGCCCCCGGAAGGTCAGGGAAAATGCCATTTCAGCAACATTTGTAAATCACTGGTATCGAATTAGAAATAAACCACGTTTGAATGACATTTTTTGAGGGGGGAATTCCCCTAAGCTCCCCCCCCTCCCCCCCCCCCCCATCAATACGTAATTGCGAGGGAGCATAGTGAATGAGAGGGACTACCCCTTACAGATTTTTGAAGTTTTGGTTTTATTAAAAAATTACATTTCTTAGCAAAACTATAGTATAAAAACAAGCAATAAACTTTTTTCACACTTCGTTTTGCACTTTTTCGGGGGCACTTTTTCAAATTTTGAGGGGGGAGGGACGATCCCCCTTTAAAAAAATGAGGGGAGACGTGTCCCCCCAAAAAAAAAAACGTTCCCCGCCTCCTCCCCCCCCCCCCCTCCCACCGCCCAACGCCTCCGCCAAGCCCCCCCCCCCCCCGCCCCTGATACCGTGCATGAAGCCAGGATTTGTTTACTATTACAGCACTCGACCGATGGTCAACACAAATCCGAAAAATACTCTAACTCTGAAGCAAACAAGAAAGGAAAAATTTAGAAACAAAAATATAATAATGACCCTGGATGAGAGACTACGTAACTTGTCCTGTAAAAAAAATGAATATACTTCGGATACGTTTTTAGAATAATGCTCTTTCGCACCAGTGGGATTCGCATTCGGCGACAATCTCCATGCCTTTTACACTATAATGAATCACTAGTTTCATAAAGTCGTCATTAAATTGGCACCGTTAAATTGGCCTTTTTCGGATACCAATAATCTACGTGATTCCGGCCAGGATCAACGCACGCGTGATCGGCCAGGATCAACGCACGATTACCCAGTTAGCATAAATTTGGCTGTTTATGTAAGTTAAGATAAGTTTATATTTGAATTAGTTGAAGGTGGCAGTCTAATGGGTGTTTATTAAGAATAAAGAGGATCAATTTTGCTACGTGATGTATTAGATGTACCTAGAATCTACAACGAAAACGTCGTAGACAATTTGTATTTTGTAAGTTACAGTCCCATACACTGTACATTTTGTGGTCTGTAAACAAACTCGGAGTCGACCTCATTCAGACCTGCAATGCATGAAGTCTAACCGTAAACGGTATGGACCTCATACCTGCATTACCGAGCATTAGTGCTGAGAAGTACGCACTTTTCACACACATGCACAAAACAAATTGGAGGAAAATACAAATTATTGAATATTGTTGTGTGTCCAGAGACCTGGGGGCCGTTTCTCGAAACCAACTCCATGACAGTCATATCTTTGTCGGCGACCTACGGAGATGTCATGAAGCGGATAAACCGTTTCACAAAGCCATGGCAGACATGATATCGATATATCGCGATACTAGCAGCTCAAGAACATAGTCTTTGTCACGATCCATTTGATTTATCAAGAATAACCCAAAACAAGTTTTGGGGCTAAAATTGTTCAAAAAGATATATTTACATATAAAGTCTCCTAAAATAAATAATAAATAGTGTCATTATCATATTTACATCATCAAACGATTTGCATATTTCTGTAAAGATTCTTAAATTGAAGAAAAACCGGTGAGTGTTTTTTTTCTACAGTCGAATCAAAAGTTAGTTGAAGGATACCGTAATGTGATAGTTTATCAATACGTACTTTTTTGTTTATTGTGACGAGGAATTTTAGGCAAAATGTCTTTTCTCAGCCAGTTTTTATTCTAGAGTCTCATAAATACTCGTTACATAATTTATTTGATATTGAAAATATAATTTGGAAGAAGTAATTAGAGAGGGAATAATAATGCACATAGGCCCCAAAGGTATGCGGTATCCTAAGAAAAGACTATGGATCGACTATGGAAAACGGTGTGTAACATTCTTACCTCTCTTATATAGTTTATTGATTTGTGATTTAATGTTTATATTCAGCTTTTTAAAGTTTCTGTATAATTTGTATTCTCACTTTGGTACATTTGCATTTCGCATCCCAGAGAATTACGTACCGAACTCGTCTATATTTTTCTCAAAATGATAGTGAAACTAATCGTCCATTTCGCGGCCCATGGAATGGCAACAAACTGACTTGTGATGGCGCTTTACAGCAATTAAAAAGATATGACAGGTTCGGAGCAGTGACAACTCGCTTGTCGCGGAAGTTGTCGCTCATCTTGGCAAAGACGGCTTCGTGAAACACTTAGCTGACAAGTTGCGTGACAGTGGCGAGATGTCGTTGATCTTGTAGTTATGACGGTTTCGAGAAACGGCCCCCAGACACTGGACAGTTTTACTTTTAGGTTTTCGGCCACTTACGACAAAATCCTATTTTTTGGACTCTTTACTTCCTATTTATTATCATTTCTTGTTCAAATCATGAAGCAAATACTATTATTATTTAAAAAAAAAAAAGAATCCCAGAAAAATTGTTATGAATTGCCATGACAATATTCATTTCCATTTTCGATGTTTCGGAGGTAGATCTAGACTCTAGACCACTAGACCTAGACCCTAGTCTAGTTTTCGGCCTAGCGAGGCAGTTTTCGGCCGCATGTACAAAGTCAATAGAAAGCAAGCGCGCGCGCCCTGCGTTCTCCCGCTGATCTATAGCACTAGCGGCCGGAGCAGGTATCCCACGCCGGAGCTCGCCGTGCCGAAAACAACCTCTGCGGTGATCAGAAATTGGAATCTGAATTAGACAAAGATATCCTGTGTGCGCTGCGGTATCCGGCTGCATTGATTTAATACATGCGATGAGATACTTCTGAGATCGCGACTCTAAATCGAAAAATACTTGAAATACAGCTCATTATATGGTACTACCCATATTCCTTGTAGACACGCGTAAGATAGTTGATTTTTGAGATTTGGGTAGCGGTAGCCGATAACATCGCTAAAATGTGATATTTAAGAATATATTTTCCGTTGCAAATGTGGTTCTTCAGTGACTCTGGGACTCTGCCTTGTTGTTGTATGAGTGTGATATGCTGTTATGCAATGTATTTGAAAGGGATTTTACCATGCATCCAACAGACCGGCCGAAAACTGCCACTGGCCGAAAACCCCCTCCTGCCTTAAAAAAGGGCTTGGTGATAAAAAAAATTATGATATTGATAACACCAAGCCTTAACCGGCTGCCATAGACGTGTGCGGAGAAGCAGGTAAACAAACCCTAAAATGTGTCCGAAATCACACCTTAATTCCTGCACCCGACAAATATTGGACAGTGCCCATAATTAATTTTATGCCACTTCTATTCGTCGGGTGCGGGAAAGTGTGATTCAGACACATTTTAGGGTTTGTTTCCTGCCTCTCCGCACACGTCTATGGCAGCCGGTTAAGGCTTGGTGATATTAATATCATAACAATATTATCACCAAGCCCTTAAGGCGAGGACAGTTGATTAAAATGGCAATTTGAAGAAATTTACAAGCAACATTTTATAAATCTTCTGAGACACATGTTGGACACTATCGTAAAGGACTCAAATTCATGATGGTTAGTGCTATTTGATGATTTTTTTCCGTAAAATCCGAAGGAAAAGTATAAGAGTTTTCGGACACCCACTCCAGCAAAGCATAGAGTCAATGGTAATGCGTATTGACCTCTAGCACTGCATACTTGCTGAGAGACAGGTATACACAAATACACAAACCACACACTATTGCATAGACTGCCCAATATAGAACCGATGTGGCTGATCGACAAATTTGAATCTAGACTTACAATTTGAATTTTTAAATTATTCTTTTTAACATCAGTAAGTTAAAAAAATTATATTTTACTGCTTTTTCGGTGTCACTAAAGTACCAATTTTGAGTGAAATCAGTTGAGTTTTGTACAGTGGTGTTTGAAATGTTCAGAATCAATCAAACAGCTTTTAATACACAGCCAGGATAGTAATGCAGCTACATGTGTGCGGACACCCAACATACTTTTGAACACAATGCTCCAAAATGACCGTAATATATCAGTTCTGTAATTTCCAGCTGATTCACAGCTCAAAATCATGTAGGAAAACTGAAGAAACCGCCGCTGAATCTCCTCTGTCTTGTCTTGTTTCGCTATCGTTTAGCGAATCTAATTTTAGCTAATTATCTATCAAAACAAAATCGACCCCCCAAAACTCGATCCCTATGCTCCGTATCAAGTCGCCTATGTACAATTGATAAAATTGTAAGAGATGCTTGTTTCCCTCCTTTTCAATTAATTATTTATCGTGTTTTATTTTCTCTCCATATCCCATTACCTTTTTAACTATTTGGTTTATTTTGTCTCTCATTCTCTCTCCCATTTTTTCACTCTCTGTGTTTCTCTGTCTTTGTTTTTTTCTCTCTTTCTATCTATTTCTGTCTTTGTATGTTTTCTCTCTGATCTCTCATATTTCCTGTACTCTTTCTCTCCATCTCTTTCTTTCCCTTTCTAGATCTCTGTTATTAAAAGATAATTTTCTAGCTAAAGTCAAGAGGTAGCCAGGAAACAATGAGTGATCCGTCATCAAGTCTCAGAAAAAACAAGAAGACACCCTTGCCTGGTGTGAAACAAACTCCAGGGTGAGTTCTTCTAGCTAGGTCAGCTCTCTACTAATTCAGCTCAACTCGACAATCAGTCTAAAATCAAGTATAATTAGAAAGGGAGAATTAGACCTCAGACCATTGAACTTCCTTTGTTAAAACTGATTTTGAACTACCGGGTAAAGCATTAGCTCAGCATTGGGTATCTATAGAACATGAGCCTATCAGTTATAGGCCAAGATCATGGTAATCCAACAGTTTCTCCAGGCTTAATTTCATCAATGATATATATGTTTAGGGTTTGGGTTGAAATGAGATTTTCAGCTACAATGTAAGGTTTAGGGATAGGGTTAGGTAGTTTGTCCAGGGTTGAAGTTGAAAAATGGCTTCATTTTGTTTCCTCTTTTGAGGCGTTGATAGTATACTGCACACTCGTACATTTGTAAATCAGAGTGTGTACTCACACAGACATGATGAAATGGTTCCCCTTGAACATTAGTTGTAAGATTATTGTGTATATTTCTACTTGAAGAATTTCACTTAAAATAGCTACGACATATCAGGTGTTCAAAATATCTGGATTAATTCGAGGAATGCAAAACAATAAAACCCGATTCAACTTGAGGTATTTAAAGCAAATGAGTGAAACCCCCCTCCCCCCCCCCCCCCCCAACAAAAAAGAGAAATTGAGAAGACTCCAAAATGTTGGTAATTTGATATTATCTAATTTTGCCTCCCGTCTAATGTACTTTAAGTATCCTATTTCACAGAAACAGTATCAACATTTTACGACTTGTCACCTTTGCTTTACAAAGAGAAGAACTAATACTCATTTGCATCCTATTTTCCTGCAGGCAAAGGGCTGTACCATTTAGGAGTCAACCAATTGACTTTGTGTGTAAGTTAGACAATCATTCTATTTAAAGCGTTATACTGAACCAATGAAATTTCCTTCTAGCGTAGTGTTTATTGCACAGCGCCATCTCATGGTCAACTTACCAACACTCAGAACCCAATACCTAATTTCCACTTCGCAGACAGGGGACTCAATAACTAACGATAACTAACAGCGCAGCTAGATATAAGCAGCGAGTTATGTATGGGACCATACTGCTACAGCTGACCTGGGATGGTGCTAGAGTAATTTTTGCAGTAGTGCTTCTAGTATAGTATTGCTTTAACAATAGTCTAGTCCCTATATGCATGAAGCAATTTTGAGACAAACAAGGATAATTAAGCTTTTGAGACAAACAAGGATAATTAAGCTTTTGAAAATACTGTAGTACAAACGTTCAAGGCTGTTCATGAATTATTTATAATTTAGGGACAACAATTTATGTAAGAGGATGAGATTTATTTTTTAATAACATTTTCAAGCAATTGCCTGATAGATCCTTAATTAATGCACTAGCTGTAGAGTACATTTGATGAGATTTGAGAACATGTCCTAAAGCCAGGCTATTGATCGGAACTAATTACTGTAGGCCAAATACATATTTGGAAAGTTTTTTTTTAAACATTATTTTTTTACAATCTATTGCAAATCATGTGATTCCCAAGTAAAAATAATCTCAATTACTGGAATATTGATTCTAATTCATGAATTATACTCATTTTGTTGTAGGCCTATATCGCTTTATCTGAGTTGGATCAAATTGTTGATGACGTCCTTTAATATTAAAAATCATGTTAAATGTAGGGATATTCTTATTTACCACAATATAGAGTTTATCTTGTGAATTTTACTAGTTTCATTTTTCATGTAGCCCCTTTCAGTTGGAGCAGAAACCCTGTTACATCTAGACATATTTTTAACAAAAATTGATTCTAGCTAGTGAATTTTACTCATTTTGGTTTAGCTCCTTCAGAATTGGATGATTTTGATGATGTCCTGAGTCGCACCTCGTCTAGACTCTCCACAACAGGCAACAGGGGTGACCTAGGGTCAATGCCAGGTCAAAAGGTCAACCACCTACCAAAGATATCCCCCAGGGATAAGAAAAATGGTGAGCATGAAGAAATTCTTTTTAAATTTGTTTTGGTAATAAATAGTTCTTATCAAATTTGTCAATGCATGCATTATGCAATACCGGTAAAGTGAGAATGAAAGAATTAAAGTGCACCAATAGAAGATATGAAGTTCAAAGGCTGGCTGCATGCACTATAATTGTGCAGAGAAGCATCATGTAAAGCATACCTGTACATACATGTATATGTCTACATTGGGAGGAATGCAAGATGCACTGAACAGGAGTAGAATATTTTCTCTTGTTTACTCCTTGGTAATTTATAATTTGAATGACATGTTTGGGCACAAATGGCATCATTTTGTTGAAATCTCAATTAATCTCCTGTTCTGCCATTCATGTAATGCATATCTCCAGTAAGAGAGGTGAAAATAAAGAATTTTCACCATTCCTAGACCATAGTGGTATGAAGGACTGTATTCGTTCTGCGCTATTCATTTGTATTTCTTCAGCAATTTGTATTAATTAGCATTTGTTTTTTGTTTTCCTATTTGTAGCTCCTACAGATATTGATTTGATGTCCAGCATGATGGGACGAATATCCAAACTAGAGCTTCAGGTTAAATATTATGCCAAGGAAATCATTGAGAAGGTGAGAGAAGAATCAACCACATTCAGCCTGGCTGTAGAGGTGGATACGTCCAGTGGTTTTAAAAAGTACCTATAACCGAAACTTGTTTTGCAGTGGTTTTAAAAGTACCTATAACCGAAACTTGTTCTGCAGTGGTTTTAAAAAGTACCTATAACTGAAACTTGTTTTGCTCTTGATGTAGTTCCATATCGCTATACTGTAGTAAAACTATGAGCAATATGCAAATAGGATACATATGATAGATGTCTATTTCTTTGACTGCATCTATCTAGGCAACACATTCCATTTCGTCACACTGAAAATTGTTGGCATTAATAGTTCATTACTTCTGTATCAAAAACATCCAACCACCTTGTAATATTTCGTCTATTAAAGTGTGCTCATAATCTATATCATGAAGTATATTCCTTTTTTGTTCTTCCTTTTTTTCTAGGATAAGAAGGTTAATATTTTGGAGGAGAAGATTGGCTTGATGAAGAAATACCAAGGTGAGCAAAACATTTTCCTGTATACAACAAATTTCATGCAGGATTTTGTTCTTCTAGAGCTGTGTATATTTCATTACTTCAATATTCAAATTCGATCCTGTATTATTTGCCTAATACGTGCTTAAAGCCCCTTTAAAGTGTTGGGAGCCCCAAACAATTTGATGGCAAAATGTCACTTAAATTGTATCATAATGTGAAAGAGGATGTCATTTAAGAAACGCTTCTGCAAAGGTTTCCCCAAAACAAATTGTGCTTGGAGAAAAATATTAATAAAAGAATACATAATTGGGGTTTCTGTTGTACGCAGAAACCTAAATTTTGTATTCTTTCATCAATATTTGACTTCAAACACATTTGTTTTGAAAATCCTTGCAGAAATATGTCTTAAATGACATTGTATATATCACATTATGATCAATTTAAGTGAAATTTTGCCATCAATTTTTGGGGTTCCCATCAATTTAAGAGGGGCTTTAAGGTTTTTTAAATCTGTTCCATATGAATCCAAAATACCATCTGTTGTCATCTACAAATTTCTATATTCTACCTGCCTGTAATTTGAGCTGATTTGAACAATGTCTGTACTGCTACATGTAGATCATTTGACTCTCCGGGCCCCGTTTCATAAATCTTGTTATCAAAACAAGTTACAACAATTATTACAAGCTACTGAAATTGGGGCATTAATTAATTGGCTGAAAAACAAATTTGATATGAAAATTTAGCATATGTTATTAATAACAAGTTTTATGAAACAGGGGTCTTTAACATGAAGAGTTGCATTCATTTGTATCTCTCTACTCCATTGTATCTGGGTTTTTTTATGATCAGGTATAACTTTTTATCAATTTTATGTTACACATGAGCTGGAGTTGATTGATTTTACTGGGCCTGGGGGGTGTTTCACAAAGATCCTAAGTTGAACTTATCTCTAAGTTGGACTTAAAAGTTATGGAAAGCCATTAGCATCTTTGAAAATATTTTGTAAAAGTTATTTTGAAAGGCATAAAATGTTGATTCAAATCATTCATATTTTCAATTATGATGGGAGATTTCATGTTCTGGATGTGGAATTTATAAAAAGTCTAAAATACCTGAATTTCTGCTTTTGAATATATTTCATTTTAAGGCTCCAATGGCTGTCCATAATTTTTAAGTCCAACTTAGTGTTAAGTTCTACTTAGGATCTTTGTGAAACACCCCCCAGGAGAGATAAACTTTGTCTAAATGTTCTGATATTTTTGTACAATTCATCATACAGATGAGCCTGATATTGAGTCTCGGAGAGTCAAAGAATTAGAGAGAAAATGTCAATCTTTACAGGAACAGATTCAAGATATGGAGGTAAGCTTTCTCATGTATAGCAAACATAACTTGACCAAAACCAGTGGTCTGTACGCATGCAGACACAAGAACTATATCCATATTTTATCTCTTTCTTTTTCTTATTTTGTTTTATAATTAGCAAGAATGATATTAATGCAAAAGGTTTTTTTAGTAATATTTAGAATATTAATTTTCTGTTGTAGCAAATTATGAATTTGGCATGGTTAATTTATGTATGATGAATACCATAGTTATGTGTAATTATTAAGTTAACGGTATAAGAACGTACATTATTCTGTTTTCTTCATTGTAATTGAGGCATGCTACTAATTACAAAGTAACCAGAATGAAAATCTGGAGGCCGGTAGCATCTGGATACGCCTTTAAAAAAATGTAGATCAAAGACGTCAAACAGTGAAATACAGGCATGTATAAAGTCGAAACCTCTCCTACATGTATGTTGTCTCCTTCTAGGAAAACATAAGTACATTTAGAACTTGTCTGGGAAGAAACCTTTCTGTACAATGTCTGCCTCCCTGGAATGGTATTTCTAGACAGGTTACACTGTCAATAAAGATAAGAGCAGCATGCAGTCGAACCTGCTTCAGTATTGTACTCAAGGAATCTCTATGTATAAAGACCACCTGCCTGTAAAGACCACTTTTCATCTGTCCTGTGAGTGGTCTTTATATACAGGTTTCACTGTATTTCTTTTAGATATAGTGAACCTGTCTACAGAGGCCTCACAACTCAAACAGAAAAGTGACCCCTATAGACAGGTGGCTTTTCTAGACATATTTTCCAACAAATATGTTTTCCTCAAGACACATTATAAGTTATCAGAGAGCTGGCCACTTAAACATGTTTGATTCTCTTTTGACAGGACTTTTTATCAGATTATGGCATGGTGTGGGTAGGTGGTACACACGAGGAGGGTGAAGCTAGAACTTCCAAGGTGGATGGGCTATATGAGGAGTTAGATTCTGATGCTGTTATCAAGAGCCAAGGCGTATGGAGGCCAGGTATGGAAGAGACTCCTTTAATGGGTCAATCTGCCATCTTGTACTGATGGTATCTGTTAGAAACATGATACATGCACACTCGCGCTGCAGATGAATACATGGGACTGATAGTGATACTGTAATTTATTTTATTTTGAAAGTGATCAATGAATGATAACTTTGCAATTCATGTTGGCAATAGTGAAGGTGAGGTGATGATGGTGATGATGATTGGATCACTGAAGAAAAGGAATTAAAACCAGGAATGCCGCTTTTAATTGCATAGGTATATAGAGCTTGAAAATCAAGCTGCAATTTTATTCAATCTGTGAATATAAATGAGACACAAAAGGATCATAAATACTTGTACAATCTTTGCACATATAAATGAAGACTGATATATCCAAACATCAATTAAGTTAATAAAGCTAAATGCCTACATCAAATTAACTGTATCCACTTCAAGCTCGACATAAATACTGTCATTGAATCAACAGATAAACAAATCTAGAAGTTTCTGACAGTGCGGTTTCTATGCTCTGTTCCGAAACTGAAATCAAATCAAAATACTACCTTAACTCCTTAAAATGTGTAGTGTAACCTCATTATAACAAACTCACTAAGACTAAGGAAACTTCCCCGCTAAATACTAATACTAATCTAACATCACCAAAACAACATCTCGTTAATCAAATGTAAGATTAAACCCCTCCTTTGTTTACATCATAACTCACAAACTTCCATTTATAGAGCAAACATTTCCAGTTTATAAGATTTACTCTGTTTTGTTCATTCATGTATTTACTAACTCAACTTTCTCACTTAAACTATCACTCTAAATGGCCAACAATAAGCCCCAGCTTAAATCATGTATTAAACCACCTGAATACATATCAAACATATCTACATAGATGAGGCGATATTTAACATCCCGTCTGTATGTTATGCATTGTCATTTCTAAAAGCAATAAGACTTCCAATGTAACTGATACAACGTAGACCCTATCACTATACAGTTTTGTGCATAGCAATTTATACACCGTAGTCCGTACTCGGTACACATTGATTATGTAATATCATTTTTCCTCAACATCCTGACCAAAACACATTCTTAAATCACCACAAATGAAAAGCATGATGTTTTAAAGATAAACTTACTTCTATGGCGACATTTCCTGGCTAACTAAAACAACATAGTAAGACTTTCATCTCCTGAACGTCCTTTCCTAACGAAAGAAACATGGCATCTGTGACACGTCGCTCTGAATTAGCATTAGCATAAATTCCATACGAGCTATGGTAGACGTAAAATAAGCTACGGTGTCTTCTGAACTAAAAGGAAAATAATTCAGCCAACTCCTGGTTTAATTGTCAACAAACCAATGATGATGTGGTGTTGTTGATGATGATGACAATGATGAGGAGGATAATGCTAATGGTGATGATGTTTTTTTCTTTCATATCAATTATGACGATGAGGGTGATGATGATTATGATGGTGATGTTGATGATGGCAATGATGAGGAGGATAATGCTAATTATAGTGATGATGGTGTTTTTTTCATATCAATTATGACGATGATGGTGATGATGATTATATGATGGTGATGTTGATGATGGCAATAATGTGATGTTGATTATTGTCATTGGGACGATAGTGATGTTTATGTTCATAGTGACAATGATAGTAAATATGTGTATGCAAGATCAAAACAATATTTATGAATACCATTGATAATTATGATGCATGTAATTATATTGATGTAGAAGATGGTGATGAAAAGGTTGAATATAAAAATCGTAAAGTTTAGTTCCTCTGAAGTCTCTGTCTTACGATAGTATACCTTTTTGAAATAATGCTTGTTGTTTGTACAGTAGTGTCCCTCCCTTCTTACGCCTCTCTCTCTCCTCAGGGTCATCGCTCGTCTCATCGGAGAACTGCATTCCGAACTTTGACCTGGTCCTGAAGAACATCCAGGAACTGAACATCGTTGCTCGAGAAGGAGAGAAGAAGATTCAGCACACTGTGAGTGGAGCACGTTTCAAGACGGTCGATAGCATTCCCCTCACCCTGTACGCAAACGGGATCTTCATGTTCAACGGACCATTCCGTTCGTACGACGAATCAGAAACACAGGTAACAATATCTATTTTAAAGGAAGCATGATGACTCAGTGGTATAGAGCAGTGCAGGGGAAGCTCTGGGTTTGAAACCATGCCATTATTCCGTCCATTAAGCCTTAATTGTTATCAACCACAATAATCTGTCATAATACCATTCTATTCCAAAGCTTCCAGATACTAAATGATGAGCGATGATGAATTATTACAAGAAGGGCGATCTTGAATATATAAAACTTTACTTGTATATTTTGGTGGTTTTTTTTTTTAATTGTGGTGCACTTGAACTATCCAAATATCAACATTTTTTTTTTTTTTTTTTTTTAAATCAACAAAAGTCCAGAGGCAAGTGACAGTAATAGAAGGTGTAATCTTTTTCTGGCAAACTTGTGTAATAAAGCTACAATAAATCGACAAGGGCCTTGACTTGAAAGAGGTATTTTTTTCAATTTTGATCACCTGATGATTATTATGCCTATCTCTTTTTTCTGGTCATAGCAATGCATGCAAGACCTTACAGAAGGTTATTTCCCAACCGAGCTGCAGTCTAGATATCCTGATGGTGTCCCAATCAAGGTGAGCACTTTCTCTTTTGTATCGTTCCAAAGTGAAGCTTTGTATATCTGTGTCTGCAGTGACTTGGAGCACTGTGGTACGTATATTGGTAAAAGGCTCTTGACTCTCGTATGAGAGGTCCCAGGTTTGATCCTTGCATGCATGGTGCTTACATCCTTGGACAAGATGTTTTGCCCACATTTGTCTCTCTTGACCCTGCATGTTTTAAAAGGGTACGTATAGCAAAGCTGGGTCAATATGAGTGCAGGGCCTGCAAAAAAAGCAATAATAATTATATGGCTACCCTGGGTAAAAAGAACATGCATCACGTAATTTCTCAATATCTGTATAACCTTGGGGAGCATACCATTATGCAAAAGGATGTTTAACTTCATGATCATGATCATTATCATCATTACCATTGTCATCATCCTCATTATCATCATCGCCATCCTCATCAACATCATCACTATCATCTTAACCAATATCATCATCACCTTCCTCATCACCATCATCATCATCATCATATCAACATCATCACCATCATCATCATCATCATCATCACTATCATCATCACCAATATCATCCCCTTCCTCATCACCATCATCATCATCATCATCACCTTCCTCATCATCATCAAAATCATCATTGCCGCCACCAGCACCATCATCATCATCATCATCATCAACACCATCACTATCATCATCACCATTATCATCTTCACCAACCTCATCATCATCGTTATAATCACCACCACCACCATCAACATCATCACCAACATCATCATCACCATCCTCCTCATCGTTACCATCACCACCACCACCATCATCATCATCGTCATCATCATCATCTTTAAACATCCTCATCATCATAATTATCATCACCACCACCACCACCATCATCATCGTCATCATCATCATCAAACATCCTCATCATCATAGTTATCATCACAAATATCTTATTATTATTATTATTATCATCATAGTTATCATCACCACCACCACCACCATCATCATCGTCATCATCACCATCATCATCATCATCATCATCGTCATCATCAAAAATCTTTGTTCTCCTTCCTTTTACGCATCCCACACAGAGTGAGATGTCTTTACTATTAATTGCACGATCACCAAAAATACACCTGGTGAATGAGTGAATGAAAGGACTGTCTCCATTTTGAGCATTGAGGATGAGTTATTTTCTTAGCGGATCAGACCAAGGACACGTAAGCAGTTCAGGCAGTGGACTAGGTCAGGTGTCGTGTTGGGTTCAGGGTTGAAGATAAACAAAATTGGTGAATGTGGGATGTTGAAATCGGAGCATGCATCATACAACCATAGGACTCAAGGTACACTAAATGCATGGTTATTTTTTGTATTCTTAAATCTCTTATTTCCTCATTTTCAAGGTGGATGATCAGAGAGATGTGGCTTTTAAAGCCCAACGTAACCGGGAGTTCTTCCCTGGTACTGGGCTAGCCGTTGGTGGGTGCAATGATGGGCCATCAAGACTGGTACCCTCTAACCTGGATAGGGCTACCAGTATGGCAAGCAGTGGACCACCTGTCAGCCAGGAGCATGGACCACTCAAGTTAAGAGAAACAACCAAGCCCCCAGGTTATTAATAATCAATATTATTTCATAGGAATTTGAGTTCTGTATGATCAGAGTATATAGCTAATAAAGTTTTATTTGTACCTCCAATGAATTTTAATTTCTTCACAGTTGTGTAACATGATCAATATATTTTCTGATGAGGGCCAGCAAAGTGCTGAATGAATTCCATATAGATAATGCTCTTTCATATCTTAGCAGCCAAACTATTACATTCATAATGATCTAAAGAATCATTTTTTAAAAATATTTCCATTAATGGTGCAAATACCATCAAACCTGTCTTAGTGGCCACCTCTCTACAAAGACTACCTGTTTGTAATGACTTTGTACTTAAATTTTTTTAAATTGTTTTTATTTTATTTTTTTAAATTAGTGAACATATTATATGACCACTTTTTACACTGTAAACAAAAAGTACTTGGACTACTACTTGCATGTGTTTATAAACCATATTGAATTGAATTTCCCTGTCATCTCTGTAGTGGACCCCATGTCAGTAGATCAGTTCCTCGGCAAGCTACACCCTACCATGTCATCGGGTGGAAAGGTCATTGACGTCAGGTCATCAGTGGCTGATTTGCTAAAGGTAAGCTTATTTTAAAGTTGTTCAATAATAGCTTATTTATGGGAAGGGAAGACCAAACATTTCATGGAAAGATAAGTGGAGAAAGAAAGCAGTAGGGTAGGTCTAAAGGAGTAGGATGCTCGAGACAAGAAGAAGTGGAGGGAGGGAGTATCACCATGGGGAGTAGGGTAGGTCTAAAGGAGTAGGATGCTTGAGACAAGAAGAAGTGGAGGGAGGGAGTATCACCATGGGGAGTAGGGTAGGTCTAAAGGAGTAGGATGCTCGAGACAAGAAGAAGTGGAGGGAGGGAGTATCACCATGGGGAGTAAAATGAGGAAGAGAATTAGCTCTCGTGCTATCTTTTGGTTCTCCCTTTAACAACATTTTAAGTTTTTAAGTTTAAAATATCCTTTATTTCAATCACTTCCTCAGTGAATTTCAATTCCAGCCACACTTTTATGTATCTCTAAGGAATCCAACCAGATCTCTACATATTATTAAGTTATGGCTAATTCACAGGTTTGATATGACATGATATACAACATCAACTGTTTAATTGTTGTTACTTTGTTACCCACTTGAATGCATTTGTAACATTATGATATGTTGTTAATAAATTCAAATTCAAATGATGATGATTGCCTATAGAAATCATTTTCCAGAATATGTAATACACATCTGTACCTGCATTTTAGTGTCATTAGTTGATGCATGAGGCTATTGAAGTTGTCCATAGGCTGTCCATAAGCTATCTGTAGGATAGCATCAATCTCTCTGTTATCAGAGTTCTTTCTAGACTTCTGGGGGGTGTTTCACATAGGTCCTAAGTTGAACTTAACTCTAAGCCTGACTTAAATATTATGGAGAGCCATTTGTAGCATTAAAATGAAATATATTCCAAAGCGAAAATTCAAGTATTTTAGACTTTTTATAAATTCCACATTAAAAACATGACATCTCCTTGATAGAAAATATGAATGATTTGAATCAACATTTTAAGCCATTTTAAATAACTTTAAAAGAATATTTTTAAAGATGCTAATGGCTTTCCATGATTTTTAAGTCCAACTAATAGAGATAAGTTCAACTTAGCTCTTTGTGAAACACCCCCCAGATTACAATTTTGTTGTATGGCCTTTTATGATCAGGAGGAGACGATACCCAACGCCGTCACGGTAGTCAACACCCCCATAGTTCGGGATATCAAAGAGAGAGCCCTCTCTGGTAAGACCGGTCAATCGAATCGCCCGGTCTCTGCAAGGTCATTGCTGCGGAGTGATGTCACAACCCTGCGTGTTAAATCGGAGAGCGGAGACCATACTTATATCTTGAAGTTGAGATTTACAGACACCATAGGAGATCTGAGGATGCATCTTGATAAACAGAGGTAGATTTACATAATATGCAAATTAATTACATTTTGATTGAGCATGTTTTGATTGTGACCTTGTATGATGTAGAATATGATTTAGCTAATAAAGACTGGGTTTGAGGTAGGAAGGTATTAAAGCCCCACTGCACTACTGATAGCTACTTGTGCCCTCTATAGGGTAAAAAATACCTAATCGGTGCCTGTTGGTCCCCCATGATCCCCTTTTTCTTATGTTAATTGAGAGCTGATTTGATGAGATAACCACCTGTCAGTGACCTTGCAGGGAGGTCTAATCTCCCTGGCTAAACTAGTACAGCCGACAGGCCTTGAAGGAGATTTTGGTAATTTAAAAGTTTGAGTGTTATCTATTGTTTTAAGAGTAAGCTTCACAATGCATGTGTATTTCATTTTAACTTGCTGTAACAGAACGTGTGTTTAAGGGAGGTAACCACCCGATTAGAATATATTTGCATATTATTTGCATATTTTTTGTCAATTGATAGGATGGGAGGGGGGGGGAGTAAAGGCTCATTCAGATATGACGCAAGAAACAGCCCCCCCCCCACCCCCCCCCCACCCCCCCCCCCCCCCTCTCCACTCCAATGTGTAAATTAATGGCGACTGCATACAACAAAGGTCCTACACATATTCATTGAGCTCTGTGCTATAACATACAGAATTGTGAAGTGTATCAACTTTATGTCATCAGCTAGGAGATAACAAAAATTCTTTTTTTTGGGCTGCTTCATATCTGAATAATAATAATAATAATAATAGCCTAATAGTCCACTCCAAATTTTATTAAACTGAAACGGAAATTCTTTTTACCCAATTGATCGTGAGCCCGGCAGCCACTGAGCAGCGCCAGATCGACCTTGCTCTATCCCTTATTGTTGAACGCCAAACAAGGCCGCAACAACTCCCCTTTTAACGTCTTTTGGTATGACGCGGCCGGGGTTCGAACCCATGACCTCCCGGTTGTGAGGCGGACGCTCTACTGACTGACTGACTTTAGCGCCATATTGCATTTGTAGTTCATTTGTATGTGCTTTGACCCAATTCGTTACTGAATTACGGAGTAAGCTTAGATAAAAGAGTTTATACCAGCACAGTAAATTCCCTCCATAATTTTGTTGTTGTTACAGGAAACCACATTCCCCTGACTACATTCTGGTGACGACATTCCCTAACAGGACATACACCGATCTGGAGTCATCTCTGGAAGCGAATGGATTGACACCAAATGCTACTGTTCTGATGAAATTAAAGATCAGATAACACCAAACACATCTTGCTTGTCTTCATCCATTTTGTAACTGACAATGACAAAATTGACACTGGAAGGGAATGGATTAACACCAAATGCTACTGTTCTCATGAGATTGAACATCAGATAACACCAAACACATCTTGCTTGTCTTCATCCATTTTGTAACTGACAATGACAAAATTGACACTGGAAGGGAATGGATTAACACCAAATGCTACTGTTCTGATGAAATTAAAGATCAGATAACACCAAACACATCTTGCTTGTCTTCATCCATTTCTGACAATGAAAGAATTGACACTGGAAGGGAATGGATTAACACCAAATGCTACTATTCTGATGAAATTGAAGAATGAATAGTGTTAATCACCATCATGTTTTTTTGCAATCTCTTTTGTAGATGACAATGAATGAAACAGACATTGCCATGTTAAAGCAACACAGATTTCAGAATTCAGCACTAAAGGCGAATGCATGATTAACCTTTTAAAATGTCTCCAATTTTTGGTGAAGTTCAAGAATAGAAAGCGTCAACCATCATGTCTTTAAATCGTTTGCAATACGTTCCAAATTCTGATCCTCGTCTGTTCTGAATTGGACAATGAAAGTGGATGGATTACATGGATTATGTAATACTGCTACGTGTACATGTAATGTACAGCACCTAGCTGTATTGCATCATCAGTCTACTGGGGTATAGTTAATGTTTTTGATCGGTGTAGATGGATATTGAAATGATAAATGCTAGTGCCATCATTTTGGTAACTTTTCCTGCTTAACCTGGACAATGAATACATGTGTAAACAATACATTCTTTATGAACATGAACGGATCTGAATTCAGCTATATAAGAGAATGGCTCAATGGCAAATATCATATTTATCTGTCATTCATTGTCAGTCTATCTATTTCTTTATCCATCTGTCCATCCATCGACCTATCTATCTCTGTACCATGGTATCTTCTACCTTCTTGGAGATTAATTGTAACATTTATCCACACTCCTTTGCAATTCCAATTCTATCGACGTACGTCATAATGTTGTTGTTTTTTCTTCTTTGTATAACGTCATGGTTTTTTCCCAATTGCTTCTTGTCTTCCCTCGTAATCTAGTACCTCCTACCTTACAAGTCTTTCAAATAGGACAAGTATTTTGTCTTTATTTCATTAACTAGTCTCTTGTAGTTGTTTAGCTGTCAGGATATTTTTTTGAAATCCTGCCCTAAAATTATGCAGGCAGAGGGTGTGTTGTCACATAATATTTAATAAATCTGGAGTTACATAGCGCTTAAAAGTATAGACCAGTTCTGGTCATGCAATTGCATTGTGAAAGAAACGTTGTGGAATCGATCAGAAAAGGTTGATCATCTAGCATATAAGTATTGGTGTGTACTGCAAGGTTCTGGAATCATCAAAATGATAAGAAATTTGGCCCAGTCTTCGTAAAATTACAAGCACTGTACACAGAAAGATGTATATGGGACTACGCGATATCTATCCAGTCCGGATAGATATAATAATTTACCAAATATATCAATTAGTAGGCGGTTTCCCAGCAAAATTTGTATCATCAGTCAAACCATATTCTTTCACATGATTGGTAGTAAGAGCTTCCATTTCATTTTTGTGAGAGGGGGGCGTTTCCAAAACTGGTCTATACCTTTAAAACGAAATACTGTCTTTTAGAAGTGCTCTCCAGATATTACTGTATGATTAGGACACACACACTAAAAAAAAAATCTCTATACTTGCCATCCCTCACTATTGATGCAAATCACTAATAGTTGATGTCAAGAAAATATAAAATATATTGGTGTATGATGAAAGTGTTAAAGATGATAAACACATTGTGAGCCTGGCAAGTGATATGACCAATTCATCCCAATGTATTTCAATCCGCACACAAAATGAAAAATGAAAAATTAAACATTAAATGTTTCAAATGAACATTACATTTATTTCATTATGATATAACTTTCATCATATTCATGGAGTTACAGAATTAAGATACTTGCTACAAGTGAGATAAAGAAGTTGACAATTTATAAATCAGTGGATTATGCTATCTTAGTTGGAGCTTAGATCTGAACTAAAAGTTCACTTCAACGTTCCTGTCATATACAGTACATATCTTTTCCTTTATAAATCATATGACAAACAATGTGTGGGCTCTTTGATTAATTATATGTCAGGTCAGAAGAATAAACCTACTGAAAGGATGAAACTACTTAAAATGCCCTGGAATGTAAAATATGACAATAAATAACTGCAAAGTTTTGACCAATCTTTCATATGCCACATGTTTATTGTATATATAGTCCTATTCGTTCATTTCTGTGTGCAGTGCATGTGTTTTCCAGCAAGATTCAGTCAATATTCTATTATCTTGATCATTCATAAACCCTACATTATATAGCATTCCATATGTATTGCATAATCAGCATTTTTCCAGTTGCCTGCAGACAGTCTCTTTTACAATGTAATTATAGTCCTCAACTTTATCATTAGAGGGGAATTCCACCCTAATATTAAGGTGGTTTCAATAGAAGCAGAAAAGCAAGAGGAACTGGTCAGTGAAAGTTGGAAGCAAATTCCGAATACAAATAAGAAGTTATGAATTTTTGAAGTTGTTATCAATCAGACACAAATTGTCAACCCTGTGACCTATCTAATAAAAATCCAGAAATATATATTTTTGGTCTAAAGAAAATTACTAGATGTACATGCACCCTATATATAATTGTTGCAAATATGTTTGTTATACTATAAAACATATTCCATCATCAATAACCAAGAAAATAATGTTATGTATAGAGCAATTGGAAGGGGAGCTCGCAAGATACGTCACAGGGTTGCCAATTTTGTTTGATGGATGGCAACTTACAAATTACTTTCTTCTTTTCAAACGGATTTTGCCAAAACTTTCACTGACCTGTAAAAACAAACTCAATATCAGGGTGGACTTCCCCTTTAACAGCTTTAAAGTCTGAAATGATTAAAATAATATGATAGTCCTCCTTCTTAATTGAACTTGGAGTTCATGCAGAGACAATTAACAAGGACGACTTTCGTAGTGTTTTTAACCTCTTTAGACAGTTGTGTCATGTGCAGAAACATGTATGTTCTTTCTCTTGAGGAATATACATGCATGTAGCATTTTACGCACATTTTGTTTCCCTTATACAGGAAGCACAGTGTTGAACTCCCATTTCCTTGCATTGTTGAAAACCCCTGCCAAATTTCGCAATATTCCAAACTTGATATGCTAGAGTTGAAAAACAGGAAACGAGTATGTGTCATATAGTCGCTATGGTGACCATCGGGGTGAATCTTTAAAGATAATCTTGAGTTCTGTATGAATTGATGACCTAACACTCAACCGTAAAGAATAAACATAATATATTGCCATGTGCCGAACAAATTTTCGCTTAGAAAATGTATTAGCACAACTAGGGTCAATGGGTGCATATACCGTATACTTCCTTTCTCGATTCTTAGCCCTGCTTCGATCATCATAATTTGTTAAAGATACTATGTCCCTTTTGCAGCCAACATCAAATTCTGTAAAACTTTGCAGGAATTATGAATATGTCATGTATGTCCTATCTGTGAAATTTAAATTGAGCAGTGTCCTAATATTCAAATTATGCAAGGAAACCCGTTTACTTGCTAGACTTCACTGTCAGACACTATTGAGTGACTGACTGGCTTTTATATCGTTGGTAATAACATGCATAAAATGAGCTGTAAATGGTACATGAGCATTTGTCTACATCAATAACCGACTTCTTGTAATGGCCAAAATTAAACTGATTGAATCTTCGCGCAGCATAAAACGTACGACCATTCGGTACAATGGTCTGAAAAATCAGACTATTACTTACTAGCTCCTAAGTCGATTCGACAACTAATATGCGTTATTTTCCCACTTAAAGACATTTTCAACCCCCCCTTTTTGGGGGGAAGTTCTAAATTAGTATTGTCTTTCAAATGCCGTTTGAATTTAACCTCTTCATTTGTTTTGGCCTGCAAATGGGACATAGTACCTTTAACAATTAACAACAAGTGTCACGTTCTTACAACGAAAAACATAAGTATCATTGTAGCTTAAGATCAAATGCATGGTATGCACCTAATGCACGGTATGAAAAGTGACTCAGGACCCCGTTGTATAAAACTTACCATTGATAACTTCTTCGATGATATATTATCTCATTTTTGCGTGAAGTGATTTGAAATTTTACTTTGACGATGTTGTTAAAGGGCAACCCAACCCTTGTAAGTTCACTTGTATGAAAGCAGAAAAATAAGAGAAAAAAAATGGCGAAAGTTTAAAATGAAATCGGACCAATAAAGAGAGATATATTATAGGGGGTGTAGCATGGCAAAAACTGGTTAACGCCATCTCCGATTTCTTTTGTTTAAAGCCCCACTGTCCTACTTGTAGCTACTAGCTTGCTCCCTCTATATAGAAAACTTCCCCAAATCGGAGCCTGTTGGTCCCCATGATCCTCTTTTTCTTATGTTAGTTGAGAGCTGAGTTAATGAGATAGCCACCTGTCAGTGACCTCGCTGTGTGGTCTAATCCCCTCTGGCTCAGTAGTATTGACTGTCTTTAAGTGCGCGAAAACGAATGGACTTGATTAACGGTGTTTGTGTTCGCGAAACAGACCGAAGTTCTCCTCACGCTTCGGTTTCGCGTAGTGCACGCACGTGAATACTGCGGTTGCGTCGTCTGTAGTCGTATTATACCCGATTGGTCCCGAGTCAGGCGGAAAGACACGTAGCCTCGTCTTGCTACACCTCTTTAATATT
Source organism: Strongylocentrotus droebachiensis (assembly GCA_035222895.1). NCBI lineage: Eukaryota > Metazoa > Echinodermata > Echinoidea > Camarodonta > Strongylocentrotidae > Strongylocentrotus > Strongylocentrotus droebachiensis. The sequence goes on along the minus strand of JAVYIG010000277.1, from coordinate 605,652 downwards.
TTATATATATACTGTCCTTTAACAAGAAATTAATCTACCTAGTTGACACTCCCGATGCAGGTGAAATAAACGGGTACCCGGTAGCAGAGGCGGCGATTTCTTTTCATGACCCGGGGGGGGGGGGGCAGTGGCGTAATGACCAAAAACGTTTTTTTTGGGGGGTGGGAAAATCCGCATCACCACCACTCTTACATGTTACGCAGGCCCTGGGAACACTTTTCAAAGTGGGTCGGGGGGGGGGGGCTAAAGTATTTACGACTAGGTAGAGCAAAGCAAAGCAAAGTGGAGCGTAAATTGGTGTGGGGTCCAGGGACAAAGCCCCGGCGGGTGTCAATGAGCGGAGCCTCATGAAGCTCAGGGGTTTTAGGCATTTAATTACGATCAGCGATAAGATGAGCATATTTTGATACCATAATTGTGACACAGGCATGCAGGTCACTTATTGGAGTGGGGTCTAGGGGGCGGAGCCCCCAGAAGCTCAGGGATTTTAGGAATTTAATTACGGTCAGATGAGCAACCAGGGGCCCTCCTTAGGGCCCTTGGTAGGGTTCAGGGGGCAGAGCCCCCGGAAGCTCAGGGAAAAATCATGCCATTTCAACAACATTTGTAAATCACTGGTATCGAATTAGAAATAAACCACGTTTGAATTTCATTTGGGGTGAACTGCCCCCAAAGCCCCCCCCCCCCCTCCCCCATCAGTACGCAAGTGCGAGGGAGCATAGTGAATGAGAAGGGTGAAGGTGACGGAAGTGACTAGCCTTACAGGTTTTTGAAGTTTTGTTGTATTAACAAATTACGTTCCTTAGCAAAACTAAAGTATAAAAACAAGCAATATACTTTTTTCACACTTCAATTTTCTCGGTATTTACTTGTACATGTTGAAGGATATTATGCGAGGGAGCGTAGCTACCGAGTGAAAAGATTTTTGCGTTTTTATTTGTCTAAATGCTGCGCTCTTGGGCCCTCCAGAGCCTAAAAGTGTGTTGCAGTCTTTAGTCAGTATTTTCTATGCATTTTTTTGGCACTTTAAAAAATTGAGGGGGGACGTGTCCACCCCCCCCCCCCCCCGTCCCCCGGGATTGCCGCCCCTGCCCGGTAGGAAGAAATTCCTTGAATGCTTTATATGATACTTTGTATTAATTAAGCGCAGTAGAGTATAATTCATTATGTAGCTGCGGTGTATAAATTATCATATAAGATCACGATATATAGCCCTGAAAATCTAAAATTAGAAATGTTGTCAGTGGATTGCGATGAAGTCAAGGACAACTCCCCGTTCGTCGTGTACACGAATATCATTGATTTCTGTTTTTCTCCTATTGTGCTTTCCTCCTCGGGGAATCACAATGTATTATGGATAGTATGAGTATGATATCATAACAGTATGGTATCATTAAAGGTCCTCTAAGGAAAAAACACCCTGCCGAGCCATGCATTTTGAAGAAAAACAAAATATTAGATTTTATTCATTTTCTATATCGGAACAAGCGGGAAAGTTGTCCAGCATTACATCACTGTGACATTATCAATATGCATCAAGTGATTATAACCTTCAAACATTCATAACGTTCATATTTTTAGTTCGATTTCATGCAAAAGATTCAAGTAAGCTACTAGCATTAAAATGCAAACTATGTAAATAGTTACATTTTGGAAGTTATTAGAAAATTCATCCTCTGAACAATCTTTACAATTCATACAATTGTTGTGTACATTACCGTTTTGGTAATTATCATCATGGAACAGATTTTGTAAACCACTAATTTCATTGAGTAACTAAAAGTTTGGAGTAAATCCTTCATTTTATAATGTTGCACAGAAATTTGTTTTGGTCCAGAATATTAATAGCCAATATAGTGACTACATCGGGAAAAATATACATTTACATGTATTGACAGTTATTTTTCGATTATTAGAGAAGTATTACAATCATAAAATTATAAAGTCTCATTCCTGCATATATGATATGTTATTGATTTGTTTCCTCTAAAAGGTTATAATGAACACAAAACATAATTGAATGAATTACAAACGAAAACGATACAAATATCAAAAGGGAGGAACGAGGCAGTAAGTAATAATGAAAACAGTACAATGAAGATAAATATTTGTTAAAGGAGAGAACTATATAAACAATTGCAAGATGAATATTGCCACTGGGAGTATATCTGGGAGTCATTAAAGTAAATGGGTTTCGAGCAACGTAATTTTCTTTCCAGTCGGGAATAGTCCACAATATTTCAATCTTTTAATTTCTAATCACATCTAACCTGCCTCGAAATATTTCGATGCAATATTTTATGTGTTATACGGATGTTCACGGTGATAATTTTATATACATTTGGAATTATATATGTATTTCAACAAGATATTTGAAATTGTTGGTATATTTGATATATTAATCGATATCTATATACTAATTGTTGTTTAACGAAATGTTAAAAATACATGTTCATGGATTTGTTAATAAATGTTTCTACAATATAATTTAATATTATCATTTCGTATTCAGCACCTAGTACAAATTCGACACCAAATATCCACCGACCTTTTAAACATTGAGAACTCCCTTTGAGCATTTTATAACAATCACTGTCAAAGTGATGGAGGTTCTGCATGACCAGCTTTTGTTTGCTCCCTCTTGAATACATAGAACGTACCGTCAGTGCATAACAAATAATGATTTTATAACCTTCATGAGCACGTATCCAGTACTCGTTTCGGTTGGTTTTTACAATTTTTTGCAAATAATCTTTATTCTGCTCATACGCAGATTGTTTCTACGAACTGGCTCTTACAATCAAATGTGCTATAAAAAAAACTTCTTGTATATATTGTTCAGTTGCTTTGGTCAAGTTCATATTGTTCACTTCGCTCAACATTACATCAGCACTTCTTGAGGCTAGATTTTGTATTCAATTGTAAATCCCTATAGGTCACTGTCGTCAGACAGGTAATGATCATAATCATCAATAACTCTCCACTCCTTTCTCGAATAAATCCGAATTTCCTTTCCGACAATCACGATTACACGGTCATTGCCGTAATTGCTCATGATCTGCCTTTTATCAAATGTAACGTCATCGGATGCGTCGAGCTGATCGATGACGTACTCGAGGAGACCACCATCATCCAAAGAATGCTTGGTGAGCGTGAAGGTGTGGCTCAAAAAGGAGGAGGATAGAACGTAGAGGGCGTCACTCTCTGTGCAGGAGATGGACAAGTACGTCCTGCCAGGTTCCTTGATTTCATGCTGGATTCTACCGTCTTCATCAGTGATGATGACCCCTTTCTTGTCCTCTCGAAGAAACACCAGCTGACCAGTCTTCGCCGCAGCAACGCTTGCAACCCCGAAAGGAACTTCGAAGCTATCACTTTGTGGATCATGATATGATCTCTGAAAGGCATGGTTATTGGGTCGATGTCGGTATACTGTTGCGGATTGGAATGAAAAGACGTTTTTTCCGGCGAAATGTGTCTTCTGTTCTGTTGTCGACGTTGACGCTTTCTTTCCGGTTCCTAGAACTTTCTTTCGCACATCAGGTGACGACAAGCCTTAAAAATGATAATGGACAGTACGAAAAACAAAATTACTTTTATATAGGTTTTACTATCTTAACAATAGTATATAGGAAGATACTGGATACTTTAGCCACAAGGAGAGTTGAGCTTCCCCTCAAAATTATATTTAGAGTTCAGAAGTTCAATCAATAGCACCCACTATTAAAAGTGCTTCAAATATCTTTCCTTTTAGCATCAGTAGGCAGAGGTGTGGGAGTCTAATAAAGACACACGTCACCAAAAACACAGACACAGGTCACACAAAAACACCGAAATACAACAAAAAGTGAATCTCAAAAAACTTCACGTATTTAAAAAAAATAAGATTGCCCTTTCTGTTTCTCAAATGAATTTTATATGGGCTTACAAGACTTATTTATATGGAATTAATATTCTTCAAAAACGTGCTATTCGTACTATTACAAGACTTTAAGTACTCCCTTGTTTTATGATCTGAAATGTTTGCCGATCTTTGATCTCATAACATTTTAACAATTTAGTATTCATGTTCAATTTGTATAAACAACAGCTCCCATCAATATTTAATGACATGTTTAAAACAAACTATGTTGTCCATTCTTATGTAGTGGCAGATCCAGGAGGGCAGCACCCTCCCCTGGGAAAAAACAGGTAAAAACTTATTTGTTTATTTGGTGCTCAAGGGGGAGGGGGATGCGATTTTTAAATTTTCGGGAAAATAAAGAAATTAAGTGCTCACTACCCCCCCCCCCCCCCCGTATCATTTTGGTGATTCCAAAACCTCACAGAAAAAACTAATACATAATTATGTAAACCACATGATCTACCTTTCAAATCACTTCCACATATTTTTTTTTTACATTGCAATTGCATGACCAGGGGGGGTGTTTCACAAAGATCCCAAGTCGAACTTAACTCTAAGTTGGACTTAAATATTATGGAGAGCCATTTGTAGCCTTAAAATAAGCTATATTCAAAAATGAAAATTCAAGTATTTTGTACTTTTTATAAATTCCACATCAAGAACTTGAAATTTCCTCGATAATAGAAAATATGAATGATTTGAATCAACATTTTATGCCTTTTAAAATAACTTTTACAAAATATTTTCATAGATGCTAACGGCTTTCCATAATTTTTAAGTCCAACTTAGAGATAAGTCCAACTTATGATCTTTGTGAAACACTCCCCCCCCCCCCCCCCCAGAACTCGTGTTTTTCTTTAAAACAGATATTTCTTACCTGATCCTGGAGTGACCATGTTCAGTTTCGGACTTCCGGTAAAACAGGTCGACCTTGGGGACGTCTGGACAGGAAGAGCTGACGCTTGATGTGCGCTGAAATTTCCAGCTGCCGAAGTGGCTGTTCCCTTGATTTTATGAGGCGATGATTTGAGAAGAGTGTCGAGTGTCGAGAAGAATGGTGGTGTCTGTGCCATCTGGTTACCTACATAAATAATCCGTCCTTTGCAATCCGTTGTCATCATTTCGGTGTCAGCGGACCAAGAAGATGGAGTTACTGACTTCATAGCTTCAAAAGAAGAGTAGCAACCATTTCTGCCGTTGATTTCAGATAGTTGTACCATACGTATTCCCAATTCGAGATTGTCTCGAAATGATATATACATCACCTGGTCTTTAAAGGAAACTGCCACTTCTGCGACAGACTGGTTGTTCTGGACACTAAGAAGTTTGTCATTCCATCCAGATCCCTCGCCATCAAGAGGGCTTTTGTACACGTTTCGTCTGGTTTGCAAGATGACATGACTGTTATTACAGAAAACGCGGGAGACAGAAGACTTGGAGTTAAGTTTAAGAGTGGACTTTACTTGCCAAACTCCAGATAACACAACATCAGCATAGGAGGACATTGTCAGTGAAAGATGATGGCTTTGTATTGACGTACCTTTCAGAGCTAAGAGGTCATCTACAGCCGCCACTTTGGATTCCTTTGCTAAGAGTTCCTCCATGTGCTTGATAAGATCATCGGGTAGAGCGCTAAACTCAGGTGCCTCATTTGTTACTAAGATACTGTCTGCTTGTGATACCACACGCTCGATATTGTCTGTAATCCCTGAAATGTGGTCTCTGCTGAGCTTTACATTTCTTTTGAATGCCCTCTCGAGCTTGCCTACTTTTGCGAGAAGCTGTTCCTCTGCCTCTTTCAGATATGACATGGCTGCAAGCGTGGCAGCAGCAGTGCTTTCTCGCATCTCTTGGAATGTTTTGGCTGCACCGGCTCGCTCTTTCTTCTCGACCTTATTCATGTTCCATTCCATCTCCTCCTTCCGCTGCTGACACCTATCCCGAAGACGTCCTATCTTTTCTTGCATTTCATTGAAAATTTGCCGCAGCGTTGTACAGTCGTGCCCATTGTGTTCTAAAACATGGCAGTCTCTGCATATGCGAAGTTTACAGGTTTTGCAGTAGTAGCTCATCAACTCCCAGTGTTCTGCACACTTGGACGGGTTCCTCTTTTCAGAGTCCTCCAACGGGCTAACCTTCACCTTCCCGTTGTGGATTTCCGAGAGCAGGACAGTGCGATGCTTCATATACTTGAGCTTCATCCTTTCGTGCGACTCGGTACAGGATTGGCAGATAAATTCAAAGCAATCTCTACAGTAGGTTATCAGTGGAGTTTCAGTATCCCCACAACTATCACACCCTTTTTTACTCGAGTCCAGTTTGGTCTTCATGACTTCAAGGATTCCACATGTGAGCGGGTCGGACTTGAGGCCTGACACACCCTTTCCCGGTAGAGTCGATGTTTTTCGGCACATCGGACATTTCAAGCGCGAGTTTGCTTCTCCTTCTGAAGAAACGACCATTTCCAAGCACTTCTCACAGAATGTATGATCACATGAAGAGAGATGCCTTGGGCTGGTAAGGATCTGCATACAGACCGCACAACACAACTCCTTCTCAAGTTTTTCAACAGATTTTGCTGCAGCCATCCTGTGACTTTCGATCAAAACTAGAAATGAGATTTGGTCTCTAATAGGCTAATTATCAAAGATTCCGTCTAAAGGCCTCCAATTTAAGACAACACCGCATGACTTATAAGAACACAACTCTAGTCGCTAACTGCCACTGGCTCTGAGAATAACTACAGTAGAAAAACATGAGTATATATATTATACAAATTGTGTGGGGATTCCCCGCCGCAACTGTAATCCATATACTTCTCACATAAAGCAGCTATATATGCCATTGTGCAAATACGTTAGGGGTACGTGCGCTGGTATTCCCCAGTCACATGCACTAGACAACCAGGAACATATTTACTTATGTTATTCATACCATATTTTCATAATCACAAAGGTCAGTTCTTAACAATGGTTGTTATAGTCCACAAATATCAAAACATGGACCTATTATGAACGCTGTTTATACAAAAGTGGAATTAATGAATGCCTGCAGAAGAATCGCTGAATGATAATTTATATATCTAAGCTATTGTCGGAGGTTACAGCCCACGTACTGTATTTAACAATTTGAGCTCAATGTAGGCCTATATTTAGTAGGGGTTGGAGCAGGTGGAGGGGGGGGCGACAGATTTTGATACTTTCCATAGGACAGAGACGAAGCGCGTAGGTCTAGGTCCCCGGGCAATGGAACTATGAGGATAATGAATTGCGAGAGCATGATATAATATACCGTTACAATGGAAGGATTGGGGAGAGCTAAATTATTTTCTCTTCATGTTATCTCACAACTCTCCCTTTCTCTCTGTTTTCCATGATATATACCGTTACAATGGAAGGATTGGGGAGAGCTAAATTATTTTCTCTTCATGTTATCTCACAACTCTCTCTTTCTCTTTGTTTTTCTTCTTTTCTCTCGTTTTTCCCGTTTAATTTGTTAGTTTTTGTTGGAATTACTGTGTCCCCCCCCCCCCCCCCCCACCGAGCGTCGCCTCTGCACAAAAGACATGAAGAGCAGAGTGTCCTATTTACTTGTCAAGGTGTCATGCCCCCCCTCCCCCTCCCCCAAGTCCCTGACGACAGGGTTCAGATACACTATTGTCAACGAATAACTCGGCATAGCGATGACGACGATTAACATATAACAAATGTCTCCTGCAGTACTCATAGGAAAAAAATCTTGAACTATGGCAGGCCTTTCATGACGTTGGTTGCTCCCGCAATTTGTCTCTCAAGGGACGAGTAAATCGTTGTCACAAATCTCCGGAGTTGACATTTCCTTCATTTATATAGTGTGGAAGAAAAAAAATGACTTTGATTTATACCATGGAAGGAAACTTGATTATGCCCCATAACATATTTAATCTTGAACCAGATATAACATTAGAAGAAAAATGCGCGGGAAACTAAAATATTCAGATTATTTCTTTTGTCTTCAACAATAAACTATCCACACAAATTAAAATCTTTATATTTGTAATCATGGTGTGCACGTCCCTGAAAGATGGTGATAACAACCAGTGCCATGACCGGCCTGCCATAGTTCCATTCTAACTTTAGTCGATCTCAGTCTTTGTGAAACATGGCCCTCGTCATACTGGAGAGGCTCATACTCATTAAGGTGAAATGTAAATTGAGCTTATATAATATGTATTGGCCGATTAGCATTTGTTAACAGGGCTTTAATCCATTTGCTATTACATTTTTCCCGAGTGAACACAGTAACAAAGTCGTATTAAAATAGTGATGGCAGCAACAATTATTGCTGTCATGGTCAGGGGCTAATCTAGCCTTTTTCTTAGGGGGAGGGGGGGGGGGGGGGGTTTGGGTTTTTGTTTCTTCATTAAAGAACACATGAAATGTAGTACCATTAATATATTGCCAACAAATACATTGCGTAGTCGATGACGTAGTCTGGGTTTGATTTAGTCATTGGGGGAGAGTACTGATGCCATGGTGATATATTGCAGGCACAATGCAAAGCCCAGCTTATCAACTGTTGTGCATAACACTGCATTGTTAGAATATTCTGAAGGCATCCTTCATGGGCTCTGCGCTTTATCGGGGTACAGAATGAGAGGAATGGCAAGTTCTACTGTCAACGTTGAGGGTGTGTTATCAGCTGATTGGGTGCGCGACACGGAAACGGAGAGGCTTGACTATTCCGCTCTGACACAGTCTTAGACCATGGACCCAGGCGCGTACATAGGGGGGGGGGGGGTTACCCCCTTCATTTTTTTGTTATGTGTGTACTTTGGAGGATGTCCCCCAACCCCCCCCCCCCCTTTGTGTGTTTGCTTTTTGTTTTTTGTAAAAAAAAAACATTAAAAAAAACACAAATTATGCTAACGGTGACCTAAAAAAAGGTGACCTAACCCCTCCCCCCCCCCCGACGGAATGAAATGTCGATCGGTCAAATTTCAGTAAAAATCGGTCAACAACAACAAAAATGCTCCCCCCCCCCCCCCCCGCGCTTATTCAGTGGCTGGCTGAGTCGTTGCTAATTTTTCGGCCCGATTGAAAAATGTTAGAACCCCCCCCTTTTTTTTTAAATCCTGCGTACGCTACTGCATGGACCTACTAATGCTGTTGTTGTTGTTTTAGTTTTTATGGCGTGTATCATTCATTTATAGTTACGCCGAATTCAAGTTGCTGAATAATTTTAAATGGAAGCAGAAAAGAGAAGGGGAAATGCTTAGACTGACAGAGCGGGGTTCTGCTCAAGGCTTTATGAACTGTGGTACGTCTACTCCTGCAGACTAGGGTTGGGGGGGGGGGGGAATCGCTGGATGAAATTCTACGGAAAAAGGCTTTCGATCGAAGGACGGGAGAGTTTGGAAGAGGGGCGTCATCTTCTTTTTGCGTCTCCCTAGACCCCACAATTTTTAGTAGAGCTCCCATTAATCATCATTAACATAATTAATTATTAATCGTCAACATCGAACATCGCGAACACCATGATCATCATTATCATTACCACTGGAATTAAAATCATTGAGAATAAATCAATGCAATATCATACTTCTGAAATTAATTATGAAGAACAAACACAGACGGTTAACAAATATTTTCCCATTTTTGAGAAATTGTATGAATATGTTTTTCCTGCCCAATGAACGATCCCCCCCCCCAAAAAAAACAAACAAACAAACAAACAACTCTTGTTTCAAATGCGATCTCCCACTTTGAGTAATCAGCTATATGGCACCAGTGCATCGTTTCACTAAACCGTCATTAGTGCAAGTTCACCTGCCAACATCCCATTGAAACACGTGTTAAATCTCATACACGCACTTTAATAAATAGGCTGTCGGCAAACTATATGGCGGTTTAGTGAAAATAAGTCCTGGTTGACATTAACCATTCTAAAGCATGCTAAATTTCAAATTTACTTTAGTCTTTAATTAATCACTGATTGAATAATCTCCATGATTTTAGAATTGATAGATCATAAACAGAAAAAAAAAAGAATTGTATAAAACGTACAGAACGAAATACAAGATATACATGACTCGAAATTGCACACCACTTCATGCTATTAGTAGTTGTGTTAAAACCATGTTTATTCTTTCATAATTTCATTCATATAACCAATCATTCCTTCTTTCATTCGCGTATTCACTCACGTAATTATTCGATAAAATGCTATGATATCTTAAGGAGCAAAGTCCATAATGGAAAACCGTCAATTTAATGTGTAAACAAATATAATACTGAGACAGGGCTATACATATAATCAAATATTATTACTCTTTTTCCAATTGTTCTTGGAAATGATGAAAGAATAGGTAATAACAATAATATTGGTTAAACTGGGCCCACTTAGATGTATATTCATATATTCATATTCAAATGTATTGTCCAATGATTGGAAATTTGTTTCATTTGCATGTCAGTACAAGATTACACATTATAAACATCAATAAGATACAGATGGGTACAGAGTAGAACATTTAACTTGGACATAGGTAACAACAAATTTGATAGTTCAACATGCAGACTGAAATTCGATTCATAAATTCAGACAAAGTAGTTAAATTCAGTTCAAGTTCGGATTAAATTCATTCGCAATTCAGATTAAATACAATTAAAGATTTAGACCAATTCAATTCGTAATACAGATCAAATCAATTTCAAATCCTGATCACACAATTCGTAATTCAGATTAAAATACAATTAACAAAATCAAATCACATTCAATTTATAATTCAGACTAAGTAATAAGATTAAATTCATAATGCATAAAGAAACCCATATCATATTGAGCAGTGCGACAGCAGAATTACAACAAAAGGGAAGACATTAATCTGATGACTACGAAATTCTAAAATCGTCAAAGCTTAAACTTATTTTAAACTTAAATAGGGGATTAAAAATATCTTAACAATCATTCAGAGTTCGCAGAAACAGCTTCCCAATCTGCATTTTATTTTTTGCCAAAATATCTGATCAGAAATACGAAAGACACGTTCCCAACATCAAACGCAACTTGTAACAAATATACGATCATGAAGAAATCTTTAGATTGATTGAATCGTTTTATTATGATAACAAAAATCGAACATGCAGCCCAAGAGCCAAAAATATTCAATTTAAAAAATAAATTGTACATAACACATACAAATCATGACGGAAATCAAATAATACTAATCACACTAATTATGCCGAAACAAGACGAACATAATTATATAGTACATCAACCTTGCAAAAATTACACCGAACAAATCCTCGAATATAACAATTAACATTTTGAAAGTTGAATTTCATGTCATTCATTTCATGAAGTAAGAAAGAAAACGGGTGGCAGAGTGAAGAAGGAGACAGGTAGATAAGGATAATGGGTAGAGAGGAATGGAGAGAAAGAATAAGATACAGACAGAGAGGGAAAGGAATAGGAAGTTGTGAGGAAGGCCAGACACGAGAGTGGGAGGAGGTAAACGTTTGACGTTAACCTTTTGAATTTCATATCCACTCGACAGAGAAGAAGGTGTACATGAAAATGACGATAGCGATGAGTAGGACCATGCAGAAGTACAGGAATTTCTTGGCTCTTGGGTCCTGCTCCAGAGACCCGAGCTTGCGGTTGTGGAGCTCCTGTTCTCGAGCCAACCTTCGACCTTCTTCTGTTTCCTCACCGTAGCCACAGAACCACGCCAAGACTCGCTGCTGGAGTGGCGGCTTTGGACGCTCCTCATCCTCACTGACGGCTAAAGAGATTGATCGCACATTGGAGACATAATGATCATTAAATCGTAGGGTCAATTAGTCATTGTGACAGTTATAGTAATAGACTAATAGTATCAATAATAGTCATAGTAAAAGTTATAGTAAAATTTAAAGTAAAATTTAAAGTAATAGTCAGAGTAATAGTCTATCGTAGGTCAAAATTCACTTCAACCGCACCTCTTCTGAAAGAGCTTCACTGGTTGCCAGTCCGTCAAAAAAATTCATTCAAAATGTTGTTAATTGTTTATAAGTCATTGAGTGGTCAAGCTCCTAGTCACATAACAGAATTACTTCAAGTCCAGTCACACAGTCGTAGCCTGCGCAGTTCCACAAATAAATTACTGTTCCAGACTCCTCATGGCAAAACTAAAGTAACTCGCGGGGACCGTGCTTTCGCTATTGCTGCCCTCAAACTATGGAATAGCTTGCCAATAGAAATACGAAGCACTCCATCTCTCAGTGTCTTCAAATCCAAATTAAAAACATATTTGTTCAATTGAGAGATCCTATTGTGTAGAATTTAGTATAAAAAAGGAGCTCTGAACCAGCGCAGCTGAATATATTTTCAAAGCTGCGCTATATAAATGTATTATTATTATTATTATTATTATTATTATTATCATTATTATCATTATTGTTATCATTATTATTATTATTATTATTATTATTATTATTATTATTATTAATAATAATAGTCAGAGTAAGAGTCAGAGTAATAGTCATAGTAATCGTCTTAGTAATACGAAGATAAATATTAACAGTTCGATAAATAACAAGAATAGTAAAAGTTATGGTAAAAGTAATAGTAGCAGTTAATTAAATTCGGAAAATACATGTAAGTAATATGTAATAAAGAAAAAGATTAATAGGATATAATAAGAATATTTAAAAGGTGGAAATAAAACGATGTTATTTTTTTACCCTTTAAGAGTGTAATCAGAAATGAATGACACGTGCTACTGTAAAACAAATTCTCACCATGTCTATTTTTAACCTCTATGACGTCTTGGCTCAACATCTGATAGTCTTTCTCTTCATTTATATCGCCATCAAGCTGCTTCTCATCTGGTCGCTCAAGCTGTTGGTATCGAGTGAAGAACGTCGTTCGGATCACCTTCATATATAGGCATAAGAAATGAGATCAAAGTTTAAAGCCCGTCTGCACTACTTATAGCTACTTGCGCCCTCTATATAGCAGACAATGCCTAATCGGTGCCTGTTGGTCCCCCATGATCCTCTTTTCCTGATTTGATGAGATAACCACCTCTCAGTGACCTTGCAGGGAGGTATAATCCCCCTGGCCAAGAAGTTACAATTGTATTGGATCTGACCATTTACACTATCATCTATTTTAATTTTTGGTGATATATAATGATAAGAAAACTACCAACCGGAATGTAGAGCGATGACCCAATGATTCGAAGTAAGCCGGTGATTGCCATGTTCGCACACATTTACATGTTCATACAAATATTGAAATAGCCTTAGATTGATTTTAATAATAATAATAATATTCAGTTCTTGTATAGCGCATAATACGTTATGAAATAACATCTCTATGCGCTTCCAAAGAGATTTGGAAATTATTACCCTAGCTTTAGCTCCGGCAGCCGTTATATCAGCGCACAGTGCATTTCAAGGAATAATCCTACCAGGTACCCATTTACATCACCTGGGTTGAGTGTGGCAAATGTAGATAAATGTCTTGCCAAAGGACATGAGAAAGTCTATGCAAGAGCGTACCCGATACTTGGGCAGAGGTTCGGTCATGAGACTGATGATGATGACGGAGGCGAAGACGATGATGAAGAGGATCATGTTGAAGTAGAAATAGTGAAGCTTGACCACCATGGGTCGGGTATCCTCGTCCCAGCAAGACGGATCCGGATAGGTAAAGTCGAGGATTAATCGGATGAGCCCGACTGAAGCTCCAATCATCAAACCCCAAAAAGTGCCCTAAAATCGAAGATATAAAAACATTAAAAAACATAAAGAGTACGAGGAATGATAACACAATTATCAGTAATTAAGACTCAAAGTTATTTCACACTTCCAATTTTATGGTGTATTAATTCCCGTTCATGTTTTTGATTGCGAAAACAACTGAATTTTTGACAACATAAACCACAACAGTTTCACATGCATTTGACGAAATCTATATTTCCTTTATCAACTTGGCACATTAACACTGCCGATTCAAACTAACATGTTTGTGAATGAGAAAACGGAGAAAGGTCAAGCACATGTACGATACTTTCAACAAACAATGCCGTATGGCAGCCGTGCTAAAGCCAGGGTAATAATCGGGAGCGCCAGGAGGGTCAAATCTGACTGACATAAGCGCTATACAAGAACCCACTATTATTATTATTATTATTATTTGTTATATCTTTGCGTGATTTCACTTCAATCACCAAAAATGTTAAGTTCACCCACTGCGCTTGCCTTCTGAAGGTATCAAGATGGTTTGTTACGAGCCTTTTCATTGGCTCTTGGCCAGAGGACGGCGAGGATATAGACGGCTGCCACGGTAGGCGTGACACGACCTTGGATGCGGGTAAAGTACTTGAGAAGGTTGTCTCCTTGAAGGAGGTCAATGACCGGGATCCAGAGAACACTCAGCGCGGTCATCACGAGAACGATCACCCTAGAATTATTAGAGGAGGAAATATGATATCAATGATCGACATCGTACTCTACCATACAAATGAAGTTCGTATCTGTGACAATGTTGAAGCCTAGCGGATTGAGCGTCACCTCACACACACACACACACACACACACACACAATGACACACACACACACGCACCCACAAATATTACGCACGCGCGCACACAACTTGTACACACGCACTAACAAAAACATCAATTGATCAAAGTTAGCCATCTTAACTTCATGACAATTGAGTTAACTAAACTCCCTTTAAAGTGTGAAATAGCCATATTTAATTGCCGTTCGTTTCCTGCTCTATGTTAATACCTAAATATTCGTGCCTTATCAATCTGATTATACTTGCCATTTAAGATAATAATGAAGAGACTAACAAAAATACCGATTTCTTTATAGTGAACCTTACAAAAAACGTTTTATTTAATTTGTACATAGGTAAATAGATCGATTATAAAAATAAAAATGTTTTATGCTTTTAGCTTTTCCCTCCATCCATGCTGCCAATGGGGTATATAATGCATTTTAAAGTTAGGGTAAGTACGTGCAAAAAAGAGATTCAGCATAATTACGGAATTCTACAAAAACTAACCCCTTAGCTACATTATATATTCTAAGACTGCTTGGACAAGTGGGCCCTGTCTTAAATACTTTCGAGCTATTTTATTTGATTCAATTAATCGCAACTTGAATCATTCGCAAGTCACAACATTACTGTGTAGTAAAGAGAGATGAGTCTCTAAGTTTGCGACTGATTGCAAGACTTGCGATCAACCTGGACCAATCATCACTCTTTCATGAGACAGGTCGCAACTTCCATAGTAATAATAATGACAATAATAATGGTCATTCATACTGCATTATATATTACGGAATACCATAGCGCTTACAATGTAAAAAAAACATAGGTTAAAAGACACAAAAGACCTTCATTTTTTGTTATGTTGACAGATTTTGTATCATTCGATTTGAGTATGATATATATTTTATTCTATATTTTAGAAGAAGTTACACTAGATCTTTATCGTTTATCGGCAGCAGAAAAAGAATGATTTGGCAATTACGAATCCAGAAGTTTTATTAATCTTATGGAACGAAGATTACATATGGGTAAGTAAGGAACAATTCTGTTTGGGAAGGTAAGAGGGGAAGTTTTGCTGATTAATTTATAAACTTAGCGGAATAGTTGAGAAAAAGGAAGACAACTGAGTCTTTAAACACAGGGGGTGCTTGTGCTCTACACAGGTAAACGTGCCACGGGACTTTGAATACTCTTAATCCCCCCCCCCCCGTCTTTTGCAGAGAGTACCCCCAAACATAGGAATTGCAGGAATCTATCATTGCTAGTAGTATAAAGGCCTGACTGCATGACGGCGTGTCAACTATAAGTTCTAATTGAATAATCATAAATATAAATAATGGATTTTCTGACAGTATTAACAAATTGAGAGCCTTAATCGCAAATTTTATGTGGATGAAAAAACTAAACCATACCTTCCAACAATCATCATCTCTCTGTTGCTGGGCTTTGTATGGTAGTATTTCTGGCGGATGAACTGCCAGATATCAACAGTGAAAAGGGTACTGATGCTGTTAAGCAATGACGTCATACTGCTGACAATCGCAGATAGCATTACGGCAAACATAACTCCTCGAAGACCTGGAAAAGGAAGGGGAGGAAGTTACGTCATACGGAAATATGTTGACAGCAATTAGTGTTGAAGATTGTTTAGTCTCTTATAAATTCAACCCATCACTTTATTATGGATTTAAACCTCCATCAAAATTAATATATTAGCAGAAACTGTCCGTGTGACTTATATAATCGAATAATAATGCATCAAAAAAAGAATTATCGTTGGTGAGAGTGAAGTGATATTAACGAAACATGCCATTAAACAAACTTTAATCTTGATAAACTTATTGTACATAAACAAAGCGGCAAACTATAATTCATAGAACCACTCAATGAAGATTTTACTTGAAGTTAAAATCATGTGTATTGTGAAGAAAACCAGTGTACTGAAGTCGAAGGAGAACCACTGAACTCACCTGCCGGCATGATCCCTAGGACGAGAGTTGGGTAGGCAGTGTTACTACAACCCTTGGGGTTCCCGCAAGCTTCCATACACGTTTCCGGTGAAGCACATGCTACGGTATCTATTAAGCAAATATTAATCGACTACGAGGGTAATGGTACAAAACTATCATCGCCGAGGTGATCTCGGGGCTACTATCATCCCGAGCCGCAAGGCGAGGGATGATGGTAGCTCCAAGATCACCGAGGCAATGATAGTTTGTATCCATTACCCGAGTAAAGGAGGTTAATATTTGTTTTATATCCCACATCGGCGATAAGGTCTATTTAAAGTGAATTTTACATAATTAAAAGAACTGATTCTGCAGACAGTTTAGCTTCAGCTAGATTTGACAAAGCGCAACATGCATGCAAGTCATGTAATACAGTCGATGCGCGCTCATTTGACATTGACATTGACATTTCGCGTAACCTACTTTGCTATGCGCTATATGCTTATTCAATGGGCAAGTGGGCCAGCAGCAAAAAATTGCGTTACAAAAGTACTATCTCAGGTAGATAGTACTTATCTATCATTGATCATGTGACTTCGTTTAGACAAATCAGATTGCAAGATTCTTAGTATGCGGGATATAAATAACCATATCACAGTGATAGTAATAATGATAATGATGACAACAGAAACAACAACGGTAACGACAATGGTATTAATGATAATAATGATGACGATGATGATGATGACAGCATTAATAACAGAAATGAGGACAGTAATATTAATAATAGAGATGTAGAGGTGTGCTTCGCTCACGAATACGTCACATGTCTCTGGATCCCATGGTTTGCGGTTGAAAATAAAATTTGAGTTACAAACTGTTGTTTGTATTTGTAATGTCAGGCCTCGTTATAGTCTGTCCTTTTAATTTCCCCTTTTAACAATCATTTACTAGTACTTCTTTTTGGTATACTATTGTATTCTATTAATTATTTAATGGACGTTTCACCTTGTTTCAACCTAATTTCTGCTAATTTCTAATGATTTTTAAACAACCCATATTAAATCAAATCAATTAAAAGCTTTGTTTAAATTGGTATAATAAATTACAGATTAACACTGATTAATGTCTAACGAATTGCGATAGTGCCATGGTGGGGATTCGACCCATGGCATTAATATCATCGTTATTATATTCATTGTTTACCTGTGTAGAGGACCCTGGCAATCATTCCTGGTATAACAGTCATGAAGAGGGGTAATATCTTACAGAACCCAGCGAACAGACACCCACCCTGGGCGTGGGAGAGACTCTTTGCTGCTAAGGCACGCTGGACCATCACCTTGGAAGAAGGAATTGATAAGCAATAAAACATATTACATAATCATGTTCATTGTGGGCCTTTGTTTCTAATGGTAGCACTGTTTTGTCAGCTTTGGGGCATATTATTTACTCTGCACCCATATATGTCCCCCCCCCCCCCATATCAGCGTATTTCTTGTCAAAAATCTCTACTATGAGGCAATTTAAAAATACAAGTTGAAATCATTCCGAGAGGGTAAGAAAAGCAAGTTTACTTTCAGACGGTGATATACCGCAGCGATTGATTTGGCAGTAACCCCTCTCAAAGCAGTATTATTGCTAAGGTTTATTCTATCATCTTTTATTCTCCCAATCAAGGTTATAAGGACTCTGACATTTCTATTGCCTACCTGTTCGGCGCACCAGTAGGTCAGAGAGGATAGAGTCTGGCCAATCAAGAACCCTAACCAAGGAAAACTGGAGGTGAACGGATCGATGTCTCGAAGCATCTGGAAGGAATCCTCCTTTGGTATACCGCAGGTGTAGTTTGGTGTGTTGAGAGTGGCGTTTGGGATGGCCTGAAAGTATCTGGTCTTTAGCTCCTGGAAGCTACCGATCTTACCGTAACCTTCGAAAGAATATAGCAGAGTTATCATCATCACCAAACAACCAACCACACAACAACTGTACACAAGGTAACATGTTTTTTTGGAGTGTGTTTATGTGTTGGGAGGGGTAAGTGAGTGGGGGAGCGTAAGGAGGTGTATGTGTAAGGGAAAGAGAGAGAGAGAGAGAGAGAAACTGATTTATGTTTGTATATACGCATCAAACATTATGAATTATGATTAGTTACATTTGGGACCGACCTTCAACGTCAACATCTGAACGACTACTCAGTTTCGAACCTGGCTCGGGTCAGAGCCAGTTTGTAGGTGATGACAGAGAGCTGACAGTACAACCCCGCCCCCCCCCCCCCCACTCCGAGAACGGACGGACCCCATGCGTGTTGCCAAAATGTCCTTTTCGTAACAAAAGAAAAAGGTCGACCCGTATTGACTTTACACACCGGACTTTTGCTGAAAGGGGGGGGGGGTGCTGAAAAAGGCTCGTATACAAAAGAAAAAGGTCGAGCCGTATTGACTTTACACACCGGACTTTTGCTGAAAAGGGGGGGGGGGGGGTCGGTTGGAACACGCATATGCGTACCCTAAATAACACTGAGTGGGGGGGGGGGGCCGGGAGTACAACAGACATTAATTATCGACCAACTCATATCTCCCTTAAAGCCTATCTGCACTAGTTTGGCCAGGAGGTATTTGACCTCCCTGCGTGGTCACTGGCAGGTGGTTATGTCATCAAATCAGCTCTCAATTAAATAAGAAAAAGAGGACAATGGGGGATCAACGCGTAGGCCTACCACTTACACTGTAGGCATTGTTGGCTGTATAGAGGGAGCAAGTAGCTACAAGTAGTGCAGTCCCGCTTTAAGTAGTTGACAATATTAATCGATTTCTAGTACTGTGGAACTGAGAGAAAAAGGGGGTTGTGAGTGCTGAACCAAACCACTAGTTGGCCGACAGGTAAATAAAACCAATAGCCTATTTAATACCTAAAGCTATGGTCACAAATCAGAGCGGCGACCGCCCGATTAGTAACCTGCTCGGTCGCTGCTGGAATTTTGGAGAAGTCGAGCATGATGTATAGAGCCCCTAGCGATGCCTGGGCGGTGCCCGGTCGATTTTAGGTCAATACTGGGCGAAATCGCGGAGCTTTTCCACGCGGTGTCCCGGCAGTGACCGACCGGTGAATTACCACCGATTCACAAGCAGTCTCCAACCGGCCGCCGGCTGATTTTAAAGATATTGCACGGCGGCCGGCCAGTGATCGGCGGTGCTCCAAAAAAAGCTCGATGCCCGGCCGTTCGCCGGCCGGGCACCGAACTAATCGAGCGTTCGCCGCCGAGCGATTTAGGTCAAAAATCGAAGCCGCTAGGTCAAAGGCTGTCGACCGATTTTGGACTCGCCGCCCAGTAACCGATTGATCTCCCAGCGGCGACCGGGTGGCGACCGGGCGGCAATCGCTCGGCAGCCTTTGACCTGGCGGCTTCGATTTTTGACCTAAATCACTCGACGGTGAACGCTCGATTAGGTCGGCGCCCGAGCGGCGACCGACCGGTCAGCGAGCGTAGTTTGGGCGGCGAGTGAAAGTGAGCAGGCGCCGCCCGAATTTTAACTCCGCGCTAAAACTTCAGCAGCGACCGAGCGATGCCTAAAAAACAAGCAGTGCCTGGGCGGCCGCCGCTCGGTGGCCGGGCAAAATTGGCTAAAGACTCGCCGCTCGGCCGCCGAGCAGGCTACTTTTGGGTAATGTGACCATAGCATTAAGGTCTTCATATAACGCAGAATGTTTTACAAACATATAATTATGTCCATACGAAAATTATGGAATTGTGGTCGATTTAAAGTGTGAAGGGTGAAGAAGAAGAGGTCTGTTATTATGATGGCACTCGTTAATTATGCAAACACTGGCCAAGATATATCTTGTAATTTCCGGGACGCCTACGAGCTTTCGATTGTATTTCCCTTACGGAACACAAAATACAACATATTACCATTGTACAAGGTGAGGGCGCAGGAGCATCCTTTCTTTTTTAGTCCAATTTAGTACACTTACTTAATACCATCAGTATGATGCCACCGATGATAATGATGAACACTTGTACGGTGTCGGTGTAAATGACAGCTGCCAAGCCACCTTAATGTATAAATGAAATAACATAGTGCAACAATTAAAAGTTGGAGATGCTATAAAAACATGTTTAAATTTTCGTTATCAAATCAAATTGAATTAAACATATATTCTAATTTCTTTGCAACTTTTACCACCGGTCACTGCCGTCTGGGAGGGAGGGGGTCCTGGCTTTGTAGCCTTTACTTTGAGGCAAAGCCCTGCCCAAACATAAACCGATAACTTTACATTTACAGGTATCCCTAATGTATCTTGTTCCTTTCGACGTGTGTATTATATCATTACCAACCAAGACAACCCACACCCATTAAATATGTACTTCCGTTCCAAACAAAGAATTTCACAACACGCACTCAGAAAACAAAGAAATACAAACAAGGGGCATTTATTCATGTAGATTTCTCAAAGAAAATGACAGTTAGTCTGGCTATGAATCTCTGCGTCGAGAAACGTAAGAAAGACAAATAAAGTGCAATTTTAGCAGTTCAGCAAGATTTTCCATACATGGTGGAGGAACTAAATTATATGTAAAGTTTTTCAGGTCTACATCATGTCATTCTTTTTCTTCTAACTACATTTTCGAAAGATTTAATATCTATATAAAAAAAGGGTGTACGGGACTCGGTCTTCACTTCATTCATCTTTTGTTCCACATGTAGTTAAGAGAGTGAAGACAACAACAAAATACCTGTGACAGTGAAAATGGCCACGAAGATAAGAAGAATACCAATGGCTGCATACTGGTTCCATCCTAACGCCTGAGTGATGAACAAGGCTCCCGAATACAAATCCACCTGTTGCATGCAATATGGAAGTTAGGGTATAATCAGAACAGACTTAACTGAATAGGTTCATGTCATTGGTGATATAACTTGAAAATTACTCCTTTCTTCACCATCAGTATGAATTGATATGTGTCGGTGAGTTGTCGCCCGCCGTGCTGGAAGCTTCTTCAGATCATAGGTCTAGTGAAGAAAGAACTAATTTTCATCTTTTGCAGAGGTAGGGGAAATGGAGGAGTGATTCAAATTAGGAAATACGGGAATTCGTAGGTATAACATCTAAACTGTACAGAGATGGTTTCTGGTTTCTCTCAGAGAAAACAAGTTGAATAGTTCCAGTGGAAAGGTAGGTGATGTGGTTTTGGAAGGAATGGGGGAGAATGGCAGATCAAAGGAAAACAGATAGACTACATCAATGAGAATGGATGAATGGGTAAAAGGATTTTTTCCAAATAACATCATTTAAAACCAAGACCCCTTGACCCATAAAGGTGTAATGATTTTTTTCGTCTTCAAAGAAAAACAAAGGTGTAATGAAGATGATAAAGACGTTGGTGATGATGAGGATTCCTGATTGCATTACGCTTTGAGAACATTCGTAACTGTCTTTGTTTGACAAATGATCCACTCACCGAAATTCTAGATACAATGTAGAGGAAGATGGACATGCAGGCAAGGTAGATACGGATGCGATTGCTTCCAAATCTTTTCATCATGTATTCCGGTAGGGTACATACCTACAATTTTATCATGGGAGAATAAGAAAACCGACAATGCATGACATTTAAATAGATTTTGTTGCTGTATTGAAATATACTTAAAGAATAACTAACCCCAAAGAATAATTTTAGTTGTTCTGAGAGATTTATTGCATTCTTGTCCATCAATCTACAAGATTCCCCATCAAAGTGTATGACAAATTTAAGGCATAAAGCAAGAATAAATTACAGTTTCTCAGCAAGACATGGGTATTACAATTTGTTTGATTGCATGACGTAATGTTCGGAATTGTTTATCAATACATTAATTACAAAGAATCCAAAACTCAGCAGCCAGACTAATTACTAGAACTAAACGCAGAGAACCCATACTCAAACAATTGCATTGGTTGCCACTTAAGTCCCAAATTAAAAAAAATAATATCCTTTCACTGACATATCAACAGGCGCGGATCCAGGATTTCTTAGGGGAGGGGGCCCATTTTTTTTTTTTTTTAGCTCCCGAAAATTTGGAAATCGTGCCGACCGAATAGTCGCTCAGTGGGGGTGGGGGGGGGGGGGGTGGGTGGGGGTAGTGAGCACTATTTTTTTTTTTTTTTTTTTTTTTTTGCTCCCGAAAATTTGAAAATCGCGCCGGCCGAAAAGTCGCTCAGTGGGGGGGGGGGGCAACCTCCCAAAAAGGTTAAAAATCACGTGATTTTACATGACCCGTACCCGGGCCCCCCGGTCCCCCCCCCCCCTCTGGATCCGCCACTGCATATCAATGTACAGCCCCATCTTATCTGCAAGATCTCATTCCCCTACACAAAAAATTAAGATCAAATAGTAAATCCCTCCTGGTAACTCCAAACACGCAAACAAAATATTATGGCACTCGCTCTTTCAAAAATTCTTCGGCCGAATTGTGGAACAGCTTGCCTGATATTGTCAAAGAGGCAAGCACAACATAATCATTTAAGACTCTGTTGAAGACCTATATGTTTGTAAATTGTTCATTTCGTTCAAGCTGTTTAGTAACTTCTTAGGTCATAGTATCATGTTCATATTTACATCTAATTTAATTTTCATTTTAACAATTTGTATTACCTGAGTACTATCTATTACATGTAAGCTATATAAGAATTGCTTTTCATTATATTTTTGTTTTTGTAATTAATTATTTTCATGTATGGGGCATAATGTTCATTTCTATTCTGCCCTATCTCTATTTCCTTCTTTTCTAAGCGCATAGGGACTTTCTTTGTGTTAGTGATATGCGCTATACAAATAATGTTCATTATTATTATTAATATTATTAACTAATTGTATTCAAATGTAGTTGTATGGATGTTTCCTTCCCAGGTGTTTGTGGTTTTGAAACATTTCATTCACCTACTATTATCATTTGTACTCCAATTGCCAGAATGCAAATTGCATAAATAAGTTGGTACTGTTCTGGGACGAAGCTTTCGCATAAAATGAACACGGGTTTTCAAACGCTGTACTTTAGTAATTTTTAATAAATATACCCTATTATATTTTTTCACCAAATGTGTTGTTACCTATTCGACTATGAGTTTCCCTCTTCGAAAAGTAAGGTTTTGTTATTGAATTAAAAGGTATTTCCAA
Organism: Strongylocentrotus droebachiensis; assembly: GCA_035222895.1. Classification (NCBI taxonomy): domain Eukaryota; kingdom Metazoa; phylum Echinodermata; class Echinoidea; order Camarodonta; family Strongylocentrotidae; genus Strongylocentrotus; species Strongylocentrotus droebachiensis. Next base: position 582,106 of record JAVYIG010000277.1, on the reverse strand, counting down.
CTAATAAAGCTTGGTGCATGATCGATGTACAACTCCGCCTGGTACGTCACATTGTCAAGAAAATGGCTGCGCCCATGTCATGCTAAAAGGCATTACATCATGCCAAGAAATTTTCATTTATAAATCTCTTTTACACGTTCTTAAAATGTATTATACATCAAATGACAGGAATTCATTACTTTTTTTCAGAATACCTACACTTACTCTTTGGGTTAGTTCTTCTTTAAACATTGATATACAACAACAACAACAACAACAACGGCGACAACAACACATCGCATACGGCATTTCTTGATAGTCAACTGATTATAAAGAGGTTTTCAATCATGGTTAGTTCTCAATTTTGTTGATTCGAAGATGAATATTTCCGAGTTAGAGGTACGCCATTGCTCCCTTTCCCTCGGTCGTGGCACAGGTACATCAACCAATGCATTGTTACACTCACTTCACTCTTTAAAGTACGTATCTATTTTTGTTAAATCAGCGGGGTTATTGACTTCCCTCTTAAAGGTATTATGTCCCTTTTGCAGCCAACCTCAAATGCTGTAGAACTTTGCAGGAATTATGAATATGTCATGTATGTCCTATCTGTGAAATTTAAACGTTAGCAGTGTCCTCATATTCAAATTATGTAAGGAAACCCGTTTACTTGCTAGACTTCACTGTCAGACACTATTGAGTGACTGACTGGCTTTTTTTCTTCTTTGTTAATAACATACATGAAAAGAGTTGTAAAGGGTACATGAGCATTTGTCTACATCAATAACCCACTTCTTGTGATGGCCAAGATTAAACTGATTGAATCTTTGCGCAGCATAAAACGTATGACCATTCGGTACAATTGTCTGAAAATCAAGACTATTACTTTTGGGCTCTATAGCCCTAAAGTCGATTTGACAACTAATAGTCGTTATTTTCCCACTTGAAGACATTTTCAAGCCCCACCTTTTTTAGGGAAGTTCTAAATTAGTATTATCTTTCAAATGCAGTTGGAATTTAACTTTTTAATTTGTTGGGCCTGCAAATGGGACATAGTACCTTTAACAACTAATATCCTTATTGCAACTAAATTCAGAATTAACATCTGCCACGGTACTTACCCCTGATGCGATGTAAACAGGAACGAACAGGTACGCCATTAGGGGTAACAGAGACAAGCCCTGAAACATACAGTGAAGAAAATAGGAATGTATTATTAAGGTATAATTCGGATTAAAGTCACTTGGTATCCGTTGTCATTTGCTTTGTTGCAAAGGCGCCGTGCTTGGAAAATTCATTTCGTTCATTTCTGTTGAAGTTTTTTCCCCATGTACATATTCAATAAGTTTCATTTTACATTCGTTAATGACAACATTCAACCATTCTTAGATTTTACAAGGACTCATTACACTAAAGATATATATGACGTTTTATTCATACTGGATACGTTATTAGTCGTGTTGGTAGTCCCATGATGAAAGATAATCAGCCGGGTAATTTAAATGACAAAATCATCTTTGTTTGATCAAAATCGGTTCAGAGACGGATGAAATATCCCTCTATATTAAACCATTTGTAATATTTGTGGTGCCCCACAAATATTCAGTAATTTTTAACCAGCCGTTAAAAAACGAGATAGCATCTCATACGTTTTATTTCAGCCGATGCCAATATTGGCTTTCGTAGGCTTTTTTAAAGTGGAGCTTGATAGTCGTGGTCGTATTTAATCTAAATTCACACATTTTGGGGTCTAAAATTACCTTCATAGCAATTTTAGGTTCTAATAAGAATAAGAGCAATAACCATGCACTTTGAAGGCATTTGCAGTATTAAACAAGAACTCAACTATCCCTTGATAGGTGACTTACATTGAGGTCAAATGCAGCGGGGGAGATGCCCGTCACAGCGGCATCACCAGCAAGTCCAACGAAATGTTCACTCCCAATATTACTGGCCCAAATCGATGCACCTACCTAAATGGAAATAGAATCAGCAGAAGGAAGTAATCACTACCAAAACAAACTTTTCAATTTGATTCCAGTCTAATGCAGTCAAACATGATATTTGAGATAGCCCATTTTCCTTAAAACTATAATACAAACCGCTGTATATATATCACTCCAAATATTTGTGCCACTATAATACCGTTTCAAATTGAGAAGTTGAGCCAATATAATCACTTTGAAGAACAAATATGAAATCGATTAATTTTGCGATTAATTTTGAAATATTTACCTATTTCATATGGTATTTTACCTATTTTTTATGAGGAATACAAATCAAATATATCCTATACTCCTTTAAGGTGATCTTAACTACTGATTTATTTTATTATTTAAACTAACTTCAAGCCTATTTCTCTCTAAATAAACATCCCAGACATCATAATTTAAGATTGTCTTCAAACCAACTTACTGGAAGCCATGTCATGTATCTTCCTGCTAAGAAGTACCCATTTACTGTTCCTCGGTTCGATGTAAAAAGCGCCTTTGTAAACGAAGAAGAAGAAGAAAAAGGGGAAATTAAGATTATAGATAATAAATCATTGGATAATGTAACTTTTTCTTCATTTTCCTCCTCTTTTTCTGCTTTTTCTTCTTTTTCCTTGATGTCGTTATGAATTTTAAATTATTATAATTACTATTATGAATATTATTGTTACTATCATTGTCGTTGTTCTTTTCATTATTTAGCAGCTGTACAATATATAAACCTCAAACCTCAAGATCTGTGCTCGGGCCACTGTTATTTCTGTTGTACATTAATGATATTTTAAATTCCTCAAGTATTTTAAAATTTTCATTATTTGCTGATGACACTGCTGTTATTTCTTCTCATAAAGATATTAATTTACTAATTAGTAATATAAATTATGAATTAAGGAAAATAAGTGAGTGGTATATTTGTAATAAGTTGTTTCTTAATGCCGAAAAAACCCACTATGTAATTTTTCATTCTAAACAAAGAAGGATTCCTAGTCATGTTGCCCCGGTGCGTATTAAAGATGATGTTCTTAAGAAAACTGATATTGTTGAATTTTTAGGTATCAAACTTCATGAATCACTTGACTGGTGCCACCATATTACCCGTATTTGTTCAAAAATTTCAAGGGGGGTTGGTATCATGTCATTCTTTAAAAAGACGTTGCCGAAACATATATTATTAACTATTTACAACAGTATTGTTTTACCGCATATCAACTACTGTAATATTATTTGGGGTAATACTTACAAGACTCATTTATATAAAATTCATATTCTTCAGAAACGTGCTGTTCGTATAATTTCTAATTCTAACTATTTGACTTTAAGTGCTCCTTTGTTTTATGATTTAAAATGTTTGCCAGTCTTTGACCTCATAAAATTAAACAATTTAGTCTTCATGTTCAAATTTCATAAACAAGAGCTCCCATCAATATTTAATAACATGTTTAAAACAAATTCTTTTTACCATTCTTACGAAACCAGAAATAAATCAAACTATCATTACCCCTTTGTACGTACTTCCTTGACCCAACACACTTTAAGATTCCAGGGTATACATGATTGGAATTCCTTACCTTATAATTTAAAAAGTAGTTCAACCCTATCAAAGTTTAAATATTCATGTAAACAGTTCTTGTTTAAATCAAATGAAGTGCACTGAGTAGATTTTTTTTTTTTTTTTTTCTTCTTCTTCTGTACAATGTTCTGCCTGCGGTGTGTGTTGGTGTGTCTGTATGCATGTGAATGAATGAGGGTGGGTGTATGTTTGTTTTGATAAGTTTTACAATATTTGTTATAATAATTTGCTTGTATGATTACTTTTGTACAGGGCCCCATTCTCACAAGCTTTGCTTTTCTTGGGGTCCTTCCGATTTTGCTGTTAATTTGATATGTATTTTATTTTGAATTTTAATGGAAAATAAATGAAATGAAATGAAAAAATGAAATTAAAAAGATAGTTGATGAGCAAATAACACATTAAAGGGCACTGGTAATCAAATCCATTGACTTTATAAGGCTTTAGTTTTGCAGATCCAAATAAGACCATTACCCAGGGTCATAATGGTCATAAACGAGATAATAATTGTTAACCAAGCTGGGCACATGCACTTTATAGGGCTCTTACTGAAATTAAAACGTATGAATTTGGGTTTTGTTGTCACAATTGTAAATGAATTCACGAAATGGAGCACTTACGTAAAGGCCTGCTCCGAAAACAACCATGAAATAACACACAATGGCTGCGTAATCACCAGGGACGAGAACGGCAGTCGCCATTTTGAAAATGGTGATATTCCAGGTTGCTGTTGTTTGGTTAAAATAAACAAATTGACCTGAGAGATAGGGAGTGAGAGATAGGGAGAGAGAGAGAGAGAGAGAGAGAGAGAGAAAAGAGATAGAGAGAGAGATGAAGAGAGAAAGAGAGAGAGAGAGAGAGAGAAAGACACAAATTTAGAGATTTCATTTTTGTATTACTCTTGAGATGTTATTTTACTGTGATGGATTGTGTCATGTTTGGTACGGGGTCCACGCCGAATCCCTCCCCCTCCCCCTCCTGAAGAAAAAAAAAAAACAAACATTGAAAAGGTTATCTTATAAAGGACATACTGAGGCAAGGCCTAGCCGATCGTGATGGAAAAGTGTAAGTTAAAAAGGGTATCAAATGAAACATAATTTTATAGTGATGTCCATTAGAACCAATTCTTTTAAAAGAAGTATGTATAACGATGTAAAGAAAACTGCTTTACTCGCCCTTACTGACGTGAACCGCTTTTTTTTCTTGGAAATTTCCTTAATTTCTTATGCTGCATAATGAGCGATTCCCTTTGAAATTAACATCAACGTATGATAATAACATAGAGCCAAACCTCACTATTGATGCTACCAAATGGAAACAGAAAAAGTGCTGGGATTAAAAACTGTGACCTAACGTTTGTTGAAATACCATTGTAAAACACGAACAGGGATGGTACTTGACGCAGGTGTTAACAAAATAAATATAAATGAGGAGAGACTTACACAACTCCGGTCATGATTTCAGGCGCCTTTATATATACTACCTGAAAGTCAGTGAAAGTGAGAAACCATAAAGCAACTATTCCTCGAATATCTTTTATATACCATAAAAAGGTTCTATAATACATGTGTGACTTATCAATCGTGTAATGTTTACGGTCTGTGTTGTAAACTTGCAGGTAGACCTAGTCTTAGGGTGTCTGATCGCACACTCGATTTTGTGTGCTAAAATCCTTCCCTAAGAGATTGCGCGCATCCCTTTGCAGTCTACGTGCATTGCGCGATCATGCAAAATTGGTCAATGTTTTTTATTTCCAAATCGAGGTTCAAACCTTTATTGCTTGTAATCATGAAGGTGATACTCGAAAAAATGAGGTGTCATACGAAAGAGCAGGTTTATCTCCATAATTTCAAAGGGGCATCATCTCGCTATTAAATGTAGATATAGGCCTTAAATTGAGATTGGCGGTCGTCGGCGCTGTGTGCAAATGTAGCGACCAAATTAATTGCACAAAAACGGTATGATAGCCGCGCTGCGTACAAACTAAGTTTTAACACGTAAACCAATGGGGATCGCAACTATTTTTTTCTGGTACTCAGAATCCTGCGGGAATAGTCACTAATTAATGGGGATCGCAGCAAAATTAACTATTTTTCTGGTACCCGGAATCGTGCGGGAGAATGGCTAAAATCACGACTGCAATTTCGACCAATCAGATGGCTAGATTTCTAAAGAGATGTATACCAAGTCATCTAGTGCTCCTCAACACTGTACGTAATAGTGCCTGGCAACTTCAGTGCGGGTCACCAGCGGGCAAGAGCACAAAACATCTGTATGCGCTGTACGTTTTGCGCCGAAAGATTACAGATTTCATATTGCTCCGTTTAGTCTCATTTCACAACGCCCCCTATCGTCAGAGTCAGCAGCCTAACACGTTAGCCTATGGACGTTTAAAAAAAAAAAATCGTTAAAAATTCATTTTTTGTTTAAACGAAAAGCACATCCATCCCGACGTACGTTATCACTAGCTCTTTCATTAGAGCCCTCATGTCGCATTGACTTTTGAAAGTTCACCCACCGTAATTTTTCAAAATAGGTTGTAAGCTCGCCATTGCTTATAATACACATGTGAAACAAGTCGAACTTTGGACTCTGCCAAGCGATTGTAAGATTATAGGTCAAGCACACGAAGGATAAGAATCATGAATTATCATAGATCACTTCTGCTTGGTTCATTATTTCCATTTCATCCAACCCCCCCCCCCCCCCCCCACCGTAATTTTTTCATTTAGTAAAAGCAAACATTTAGCCGAGGTAAGCAAAAACATGAATATTCATGACACACCATGGACTATTCGGTTATTCAGAGGGGTGCAATCGGTCATCACGTCAAACTCCCCTAATTGCCACCAAGTATTTCATATCATTATATAGTTTGGTATGTTTCTTTTACTCAGTCATGAATTATTAAATAGCAATGATGGTTTAAAGATATGTAAAAGAAATTTTAGTTGATATTTATTAACAAAGTAATTTATATTTAGCAAAGCAATCTCACATACAAAATTACTATCAAGTGTCGTCTGCTACGCCGATTGTCGCCTGCTTCGTTTAAGGCACATAATCGTTTGGACTGTAAGGTATACCAGGGAGATTTGTATTTTCCAACGTATAGCAGGAAAATGTTGTATATGCGGATCCTTTTAATGATTACGTAATGGAAGTGGCGAGACGCCACGATTCCGTATGGTTTAAATAACTTAAGCAGGTGAAAGTTATTGTATTGAGAAGGAAAGGAATGTTCACACCCGACGGCGCGGTGGCCTGTACGTATAGCGAAGAAGAAGAAGAATGTATAATTCGCGCCATTGCGCGAGAACTCATCAGACCCAATGGCATACACCCGGTACCCTGCAACACAGTGGAACATTCTAAGAAATTGAAAATTTATCTACAAAATAGACCTCTTGAATCATCTGAGACGTAACTTACCCTATTCTGATGACTTCAATGAATGTCAAGATAACAATGGCTGCGTTTCCATCCAAAAATAAAACTAGTTTGCAATTAGAAAGGGTCCATTTCTCGATAATTTCACAAAATATATTTGCCGACGCATTCAATATGACGTCATTGACAGCTGATTGGCTAGTTGACGTCGAACGAGGTATATTTGTGCTGCAGTGATCCAGCGAGCGAAAATGAGACAATTGGAGCAATATGATAACTATGTAAATTGTTGTTCATGATGCCATCTATCTAAGTTCATGTTCCAATAACACTGCAATGAGGATGCATCGTTTGTGACCGGTGTTGCGCGAATACGTCACGTATGTGTAGTTTTTTAACGGAAAATACCCGTTTATCATACATAAAAAACGATAATAAATATAAGTGTATTATGCCGATTTATCACGAAAGTCATACTAATGATGAATAGGCTTCATCTTAACTGTATACATCGTAGCACCGCTTCTAATCATTGGACAACGTGATGTAGTGCATGTCTGTAAAATTTCACTTGTTCGGGGCAAAGTGGATGGGGCATATAGTGACATGTGTTATACAGCGTTTCACTTTGCCCCGGAGGTCCGGGGCAAAATGGATTTTTTATATCTTCATAGTGTTACATAGTGTTTCACTTTGCCCCACTTTGCTCATCGCCTTCTACTAATCTATAATTATGTAAGAGGCGTCCTTTCTTCTTCTCCTTCTATCGGCCCCCTGTTCATAGGCGCCGGAAGTGTAAATGGCATTTTTGCCCCCCCCAAAAAAAAAAAAAAACGCCCCCCCCCCCTCAAAAAAAAAAAAAAAAAGCAGTAAAGGAGTAAACATGGTTTGTATTTTTAACCCAAAAGAACATAATAATAAAAACCTGAATTAAATAACATATACAATTCCATTCAAAGAAAAAGTTCACAGGAATTTAATTTCATAAACATTGCGCATGCCCACCTATACGGTATTTATCAATGGAGGTCTGTATAATAGCGATACGCGCATATCGTGGACATATTGTGCGAGAATGGGAAAGCGTGTCTGTTTTTTTTTGTTATAAGGGTGAGAAGACATGAGCCCCTGAACGCTGGCGTACTGAAGGGGGGGAGGGGTGTATTTCCTATTCGATACTAGTGATTTACAAATATTGCTGTTATGACATGATTTTCTGGTATTTTTCCCCATTTTTTTTGTAAGTCACACCTTTTTATACGTTTGTTGGAAAATAAGAAATTCCCAAACACTCGGGCGAAAAATACGCTTATTTAGAAGGCTTTATGTCATGGTCTGCAAAGTGGCTGGGCTCGAACCAGTGGCGGATCCAGGGGGGGGGCCCGGGGGGCCCGGGCCCCCCCCCTTGAGAAAAAAATCATGTAAAATCACGCGATTTTTACCTTTTTTGGGGGTTGGCCCCCCCCCCCTGGCGCTCAAGGGGGGGGTGCAAATTAAAAATTTTAGAGGACCAAAAAAAAAAAAAATTTGCTCACTACCCCCCCCCCCCCCCCCCCCCCCCCCACTGAGCGACTTTTCGGCTGGCTGAGTCGTTGCGATTTTTTTTTGGGACTTCAAAAAAAAAAAAAGAGTGTCCGCTTACCCCCCCCCCCCCCCCCCCCCCCCCCCCCCCCCCCCCCCCCCCCCCCCCCCCCACTGAGCGACTTTTCGGCTGGCTGACTGAGTCGTTGCGATTTTTTTTGGGACTTCAAAAAAAAAAAAAAAATTGGGCCCCCCCCCCTAAGAAATCCTGGATCCGCGCCTGGCTCGAACCCCCCCCCCCCCCCCCCTCCCCTCACTTTTTGAAAAAGTATGTTAAAGAGAAAAAGAAAAAAAGACGGAGAGAAAAAATAAGTGACCTGCCAATGTCACAAATAAGGTATAACAAATGCTCATCTGACCGTAATTAAATGCCTAAAACCCCCGAGCTTCCTGGGGTTGTACCCCCTGGACCCCACCAAAGGCCCTAAGGCGGGCCCCTAGATGCTCATCTGACCGTAATTAAATACCTAAAAACCCCAAGCTTCCAGGGGCTCTGCCCCCTGGACCCCACCAAGGGCTCTAAGGCGGGCCCCTGGATGCTCATCTGACCGTAATTAAATACCTAAAACCCCTGAGCTTCCAGGGGCTCTGCCCCTGGACCCCACCAATGGCCCTAAGGCGGGCCCCTAGATGCTCATCTGACCGTAATTAAATACCTAAAACCCCTGAGCTTCCGGGGGCTCTGCCCCCTGGACCCCACCAAGGCCACTAAGGCTGGCACCTGGATGCTCATCTGACCGTAATTAAATACCTAAAACCCTGAGCTTCCAGGGACTCTGCCCCCTGGACCCCACCAAGGGCCCTAAGGTGGGCCCCTTGATGCTCATCTGAACGTAATTAAATACCTAAAACCCCTAAGCTTCCGGGGGCTCTGCCCCCTGGAACACGTCAATGGCCTTAAAGAGGGCCCCTGGATGCTCATCTGACCGTAATTAAATACCTAAAACCCCTGAGCTTCGAGGGGCTCTGCCCCCTGGACCCCACCAATGGCCCTAAGGCGGGCCCCTGGATGCTCATCTGACCGTAATTAAATACCTAAAACCCCTGAGCTTCCGGGGGCTCTGCCCCCTGGAACACGTCAATTGCCTTAAAGAGGGCCCCTGGATGCACATCTGACCGTAATTAAATACCTAAAACCCCTGAGCTTCCAGGGGCTCTGCCCCCTGGACCCCACCAATGACCCTAAGGCGGGCCCCTGGATGCTCATCTGACCGTAATTAAATACCTAAAACCCCTGAGCTTCCGAGGGCTCTGCCCCCTGGACCCCAACAAGGGCCCTAGGGCGGCCCTGGATGCTCATCTGACCGTAGTTAAATATTAAAACCTCTGAGCTTCTGGGGGCTCCCCCCCCCCCCTCTGGAACACGTCAATGGCCTTAAAGAGGCCCCTGGATGCTCATCTAACCGTAATTAAATACCTCAAATCCCTGGGCTTCCGGGGGCTCAGCCCCTTGAACCCCTGCCGAGGCTTGACCCCACGTCAATTTACGCTCTACCTGATTGTTAATACTCCACTTTGAAAAATGTTCCGCGGGACCTGCATGTAACGTGTAAGACTGGTGGTGATGCAGATATTTCGTCTGCCCCCCCCCCCCTTCCGAACGTTTTTTCTCATTACGTCACAGCCTTGGAAGGTGAGCCCCCTGGAGTGTTTGCCCCCCCCCCCCCAATCCCAAACTGCTTCCGGCGCGCCTGCCCCTGTTGTATAGGCAGACGGTGCAAGCTGCTTACAAGTCTCTTCTAGACCGACTTCCAGACATCACACGCCCAGTTTACGAGGCAAAAATCAAACACTCTGTCATGCATCACATCGAGACCAAAGGCCCTCCTGTATTAGAACGTCCTCGTCGCTTAGCAACCGCCAGGTACAATATTGGCCAATCTGAATTCAACCACATGCTAGAATTAGGCATCGTCCGACCTTCTGGCAGTGATTGGGCATCCCCACTTCATATGGTGCCCAAGAAAAACCCCGGAGGCTGGAGATCGAGCGGTGTCTACCGTGAACTAAAAAGGAATACAGTGCTGATAAATATCCTATTCCCCATCTTCAAGATGTGACCTCAGCTCTAGCAGACAAGCGAGTTTTCTTCAAAATTGATCTAATCAGAGTGTACCACCAAATTCACGTACACAAAACAGCCATCACCACTCCCTTTGGGTTATTTCAATTTGTGCGTATGCCTTCTAAGGTACGAAATGCCGCACAGACTTTTCAACGGTTCATTGATGAGGTAACCCGTGGTCTACCAGTTGCCTATATACGCCTACATCGATGACCTCCTCATAGCGAGTGAGACACAAGAGGAGCATATTTAACACCTCCAACTAGCTTCACTTCTCCCGACTCTCGAAATACGGTGTCGTCATTCACCCACTCAATTGTGAGTTTGGCGCATCTTCCCTCACCTTCTTCGACCAGGAAATGGTCTTTATTGAGTCTTAGGGCATTTTCTTATATTGCTCCTCGCCTGTGGAATTCCCTTCCATCATCTATTTGCTAAAATTGACAACCTGGACCACTTCAAAGCTTCACTCAAAACTCACATCTTCCTTCAGACATTTAAATGCTAATTTCATTGGAGGAGCTCGCGCCTTTGAATGTTATCTGAAACAGATATATGGCGCCATACAAATGTTGTTCATCAATATCATCATCTTAGGATAGGATGGTGACATCAAATTGATACAAGAACATCATAATAAGATTCCGACCCCGAAAACCCTATTGATATGTAAACTTTCATCGTACCAGCCCTTTTCTTTTGGAACTACATTTGAGCTAAACTGGAGCTCAGATGGCGGCCCTTTTTTATTTGGCCAATATGACCAGCATGACAGCCCCAAGGAGACCTGAAATTGATACAAGAACATCATAGTCAGATTCTCTGACCCTGAAAACCCTAAACTTTCATCATACTAGCCCTTTTCCTTTTGAAACTACACTTGATCTTAAGCTCAGATGACGGCCATTTTGGATTTGACCAATATGACCAGCATTACAGCCACAAGGAGACCTCACATTGGTAAAAGAACATCATGATCAGATTCCCTGACCTTGAAATCCCTATATATATGTATAAACTTCCATCGTACTAGCCCTAGCTGTTCATTTTGAAACTACACTTTTAGCTCAGATGGCGGCCATTTTGGATTTGCCCAAAATGGCGGTCCTAGAGGGCGCCCTTCTTGGCGCCCGGCAGAAATCGTAATAGTATCAGCTACCGGCCAAATTTGTTGCTTTAAGAAGAATCTGCGACAAACATCCCTTATACAGTCCTACCAGCCCCGACTAGAGAGCGTCGGCAAGTTATTGTTTTCTTTCAAGATGCCGCCAAAGGACATCACAAAGGTGCCGCCGCCCCCTAAACCTGCGTGCTGTCACTGAATAATGTTAACCATTCATATCGCCCTACATACGATAATATTTCTTAACGGTAGGATATACATTCGCTGAGTACAGACCGGAGGTAAATGACCTCGAACCTTACGCGGGTTCGGCATGGAGAGTATTCAAAGAGATAAAACTCTTTACAGTGTGAAATTTTACAATACCCAACAAAACCTTGGTTACATTATGCTGTTTGTTGATCGTAAAACGCCTCTTTTTATGCTAGTTTATGTTGATTTAATTGCATCGTTTTACAATGTTAAATAGTAATATCAAGTAATAGGAAGTAATAGCATTGTAAATACTTTGAAACATTTTAATAATATATACACCCATTTTATGTCAGTACGATAAAGTTGTTATGTACTTCAGATGCACTCATCCAAAAAAATCTATGGGACCGGACAGTATTTATGGGAAAGTACTCAAAACATGGGCCTGGCAATTAGCACCCATTTTGTCACTCTTTTTCAAGAATCTTTGACCCAAAACCATGTCCCATTGTGCTGGAAATCATCGACAATAATACCAGCAGCCTAAACACTCCAAGCATCCGAACCCAATGACTATTAGCCCATATCCCTCACCCTCATTGGTGATGAAATGTTTTGAACGCATAATTCTTCAGAAGCACATTCTCCCACATTATACTGCCTGAAATAGATCCTTTATAATTTGCCTACCAACCACGCAAGTCTGTATTATGCCGTATGCATAATCTCTTGATTGTGCAATCTTTTGATAGCCCTCATCAAGCAACTGGTTACGGTTTCAACAATGACACCTTGAGGCCAATATGAACACCAGTCATTTACCAGTCTTGTAAAGAAAGAATGAGGAGAATTTCGTGCAGTGTATTTAATATTATATGCGTTGCACACAATAAAGGTCGAAAAACACGTAAGATTATCACCAGAGGGGAATTTAATTCATTGAGTAAGGGCGAGAACGATTTCAATTCAGTTTTATTTGGAATCATTCAAACATCAGTTTTGAATCATAAAGTTCTATTGGCCAGGTCAATGTCTATACCCGACTGCATTTTAGTAGAGAGAGAGAGAGATAGAGAGAGAGAGAGAGAGAGAGAGAGATCGAGAGAGAGGTCGAGAGAGAGAGAGAGAGAGAGATATCTCATGTACACACAAAACATCTAATGGCGGAGGGTATGAGGTTGGGGTGAAAACATGACGTGGAACTGGGAAGATGCCTGACACCAATGGAAATGATTTCCCCCACATGCATGATATTTGATTGATATGCGATTCAAAGCATTCCTTATTTGTGTATATAAGTGGTTTTCTTAACAGTACATGAAACTTTGAACAAGAAACATCACATTTTTTCTACAGATACGCTTCGAAACCATCGAATAATAATAAATGAAATCTGATCTCAAATGACCGCTTTCTGTAATCTTTATCCTTGATGTACAGAACATCATGAACATGGTGTTCTGCATTGTCGGGGTGGGGGTGGTGGAGATGCAAGCCCAAAATATTTTCATCCTTCGTCTGGTCTAGTTTGATATTTATTTGTAGAATTATACATTTAGCCAAGGAGTTTTTAGAGATGGAGACCCAACTGGCAAAAAATTATTCCAAGCAGCTGCCGTTTTCTATGGTTGCACTACGTATAGAATCTACTTGAGCGCTGTTACCTTTGATGTCCGAGGTTCGAAGACGCCAATATCCGTCATTGGAAAGCTTGAGTAGTGATTGTTGTCACAAATAAATTTCCTTAATATTTCACTTTTTATTTGAACTAACGAGGGGAAAGTCGAACAGATGCTAAAATATGAATACAAAAGCCTAATTGTGTCAAGAAATTTGCTTACATTGTATGACAGCAGCTTTAATTTGTGAAAAATAGTAAAAATTCACAGTCCTAAAACCTGCAATTTGACACTTTTCCGATTACTTGCGGTTCACGAAAATAAAAAGTGAATAATTATGTTCATGTACAGTTCTTTATGATGTTATATGTCAGATTAGTGCCTACACAATTGCCCAGTCGAGTAATATTGATTAATATTTCAGAAAAATTTGCTCCATTTCCTTTCGCTTGCCTCCTGTAAAGGGAAGCACTGCGTACTGCTCGTATTATCAGACGAGTGGTAGCGAAAAGTAATTATCATTACAAAAGAATATTTCCCTATGAAAGTGGCCCGTTAGTTCGCAGCTAGGCAGGAATCTTTTGTCTACGTATCTGCAAGGACGATCCAGTTAAGCACGTCATGTCTGACATATTTTCTCCTGGCGGCATCGAAGATGGTACAAAGAGAATGACCTAGATAGGACTCCATCTTTTAAAACTTCTTGATTTAGCTAAGAAGATTTATTTGGTTTAAACTCCGATGTAAAGCTACTACACTCACGTGATGTATCTTGGGGTACTGAGAAATTAAATTAAAGTTCTTTGTCTTCCGGATTACAATCCCGTCTCCATTGCACAATAAGCCAGTTCATAGTTTCAGTTTGAGCATGGACCTATTACGGATGGACATTCGACGTGATTCTTTCTTTGATCCAATGAGAGTCACCGCCTTCTGATTATGTGCATCTTAATGAAAACATTCAGATGTTGATTAACAATTGAACAATAACGACTACCTAATCATTTTCGGTCAATGACAAAGGAGCAGTTTCCAGCTCTTGGAGTTTTGTTTGGATGGTGTGCTCTGTGAGAGTGTGTCTTAAATAAAAACATTACCAATGGGGAGCAGCAAAGTTGAAAAGCAGACAATTTTGGTGATATGAAATGTATTATTACTGATTCGCACACTTTCGCACGCACCAATGACCTAATAAAACAATTAAAAGGCCATGACCTTTATAAGCCCTATGCGCTGTAATTCTGGAATATTATGAGGAAATTGGGGAAAACGGGATTTTAAATCACAAACAATCCACACAAAAATCTGGTAATATCAACATGTTTTTCAAAAATAGAACACAGTACACGGAACAACAATTTCCAATTATTAACCAGAACTGCATATCGATTTCCCATGATTTAAGCGATTTATTATCTTCTGCGCATGTATATTAACATGTTTAAAATCACAATCTTGATTCTGTCCCGGCTTATTGGCGGTGACCCTCATGAGATCAAAGTGAAGAAACATGTACGGAATGTTATTGAGACGACATTGACGGAGACAATCACAATGAATTCGTTAAGAAAACGATGAATGTCCACTCGTAATAGGTCCATGGTTTGAGCAAAATACTGGATACGTGCCCGTGCTCATGAAAGTTATTCAATTATTATTCATTTATGCACAAGCAGTGTAATCCATGATACACAGGTGGAAGTATTATTTTACACGGGGAAACATGGCTATCTATGTAGCACCTCCATCGATGTAGGAGTGATTATTACAAAATGTACAAAGTGGGACCTTTTCATGTTTTGAAAATACGTGGATATTCGGGGCCATTTGGGACATGTGCTAATCTATGATCATGTTTCCATGTGCGCTTCTAAAAGGTCTCAAACTGGTAAGGCCTTTAACACACACGCGTACATTCCCTCTCTCTCGCACACAAATATGCACTCATTTTTTTATGTTCTTGTTATTAGAAAAAAAAGATTTACATTTCACAACTACTGTCCTCTAATTTAAATCATGTTCTGTTTAGTTTAGAGACTCCGGTGGTAAGCGCTTTATAAGCACCGTTTTTATTATCATTATTATTATTTAAAGACCGGGTACACATTCTCACATTTAAGAGTATCATGACTAGCTTTAGGGCATTTTGTGAAGTAAATTTAATACTGATCACTGTCAGATATAAATCACTTCCCAAAACAATTTCAAGTAGTAATCTTCCATGAAATTGTGTTTTCTCTGACACTGTAGAATAGGCCTTATTATGAAAAACATACTCCACTATCCGCCGACTCGTTCCCTTTCAACGTTGAAATGTTAAATTTTACATTGTTGTATAACCTCAAATTCACGGCAGTTCATATGGTGATTTGATGCATAATGTTTGTAAAAAGAGAGCGAAGTCGTGCAAACAGTTCTTATTTGTGAACGTACTGAAAAGAGCAAGGTCTGTTAATAATTCATTGTCTCTTCTGTGACTATGCACAGGTTCGATTTATTGGTGAATAAAATCAAATCAAAGTGCATTTAGAAATTCAAGCATCATTAAAGTCAAACGAACATTGTTCTGTCTACATTAGACCGCCGGGTGAGCCCCACAATTCGTCAGTTTTGTGACCTCGGCTCTGCATCTACTTTTTTTATAGTGGAAATTATTAAAGAATGCATTTTGATATCATAGTCACAACTCGTCAATCGAAAACAATGCATATAAGCTCAAAAAATGGAAAAAAGGTGCTTAAAATCTTTCTTTTTTTCACGGAGGTTGTCCAATCACTGTGCATGTATCAAGTAACAATTACAGCGCTTCAAGCTTTTTAGCCCAATCACAGGCAGTGTTGTGCACGTACCACTGGCGCGCGCTATTTCGAGTTTCCGGTGTAGTAATCATGTCGTCAACAACTGAATGATTCAGAGGAAAACACAGGTTTTTGCTGCATGCATACAATTTCGACTCACAGTAAGGTGATATCTTTCAGTGGGAAGAGTTACAGAAAATTCAAGGAGTGTGCAGATCTTTGGAAGGACGTCAGTTTTGGGTTTGAACTAGAAAACAAAATTGCTGCGAATGCGGTCAACTTCGACTTCGACTCGTTCGAGCTGCAGACAGAGCAGTACTCGCCCGGCGCTTCGGGCGGAGGAGTGTACCAGGGAGGTGTTCGAACTGCAACAAGTTCAACAAAAAAGAGGTAGGCCTAGATCTATGTCATTCTGAAGAAATTATTGTATTAACCGTTTCAGCATGTTCAGAATAACTCTGATCCTATTCATTTTCTTCTTCTTCTTCTTCTTCTTCTTTTTCTTCTTCTTCTTCTTTTTCTTCTTCATAATCTGCCTCCTTAAAATTCAATACTGAAGATTCTTGCAGATGCCGTAATTAATAGTAGACTTCTAGAACCTAATTGATAATAATAAATATACTCGGCCTGATTGGGGTGTGCAGGTGTACCATTACACCGGGGTTTCCCCCTACTCTTATATGAATAGTGCAATGGGTTTTTAACGTGCAAGGGTGGTGACTCTCCTGTACACGGGGCCTCCATTTAACGTCCTATCCGAGGGATGGAGTGTTTTTCACTTGACATAACCTGCGTCTAACAGTAACAGTAACAAGGGAAGGGACATGTTAACACACAACGCAGGCTTCAGTCATCCGCCTGGGTGGGAGTCGAAACCGGGATCTTTTTCTATGTCTATGTCATAATATGTCTATTTCCCGGCCCTAAACGTTACAACTAGAATCAGAAAAAAAGAGTCTAGATTAGAATATCTACCGGGTAATTTCTATTTTCTAAAAAAATTCTATGCTCTCGAAATTGAGGCCTAGCTAGCCAAATTAATAAGTGGTTGATCAAGTCAAATTGGATACTGGTCAGGCTTGATTCTATACTACATTAGTACAGATCAGGTCTTTATAATTAATGTGGGTATTTATTGTCCACATATCGATTACGGTATCGTCTGAGAACAGCGTACTGGTAGGTTTTTTTTTTTTTTTTTTGGGGGGGGGGGGGGTAGGGGCTACTGTCCCCCTAAATTTCCACAATCAAAGTGGTTTGTTTTTCTTTCTTTTTGTGCATGTTTGACAAATTCTGCATAGTGAGGCCCCCAGTCCCTGTCAATATTTGACAAAGTTAAATTAATACACCACTTGTGTTGGAGAATGAGCCTTGCCCTTGCCCTGGTGATCTGTTTATTCATGATGAAAAATGTATTACAGTACCGTATGCCCTCCATGCTCTACAAACAAAAAACTTCATAAAAATATGTGACGACTCCTTACGTTTTCTATTAAGCAGTTCTGAATAATTTCCACTGTTAGACGTCTGTTAGACGTCCAATGCTAGATTCAACTCTTACTGTAGGTTTTGTATTGATGAATACTTCAGTATGTCTGTCTCGTAGAACTATAGACCTATTCTTTTTTAATAAATTATATTAAATGAGCCTTCCTTTTTATTTATTTTCAATAAAGGTATGTCCAACCAGGATACCATACGGGCTGCTACTGGCACTTCTGCAACATTACAACAATCAAGTGAGCACAGATCAAGGCAAAGAGGGAACAATATTTAATCCATTGTATGTCACATTACTTGTAAATGTAAAGCCTTTTTTAGAAATTCAATGTAAAGACCTTTCTTGCGATGCTCCATTTTGCCAATTTCCGCCAGATTCGATAAAGCAGATAACTTTTACTAAATGGCATTTGGACAAATGTATGAAATTACCTGCTGGAAATTTTAAAGAACATGGTTTAGATATGTATATTAGACTGAAGAAGAATAGCAGAGGCTGGGACCCTGTCATCCATAAATTTTAAAATTTTACTTACAATGTATATTTTATGTGTGTTTTTGCTAAAACATACATACATGTAGTAATGCTTTTTGAGCAATCGCTTGAAAGAATGTTTGTAATTGAAAATATGACTTGTAAATGTAAAGCCTATTTTGGAAATTTAATGTAAAGACCTTTCTTGCGATGCTCTATTTTGCCAGTTTCCGCCAGATTCGATAAAGCAGATAACTTTTACTAAATGGCATTTGGACAAATGTATGAAATTACCTGCTGGAAATTTTAAAGAACATGATTTAGATATATATATTAGACTGAAGAAAAATAGCAAAGGCTGCGACCCTGTCATCTATCTATGAATATATAATTTTTGTATCTCCAATGTATATTTTATGTGTATTTTTGCTGAAACATACGTACATGTAATCGCTTGAAAGAATATTTGTTATTGAAAATATTTTAATGTGAATTGACAATGTGTTGTATAACTGATGATGAATCATTTCTCTACATCAACCCGAAGAGCAGTACCCATGTAGTCAAGCAGGCTTACAATATTATTGACTATGTATTTTGAGAATATGAGATAGTAATATGTCATATATTTGATGTGAAACCAGATTATAATTGTTTAAACATGCCTTACAAACTTTGTTTTAGATTGTGATTTATTTTATTTAAAATGACATAAAAAGAGATAGAGAGGTGGGAAAGAGTGAGGGGGAGGGAATGGGAAAGAGAGAGGGGTTAAGGAAACGAGAGAAAGGGAGGGAATGGGATGAAGAGAGAGAGGGGGAGTGAGGAAAAAGGAAGAAAGAGACGAAGGGGGGGGGGGGGGAGGGAGGGGAATGAGGAAAAAGGGGTGGGGGGGCAAGAATGAGAGAGGATAAGGAGAGAAAGAGAGGGGGATTAGGAAAGAGAGAGAAAGGGAAGGAATGAGGAAAGAGGGGAGAGGGAAGGAATGCGGAAAGAGGGACAGGGGAATAGTTTGACTGCACTGCAGCTTTGCTCGATATCAATACAAGTCATTTCCCTATAGCATAATACACAGCTGTCTCAGACTGGACCCAAGAGGGCGTTTGTCATATTTATTAAAAATTAATTTGGGCATTATTAATTTGTGTGCAGTTTTTCTACTGACGAGTTTCACCATCATCTTCAGTATATTTTTCTTTATATTAGAGGTCATTTTCAAGTAGATGCCGAGGATGGGTCACAAAACACAAAAACTAAGGCACTTTTGAGGGTTCACCCGGCGGTCTACATGATTCATATGCTTTGTGTTGAAAGATGATAACATGCAGATACGTATTTAGCATAACTATGGTAAAGCCGGCATACCCCACCCAACTCCCCGCTTATCTGTTTAGTATAGGCCCTCGAAATTAAAAAAAATATATATACACTCGGCGCCTCACGAAATCATGATCCAAATCCATGATCTGATCCAGGCGCGGATCCACGGGCTCAATTCTTCTGACCCGGCTATGGCAAGCCCTTTGTGTAAAAACTAGATAAACTCTGTTTTTCTCAGATAAACTCTGTTTTTCTCAGATAAACTCAGTTTATCAACAGATAAACACAGTTTATCAGAAAAACAGAGTTTATCAGTTGATAAACTCAGTTTATCAGAAAAACTCAGTTTATCAGTTGATAAACTGAGTTTATCATTGATAAACACAGTTTTTCTGATAAACTGAGTTTATCTAGTTTTTACACAATGGGCTTGCCATAGCCGGGCCGGTAGAATTGGGCCCGTGGATCCGCGCCTGATCTGATCATCAGATGTCTTACCAATTATATTCCTAATCTTTCCCTCTCCAGTAACTGCTGGTCTAAGGTCCTTCTTTACTCATCGAAAGAAAGACTGGGCACTCTTATTGTTTAAAATGTTCATACAAACCGTTAAAGAAATATTATATATATATAAAATTAAAGGAAAAATAATACCCTACCAACATCATGTTAATTTTAGACAAATAAACATACGTAATGTATATCCAACTTCGGTATGACGGTAAAGAGGACAATAATAAAAGTCTGTTCATTAATTTCAAATTAAAACTACGATATTATATGGCAAATAAGCAAAGTTTTTATTGACGAAACGCAAAGAAATTTGTCAAGAAATGTTAAGGTTATAACAAATAATAATAATAATAATAATAGTTCAGTTCTTGTATAACGCATAATTCGTTATGAAATAACATCTCTATGCGCTTCCAAAGAGCTTTGGACTTTATTACCCTAGCTTTAGCTCCGGCAGCCTTATCAGCGCACAGTGCATTTCAAGGAATAATCCTACCAGGTACCCATTTACCTCACCTGGGTTGAGTGTGGCAAATGTAGATCAATGTCTTGCCAAAGGACATTAGTGCTGCGGCGGGACTCGAACCGAGGACCTTGTGATCGACAGTCCGGTGACGTATCCACTCGACCACAACACCTCTCCAAACCATTTATTTAATTACTTTTGTCCTTTTTAATCATGTTAAAAGGTAAATTGACGTTCTATTTATGCAATATGTCAAAGAAAACACCTCGGTAAGAGGACAAGAAAAAAATCGGTAAGATCGATTTTTGTTTTTACTTTCACTCTTGGATGATCACATTAATTAGGCGTTTTTGTCTGATTAAAGTGACTCGGTATTACATTGCCTAAGATTCTGAAACAAAATCCTGGATTTCGCTCATGCTGCAATCATAATTATAAACCTTTAGGTCAGTCAGGAATCCCATGACCTTTACAAGCCGATCGCCTGTCTGATTATCAAGATATTTATGATTGGAAATCGAAATTAATGTTTTTGTTTTCCTAACGGTTTTTATAACACTACAATATATTGGGGAAAATGAGTATAGTAAAACCAGTCACTCAAATATGTTTACTTTTTTTAGGCACTTCATGATCATATTGAAGCGCAATTTGTTTAAGGCTTCAATATTACACCATATCGCAGCCACTTACACAAGTAGTGCCATGCATCTCAGATCTAACATTGTTAAACGATGAATTTAAAGTGACTCGGTAACATTGTTGAAGGTTGATGAAAAAAATTGCTTAATTTTTGTATAAAATGTTACTTACTATATTCCTTTTACTATACTAACCCTCTGACATGCAAAAAATCCTGAACAAATTCTCAAACCACAAAGATATCTATGGTTTTCTTTGAAGGCGTCGATGTGAGGCACCCTCTAACAGTGATTAACAGTAAATTCTCCCAACCATTTTTGAATTTTCCCAACCGTTTTTCCATGAGAAAAATACATAAAACAGGCTATAAAAATCTGTCAACACTAACTGTCTGGAATGGAATGTATAGCCATTTTATTGCTTTGTGACGATTTAATTTCACCTAAAATGTAATTGAATTGTCCTTGTCTTGACGCAATGTTCCCGGAACCACCGGTAGGTGGCGCACCACACGACTAATGCTTTAACGGAACACTCTCAATTACTTTCGTAGTAAAATACCAGGTAATGACCTAAAATGCCCCAGATATGTATGGTGTAGCCAACATTTTGACATTGTATCGCATGGAACGCCTTAGAATGGTTTCAAGAGGGTTAAAACGCTGAAAAACATACCAAACAGTATATATCTGAGCCAAAAAGTGAATTTTATTATTTTATTTAGTAGACCTGTGACGTCACACAGAACGTCATCTTCGGCATCATAGGTCTTGGAAGCAACGTCTTCGGAAGCATTCGGATGCTCGGAAATTTCACCCAAACAAAGTTCAAAGTTGAAGATGATCATGAGGCAAATGGCATCAATGATGGGTAAGTGAAAATGTGATTTTGAGCGAGTAACTTTTTAACTGTTTAGATTTTACACTACTCGAATCATTATTCGCTACGCAAAAGTGTAAATGTAGAAATCGCGTGAACTTGACCAGATTATTTAGCATGTTGGCGCTTAAAATTAAAATGCCATGCACATGGTCATGGGAAAGTGTACCCACGTAGATCTAGTCCCTGCACATGTTATGATTCTTATTTCGCGGCGCTGAAAATCGACCTGTATTGCCGGACACCGTGTTATGTCTATGGCGAAACGCAAAAGTCGCGAGTCGCGCGAGAAGAAAATGCACGGAAAACAAATAGCAAAATTACATTCTCAAAACAAACTTGACAGCCATTCACTTTGCACGGGCATTAGGAAAATTGGATTATTTCATGAAAAAGGCATGTATTTGTCACTCATACGTTAGGCTAAGTTAGATGTGTAAATTTTCTAATTTTTTTTTTGTGTTCTTACGATGCGTCATACATTTCTTGATCACCCCACTCGACTTGCACATTCGATACGTGTAGTCCCGCGCGTAGAACGCGCGTCCGGTAATTCAATAGTGTCCGGTAATACCATGCGTGGGCATACGTGTTCATCTCGTATGACGGGGGCCCTATTACCATTACCGTCCACAATTATTTCAGGTCCTCAATTTGTCGATCAAAACATGAAATCTACGAGTAGGTTTATGATAAAAAAGAAACTTCTGTATTTTTATTCCCTGGAATGGCACTCCGTATCAACCTACCAGTTTGTTTATATCGCTGTTCAAAATGACCCTAACCTTGTCGTAGTCTTCTTTTTCGTGCTCACAAAATCGGTATCATGAGAGGTTGTATTTCCGGACGGGTTGAGTACCCAGACACCGCGCATTAGAACGGCGCAATACGCGTCGGGGAAACATCGCGCGCAGTTGCAAACAGACACCCGGTGACGCAGCTGTTATTTTTCTTCGCATAAATCCTGATTTTGCATGGAAATTCTAATGCTGATTATTTGGAAATTACGTTTTTTGGCAACATATTCTGAAAAAACGCACAAAATTAAGTGTCCGGTTACTCAATTATGTTTTTTGGCAACATATTCTGAAAAAACGCACAAAATTAAGTGTCCGGTTACTCAAGTCCCCACCCTACCTATTACCGTCCAAAATTTCCTTGAGGTGTTGTTAGGTCAGTCCCCTCATACAAAGGACAGACATCATTACCAGCATATTTTCATGCGCGTGAATTCACGTCAACCGGGCAGGATATGAACTATTGCTTGTCAGGCGGATTCCTGACTAGGAGCTCTCCATGTTTGTGCTCACCGAGATCTTAACACGATATTAATGAACATTTACCTCACATATACAACCATTTTTTACTTACGATGTCAGTGTTTTGAAGCAATTTCTGTCCATAACGGGCATCGCTTGAACACTTCTAGGGAACTGCTGAAACTGAATGCGCATGCACGATACTGTAATAGACATGTATACTCTTGAACTTGGCGTATTTATGCATACATTCTATATTAATAATTTACCAGTGTCTTTCAAAGACTACTTCAAAAGGCGCTCTGATACTTACCATTACTAAACAACACAAATTAATGATCTTTCTCATACACTCAATAAGAAAGCTTTCTCTGATCATGGTATACAAGCAGCCGGCCTAATCTTTTCGAATTCACTCCCTAAACTAATCAAAGAATCAAAAAATACAAAACACTTTCGAAACCTACTTAAACGTTAGCTGATTAGTAATTATGAGTAATTTCTTTAGAGCATGTCCACATTTGTCTTGTCGTAATGGTTTTTGTCAGAGTCTTTTTTACGCGTTCAAATTTTGTTAATTGTTTCTTTTTTCTGTGTATATCATGCATTGTATACATATTTTTGTAAAGGTGTGGGCTACTTTTGGGCCTTACTGGCTCTCCGGCTCATTCCTCCATTTGTCAGTCTTTGTATTTTACTGTTATTTTGAGGTGTTTAGGTCTATATTTTATCATTGTAAATTTTGTTGGAAACAAGGAAAATCAGCCATTTTGACAAAAAAATTGGATGAAAAGTTGCGAGTGCAGTGAGTGAGCGAGAAGCTGAGAACAAATAATTTCCATGTTTTTTAATCGAAAAATTTAATGTCAAAAACACAATAAAAAATGCTGACTGACCGACCCTCCCTGGAGATTTGACCGCCATTTTTTTGTCACCTAATAGGTATAATTTTGTGAAAAATGGATGTGTATTAACAAATATTAGGGCGTGTGAAATCACTTTCACCTTTGGGGCTATTATACATGTAAGACTATGTATTTCACCATAAATTTACCTCTGCACCTCTGACAAATTTGTTGTAGGCCAGAGCATATGAAAAAATATGTTACAAACAACACACTCACTTGGCATGCTTTGTTGTCATTGGTTGCAAAATCTTGCATTTTCCTTTAAAAGGTCATTTTACCAATTAAAAATTATTTAAGGTTCTCATAATTTTGTAGACTTTAAAAGAAAAAAATCCAACTACCCATAACACACATTGTGTAATACCAACATCTCAAAAGTTACTGCTGGCTACTTGAGTGCACATAGCAATCAGTGATTCTTAGTATAAATTGCTCTCATCATGACTACCACTGGTACACTCATAGTCATCTTCCCTATCCTTTCCACTTTCAGCAATATGTCGCTATAGTTTCTCAGAGTATGTGACAAGGACCATGCCGATTGTCTTTTTTGTGTGTGAAATACATTGTAAATCTGCCACCTTGTACTGACACTTTACAATTAAATATAAACTTTTGGTAAATGTTTTCCATAGAAGATCATTTGTTATGTTCATGTAATAGTCTTCAACCGCATGCGTCTTCAACCGCATGCGTTAACGCTACCCAAATCTAATTTGGGAGGACTTCGGACAATTTCACCCATGAACAACTCCAGCCAATGTGAGTACAGACACTATCCCAACATTCACTTCCAACATCAAAATCAGTAGGTGAGAGGATGTATTCCCCGTATGGGTAATGCATCCTCTCACCACCAGAATCCTTCATCAACAACAGTCATCCTCCAAGCACAGGAACATTACACAAAATTATGTGCAACATCATAACAGTTCAAGACATGTACCAGTAGGCCTACATTAAAATCCCTTCAGCATGCCTTCAACAAACACTGCATGTAGCCAAAGTAATTGTACCTGTTGATTTTGCTAACACCTTAACCTTTTAATTATTGTCCAACACTAGCATTAACCTGTAACTCATACCCCCAAATCTTCGGTTGTTCATCATTTTCCTCATGAACAGGGGGATGGTAGTCCAAAGCAAAAGTCACATCTTGGTCGTCTCGTTATAAAGAAGTCCTTGGGACCCATGAAATTGTTTCTTTATAACGAAATTTCTTTATATCAGGGCTGCCAAAACAATAGAATACAAAGGAAATCCAAGATATGGGACCAGAGATTTTACTTCTTTAAAATGAAATTTTGTTATATCAGTGTTCTTTATAACGAGAGTGCACTGTAAGTGAATGAGGGAACAACTTCTTGAGGGGAGTGTACCAGTAAGGGCATTCCAATACTGCCACGACACTTCCCCCTATACTCCTCTCGAGAGGTTGTTCCCTTGTTCCAATACTTGCTTCACTTGAGAGTGATGACATACATCATATGTGAATGAGGGAATCGCCATTGTGAAGGGAGTGTACTTCCTCCTGGCCCATACATGTACTCCTCCACCAATGCTTCACGTTTGGACCATCATTGATAAAAAAAAAATAGTAATTATCTTAAATACTGTATATACTTTGGAGGTCAACAGACTTTTCCTAAATATAAACGTTACACTTATGTCAGACCACTCAACACACGGTCCATGGTGTCATTGTCTTTTATTGGTCACTGCCACGGGCGGGGAGGGATATCTTATCCACATTCTTAACATCCTGCATATCCTTCACCTCTAGAACACCATGTACAGTGCACTCTCATTATAAAGAAGTCCTCGGGACCCATGAAATTTCTTTATAATCAAATTTCTTTATACATGTATCAGGGTTGCAAAAACAATAGAATACAAAGGGAATCCCACATATGGGACCAGAGATTTTACTTCTTTATAATGAAATTTTGTTATATCGGTGTTCTTTATAACGAGAGTGCACTGTAAACGTTTCTCCACCACATTATCGCACATCAAATAAGCACAATTCCAACACGTAAAAAAAAACCGAAGCGCCCTACGAAGTTATTTAGAATTTTCATTATTGTTGGGATATCCATGCATAATAGGATTTGCACATGTCTATACCCATCATGCTTTCCCCCCCCCCCCCCCCCCGATGCACCACAACATGTATAAATCTACAGGTAGCCCCTTTCATCTGGCCAGACGCAACACATGGCATCTATCTCTAGTTCCCAAAAACTCTGGATGCTGAACAGGCTTTGACAAGTAGCAGAATAGAAGTAGAATAATATGGTTGGGAGAATTAAGGAATCGATCAGATCAGTTTTTCCCAATTTGTACCATGAATATTGATCCGTTTTCACTCAAATTTTCAGATTATCTTTAATTGTACATCTAGCATTGAAGTCTTTACCTTAGCCCCACTATCTCTCATCTGAACAATGTTACAAAGTCCCTTTAAGAAAACTGCAAAAAAAGGGCATGTAGCTATTCAAATATTGAATAAAACGTGTGGAACTGTAATCCACTCAATGAAAGCAGAGAGTAAAAAGCAATGATGAGATTGGGCTCTGGATGTTAAATGTGGGTCAGGCTAGCTCTTCATAAGAACCGCCAGTCAAAGGGAACAATAGGGACTTTTAGATTCCGGCGCACGAAGATATATGGGGATTGCTACGATCGACGTCCTTTTAATGCACTGCCTTGAATGGACGCCACGCCCATCAGTGCACGCAAATCTAAAAGTCCCTACTATTCATAAGGACCGCTCTACATAACGCGTGACTAAATGAATAGCGATCCTTTGTAAATAGCGGCCCTTATACATAGCGAGAAAACCATAGACAATTTATCTCGCTATTCAAAAGAACCGCCATGCATAAGAACCACTATTCATAACGACCGCTATACGCGTGACTAAATAAATAGCGAGCAGGGGCCCGTTCCTAGAAACCGTCATAAGTCTTAACTTCTTGACTATCCCGTTGAAACGCGTAACACACGTTACAATGGGATAGTCAAGAAGTTAGACTTATGACGGTTTGTAGGAACGGGCCCCAGACCCCGTCAAATGTAGTCTCAGGACTAGATGACTACCCCCTAGGATAGTTGACCGGGGGGTAGTTGTCCAAGAGGATAGTTGTCTGGGGGTAGTTTTCCGGGGGTAGTTGTCCTAGGGAGTAGTTGTTCGGGGGGGGGTAGTTGCCCAGGAGGTAGTTGTCCTACGGGGTAGTTGCCCAAGGGGGTAGTTGCCCTAGGGGGTAGTTGTCCTAGGGGGTAGTTGACTGGGGTGGTTATCCGGGGGTGGATGTCCAGGGGTAGGTGTCCTAGAACCAGTTAATTACTATGATACTAGGTAAATTAGATGAAAGGTAGATATGCATAGTACATTAAAGTGATAATAGCCCAAATTGACAAGTGACAAACATATTTCAAAAGCAGAGAATGTGATGATCGGAAATCCAGGAAAATGGATTACAGTCACGTTAATACTTCAAGAACTAAAGATTTCAATCAAATAATCTAAGATGTGTACCTGTCTTGAGACTCATTCGCATATAAACCGGCAAGACCGAGATTTTTTTGTTACGATGACGTAAAGTGTAATACACTTCACATTTCTGTATATATATATATATATATGCCATTAATTTATTCACTTAATTCATGAGAGTGAGCAAACTTTTTTCTTTCTTTTCCTGGTCAATACGTTAATGCATGCACACCACCCAACACGTAGGCCCATATTCTGAAGTCAGGTTTAGTTAAGCCCAGGTTTAACTTTTAACCCGGGTTTAACTAAGCCAGACTTCAGGTCTAAGTATCATTTCAGTTTCTGAAAGCAAGGTTTAGTTAAACCTGGGTTTAAGTCTAGTCTAAACTTAAACCCAGGTTTAACTACCATGGAGATGTAGTCTGCTTCTACTGCATATGCTCAGTACAGCTCATCCATTTTCTAGGGTAGCTGATATAGGTTTTTTTTTTATAGCTGGATTTCGTGCTGCAAATTTAATAATTTCAATTCAAAATATCCGACACAAACAAATCTCTTTCGAAGCAACCGTTGAACGTTATGGCGTGATTTTTGTTTTCGTTTACCCTTTAATTTATTGTAAAACTGCTGAAAAAGTCGAAATCGAGGTGGAATTGATCTTTACGAATAAATAAATAATCAATAAAAGAGAAACTATTATATAGACTTCAGAAACGCAATGTTAAACCTAGGTTTAAATCTGAGAGTTAGGCGCGACTAAGACTAGACTTAAACCTAAGTTTAAAGTTAAACCTGACTTCAGAATACGGGCCATAGAGTTTACTTCTCATCCGCTAATTACCCTTTCCTTCTATTGTATCTTGAAGGAACTGTTTAACCACGTAAAACAATTAAAACATATTTACTTTAACTGCAGGGTAAATGATCCAGCTGGTCGTGGAGAGAGCGAACACAGGTCTTCCAAAGTGCATGAGATCCCGACTGGTCGAATGTGATACATAAACTTGGCCCGTAATGTCGTGTGTCTGCCGCATAGGCCTACATAAGCAGTTTTTCCGCGTCCCGTTTCGATTATTTGGTTGGATATACTAAATTGTATGGCCCATGACATCAGCCGTTCAACCATAAGATTCATGAAGCATTCATTTCGGCTATATTCACACGCATCGTCCTAGTTTTAAAATTTCAGTTTGCGAAAGCTCGGAGTAATAAACCGCGATATATGCAAACAACGGCAAGGGTTCACACGGTAACCGAATAAGTATAACAAGTTTTAAAATGCAAGCGATGCATGGAAGCAGTCATTTCAACTACAGGCTGATAAACCTCGAAGTCTACTGCGTTTAACATAACTTCGATTGAGGCTCCCTCACTATGAACATGACTGACAAAGAAAGCGGACAAAATATGCAGTTCCTCAGGTAGACAAAGGAACATCCCTTCACTGCTATTATGTAAAAATGTGTAGAACAGGTGTCACATGCATATTCACCTTTTTACATAATAGCAGTGAAGGGATGTTCCTTTGTCTACCTGAGGAACTGTATACTTTGTTCGCTTTCTTTGCCCATCATGTTCATAGTGCCTGTTGCCCGTAGTTATCACACTGATATTAATTTGGTTTTGAATAGAAGCAGCAAAAATGAGAGAAAACAGGGCGGTGAAAGTTTGATGAAAATACGATTTAAAACAATTCTGATTTTTTTTTTAATGTGCAATCAATCAATCAAACACGGATAACCACCCCAGTCAACTACCCCGTAGGGGAACTGCCCCCTAGGGCAATCGCCCTCTAGGACGATTACCCCCAGGACAACTGCCCCGGACAACTACCCCCTAGGATAAATTCCCCCGGACGAATACCCCAGGACAACTACCCCCGGACAACTACCCCCAGAAAAACTAACCCCGGACAACTACCCCATACGACAACCATCCTCTAGGACAACTATCCCCTGAAAACTATCCTAGGGGTAGTTGTCTGGGGAAGTTGTCCGGGGGTAGTTGTCCGGGAGTAGTTGTCCTACGGGGTAGTTGTCCTAGGGGTAGTTGTCTGGGGGTAGTTATCCGGGGGTAGTTGTCCGGGGGTAGTTGTCCTACGGGGTAGTTGTCCTAGGGGGTTGTTGTCCGGGGGTAGTTGTCCTGCGGGGTAGTCGTCCTAGAGGTTGGTTGCCCTAGGGGGTAGTTGACTGAGGGTGGATATTCGGGGGTGGATGTCCAGGGGGTAGGTATCTAGCGAGCTCCCCTCCCATTTGCCCTGTACTAAAAACCTTCAAAAAAATTATATTTTTCCCTAAAGTGATTGAGTATCTTTATCTCAGATTCTAAAAAAAATCCTGGATTTAGCTCATGCTGCAATCATAATTATAAACCTTTAGTTCAGTCAGAAATCCCATGGGCCTGTATTCTGAAGTCAGGTTTAATTAAACCCAGGTTTAACTAAGCCAGACTTCAGGTCTAAGTATCATTTCAGTTTCTGAAAGCCAGGTTTAGTTAAACCCAGGTTTAAGTCTAAAACCCAGGTTTAAAGTTAAGCTAAGGTTTAACTACCATGGAGATGTAGTCTGCTTCTACTGCACATGCTCAGTACAGCTCACCCATCTTCCAGGGTAGCTGATATAGGCTTTTTTATTGCTGGATTTCGTGCTGCAAATTTAATAATTTCAATTAAAAATATTCGACACAAACAAATCTCTTTCGAAGCAACCGTTGAACGTTATGGCGTGATTTTTTGTTTTGTTTTACCCTTTGATTTATTGTAAAACTGCTGAAAAAGTCTGAATCGAGGTGGAATTGATCTGTACGAATAAATAAATAATCAATAAACAAATCAGTAATTCTACAATTTCTGCATCATCCCAGATTAGTAAAAACTTCCAGAACATCATAAAAATGCTCTAAATAAGATTTAGATGACTAAAAGATAAACTAAAAATGATAAAAAATACCTTCTTGATGCAGAATAACTAGTCCAAAGTCAACATTGCTGAAGCTCATTTGTTTGATTTTTAGGCGTTTTTTTTTTAGGACAATGCAATCCTTTTTCGAACCGACGTGTCGGGTAACGCGACCCCCTTCTCGATCACCGTGCGCGCAGTATCATTCGATCGTATCGTGCGCGCATTCATTCGTACGTACACACGGATTAGAAAACATATTGCATTGTCCTATAAAAAAACGCTTACAATTCGACCATAATTATGAGCTTCAATGTTGACTAGATCTAGACTATGTATTAGTTATCCTGCATCAATAAGGTATTTGTGTTCATTTCTCTTTTAGTCATTTTAATCTTATTTAGGTCTAGATCTAGTGCATCTTTAGGATGTTCTGGATGTTTTGACATCATAATATAGATGTCTAGATCTAGACTAGGCAGTAGGCGCGCCTAATCATACTCATCATAGGCCTAGGGTCTAGACTAGAGCTAGGGCAGAAATGCTACCCCAAACTCTAGTACTAACAAAAAAGTTAGGTCTAGAGTTCCGGCTTAATACGCTCGTTGGCTCTTAATTAGACTAATCCATGATTGTCTTATAAATATAGATTTAGGTCTAGCTCTAGAGGTCTACATTCATTTACTCTGAACTCTAATCCAACCTTACAATATTATTTTCACTCGCATTTGTTTAGACTAGATCCATCGTTGGGACACAATACAAAATGTGTATGCACTCACAGTTTCAAAACTACGTGAGCATTACGTCAAACTAAAGGTATGGGGCTACTATATTTGTTTTCCTCTGCAACAAAGTGATACGTGTTGATTTACTTTGGCAACTTTTTAGTTTCAAGGATTGTCGTACTATACAAATCACACAATCTTATATAAAATATAAAATATTAAGACTTAGAAAATATTAGGCATAAAGATTCAATAAGCAAATGAAGTATCCAAATTAATGTTCAAACTTGGCGAAGGCATAACATCGCAAGGCCCACTTTCATCCACTAGCGATGTGTGTGACTCTCTAGTGTTGGGAGTCAGTGCACATCGCTGTTTGTTTGGTATTTAAAAAACGACAGCGATGCAAACAAATCATCGTCGCAATGATTGTGAAAGGTTTTTTTTCTTTCCACAAGAGGTCTCTCCGGTCTTATTATTTGCAATAATTCGTCGTAATGCCTTTTAATGGTGTCTTCTTCTCCTCTGAATATCCAACAAAAAGTTAGACCTGACTTACGCCAGACTTAAACTAGGTGTACCCCAGGTTTAAATATGTGTACAATTTCCACATAGTTAGACCAGGCTTAAACCTAGGTTTAAGTTAAACCTGACTTCAGAAACGCAAAATTAAACCTAGGTTTAAATCTGAGAGTTAGGCGAGGCTTAGACTAGACTTAAACCTAGGTTTAAAGTTAAACCTGACTTCAGAATACGGGCCATGATGTTTATAAGCCGATCGACAGTCTGATTATAAATATATTTATGATTGGAATTCGAAATTTAAAAAACCCGTTTTCCGAACGGTTTTTATCACCCAACAGTCTATTGGGGAAAATGAGTATGGTAAAACCGGTCACTAAAATATTTTTACTTTTTGAGGCAATTCATGATCATTTTGAAGCGCAATTTGTGTAGGTCTTCAATAATACACCATATCACAAATACATAGGGCCATGCATCTCAGAATTGGAATTGTTAAACAATGCCTTTAAGAAAATATTCAATCATACATTTATCCTAAATTTAATTGTTGCAAACATGTTTTTTTTTTATTTAACCCCTGTATGAAACAAATCTATCCTGTTATAAATAGGTAAGAAAATGAAAGATTATGAAATTGTATGTTCAGAGAGAAGCTCAATTATACGTCACAGTGTTGCCCATTTCTATTTCACTGATTACAACTTCAAACTTTCACTAATTTGCTTCCCTCATTTTTCAGCTTTTATTAAAACAAACGTAATATTAGGGTGGACTTACCCCTTAAGTTCGCTGGTTGTTGTTTTTATTTAATTCGAGTGAACTTAAAGTTTTGTAATCATGAGGGTGTCCGACGGTAGCTAAATATTAATTTAAAACCACGATCTAAACTTAAAAGTGACTGGACTATGTCGTGCGAACCTGTCAACTATCGTATAATGTAATGGATCAATACCTACGGTATTAAAGATAAAGTTGAACTTTGCTCATGCGATTGCATTGTGAAAGAAAGGGTGTGGAATGGATCAGAAAATGTTGATCATGTAGCATGTAAGTATTGGTGTGTACTGCAAGGTTCTGGAGTCATCAAAATCATAATAAATTTGGCCCAGTCTTGGTAAAGTAACAAGCACTGTACACACAAAGATGTATATGGAACTACACTAATGGTGTCGGGCCTACTTACCTTGATTTCCTTATCTTGCTATGCTCATTACTCAGCTAGTATACACTTACTACCAAAATTGTTTGGCAAATGACATTTATTTGTAAATCTTGAACATTCAGTGTATTAAAGTTTCGTTTGATTCTGTGAGAATTCATTTCCTTTTTATACCAGAGCTCATGTTTATCTTTAAGAAGGGGGAAGAAAATCAAAGTTGTGTGTAATGTGACAAAGCATTTTAATAGTACATTAGTAATGTCGGAAGACAGAAATTCCTTTAAAGACAATAGGAACTATTTGGTTCGTAGACAGGTGATCGGAGTTGTTAGATGTTCGATCTGATTACTTTTAATTATCTTAGGTCTTTGATGTATCTACGCCGTGTAATTTGGTGTTTTGTTATTATGACTTTGTAAGTTTGTAGTTTTTGTTTGATGTCTGCCTGACTTGCATACCTGGTTCTCTGATTTAGCAACCAGGCATGCAGTCAGGAAGTAAATTGTATTGCAATGACTTAGAAGCTCTTGTTTGAGGTCCGCCCGACTTGCATACCTGGTTGCCTGATATATTAGATGCCAATGTTTTGTACAAATGCTCTAATATGTCTGGATTAGCATGCCTGAAGAAAGGATAAAATAGAGCCCCGTGAATTGGCACGGGGTACAACCGAGAGATAAACTGAGGTCCACTGGCTATTCATAAGGACTGCTATTCAGAAGGGTTATTATTCATAAGATCGCTATTTAAAATCGAAGAATAACGTCGCTATTCATAATACAAAACCGGGTCGTTATTCATAGTTCCCTATTCATTATGAGAAAAGAAGAGGGTCGCTATTCTCTTTTCGTTTTATGAATAGCGAACCTAATTTCGTATTACGAACAACGGTCCTTATGAATAGTGACAACCAATCTAAAATGAATAGCGACCCTCTCCAGAATTTATTTTATGAATAGCGATCCTCTTCTTCGATTATAAATAGCCGTCCTTATGAGTAATGACCCTCAATGTGAATTATGAACAGAGACCCTTATCTCACATTATGAATAGCGGTCCTTGTGAATAACGGTCCTTATGCCTTTAGGAATTTTAGGAATAGCGGTCCTCCACGTATGGGAGGTTCCACGTTATGAATAGCGGTCCTTATTACCGAGGTAATCCGGATAGACTTATGCTACGTTTACGATATGTTCCCGGCGGCCACCGTGGACAAAACGGGACAGACGTGAGACAACGCGGGGGACGGATGGCCAAACGTGACAGGCCGTGATTGCCGTGGATGCCGGGCCAGATTTTTAAACTGTCAACAAATTTGCCAAGGCAGTCACGGTGCGGATGAGAAACCTAGTAGTAGTAGGCCGCAGTAAAACGGGGTGAACGAAACAAAACGTAACAGTACGTAATAGGCCGTAACAAAACGTGGAGACAGTCCGTAATGGGACGCGCCTACGCGCTAAGGCGCGTTGCGTTCTACTACGGTCTTACGGCGACTGACAGGATGCG
The DNA here is from genome assembly GCA_035222895.1 of Strongylocentrotus droebachiensis. NCBI lineage: Eukaryota > Metazoa > Echinodermata > Echinoidea > Camarodonta > Strongylocentrotidae > Strongylocentrotus > Strongylocentrotus droebachiensis. The sequence continues at coordinate 547,519 of JAVYIG010000277.1, read as the reverse complement.
CTGGTCTCAGGATACAATGATTGCTACTGCTTGGGAGGCCTTTTTCATACCGTGGGCAGTTGGGCACAATCGTGCTTCAAAGCTGCGCGGCGTCCACGTTTCATCCGTAGAAAGCCTATACAGAACGTGAAAAACGTGTCTGACCTTGATCAAAACGTGTGAAACGTGAGGGACCCCATCAGAACGTGATGGGGCGGCAGGAAACGTACTTGCATCCGTGGTAGACCGCAGGCTGAACTGTAGTGTGCCTCCGGGACAGCATCCCCATTCCCTCCCACGGCCCGTCACGGAAACCGTGATAGACCGTGAGAAAACTTGGCAAGACCTAACAAAACTTGAATACAGAGATAAAAATGACCGAAATCCCATGGCGCACTACGTTTCGGGCAAACGGGGCTGCAGTGGCCGCCGGGAACATAGTGTAAACGTAGCATAAGGCCTGTATCGATGTCGGGATGGATGTGATTTACATGTAGGGAGTGGCAAGACTGCCAATAAATACAGCCCGCCCCCCCCCCCCCCCCCCCCACTCCGAGAACGGACGGACCCCATGCGTGTTACCAAAATGTCCTTTCGTAACAAAAGAAAAAGGTCGACCCGTATTGACTTTACACACCGGACTTTTGCTGAAAGGGGGGGGGGGAGGGGTTGCTGAAAAAGGCTCGTATAACAAAAGAAAAAGGTCGACCCGTATTGACTTTACACACCGGACTTTTGCTGAAAAGGGGGGGGGGGGTCGCTTGGAACACGCATATGCGTACCCTAAATAACACTGAGTGGGGGGCCGGGTCTATTAGACCACCTGTTATATTATGTTTGATATTTTGCCTGATCTTAAATAAAGCAGAATGACTTTGAACCGAATACAACTGGGCCTGCGTTCTTATGTTCTGGTTTCAATACATTTATTTCTACATCAATTGCTGAAATGGGAAGGTTTCTTAATCAAGGGGTGTTGTGAATTTTGGCAGCGTGGTTATTAAGGTCAATACATGCTCTCATACTAGTGCAAGGCGGGCATGTAATTGTAGGAAAACAAGAGAAAAGTCGATGTAATTTTATATTTTAACTCATATTTTGTGGAGTGTGTAAATGAAAAAGTAAAATAAGAAGTTACATTTTCAGAAAGATTAGTTGCCAATAAGACTTATCATAATGTTGAATTTCATTATCTTTAATTATAGAAAGATAAATGGGTACAAGGACAACGCGGTTAATGACCTGGACTTTGTATGCAGAATATTTCTACGAATATCTTTAATCATTGGTTTATTATAGAGTTGAATTTTGGAAAATTGGGTATGATTATTCTGAGTGTCTGCTTGTGACATAGGAATCTTGCTTCATTAATTGACATAACTCAGATAAATGGGAGGCAATTTAGTTTCATGAAGACGTAGAGGGCGTGTTCATGTAAACATTCCATTTAAAGATGGAGGTGCCCATGCCCATGTTATGGTATAAAATGTTTATGGTATTTATCTGTATAAAAGTTGAACAAGTATTCCCATTGGATAATACAAGTTGTGTAAGTAAATAGTACATTATGTTTGTTTATCAAAACTTAATAGCAATTTATAAGTCGATGTAAATGATTTGATTAACTTATTTTATTTAGACAAAGACAGTAGCCTACTGTAGACTGAACAGAAGTGGATTTAGTAATCTGGTACTTTGTAGTTATGAATGTTTGTTCTTTATCTCTTTAGCTGGACCTCTGTAAGGAATCATGAATCAGGATGACCAGGGGGGTGTTTCACAAAGATCCCAAGTTGAACTTATCTCTAAGTTGGACTTAACAATTATGGAAATCCGTTAGCATCTATGACAATATTTTGTAAAAGTTATTTTATATGGCATCAAATGTTGATTCAAATCATTTATATTTCCTATTATCAAGGAGATTTCATGTTCTTGATGTGGAATTTATAAAAAGTCTAAAATACTTGAATTTTCAATTTTAAATATATTTTATTTTAAGGCTACACATTGCTCTCCATAACTCCATAAGTCCAACTTAGAGTTAAGTTTGACTTCGGATCTTTGTGAAACGTCCCCCCCCCCTGGTTTCCTGCAGGTTCTAGACGTGTCGGTGGTTGGTGACCACCAGTAGCCTTTTTACTTTGGATAGGCATTCATTTCTGTACATTTATTTCAAAATTTAAACATTTCAACTGTGTTAAATAACTGCCTAGGAATATATTTCAGTGAAGACTAGTTGTTTTCCAGAAATTATTGTGTTATACATAATATAATATATGTATGCATATTCATATTGACTCTAATATTTAATCAAGGGAAAGTTTTTTTTCTTCTATATCCTTCATATGAATTTCCTTATTCTAGCTTTAGTGTTCTACTAGATTCTTTAACTGTAGCGTTGATCATCTAATGATACCTTCGACATGGTTTTTGTTACGTGATCAGGACTCAAGACAAGAATTACTGAATAATGATTTAGCATGGTATGACTCGAAGAGATGAAAATGACTTATTTAAAAAAGAAAAACAGATTTTAAAAAAGCACACGGAGCAAGACAAAAAGTGAAGAGCACTGCAGAAAATTAATTTCAAGCACTCCTTTAATATGCGTCTGAATTTTATGTTTAAAAAAACGTAGAGGGAGCAACAAGATATCTCGCCTTTGAAGCGATTAGTGTCTGACATAATTCGTGACTACATAGTGTATGTTTATATCTGCTATTAAAACTAAGAGATGTTCTTGTGTACCTTTCATTTAATGCATTCCCCTCCCTGGATTTGTTTTGTATTGCTTGTCGGAGTGAAGTACCCAGTATGACAACGTCAATACATTTTAAGAAAGAAAACAATTTTTGGTTGATTTGAATGAGTACAAAAATCTGGATATCTAAATCTATTTAGTATACATGAAATAATTCCAAAAAGATATTTTCGATTGCGTCCAGACAGAAAATAAACCGCCTTGATAGAAATATACAATATTCAAGTGAAAGGCAATTGTGTAGGTCTGATTAGTTTAACAGCCTGGTCAGCGATTATGGAGTATTATATATAAATGATCAGTGATGCAAGAGGTTGCGTTGTTGACTTACGTTTGCCTGGAAGCAATAGGTTAAAGCGCCCTCACACAACAGTGCTGATGAAGTGTAGTGTTTGCATAGGTTTCGTATTCAATGATTATTATTTCGCTTTATAGCACGATGATGGTGACACGTTCATTTGGTTCATAGAACTACGTCTACCTGGACACTCGTGGAAATCAAACGCCCTCTCTCATCATTACTCGCGTGTACCATAAACAAATCAAATGACCAATACTGTAAGGCTGATTTGAGCGTACATTGAGTCATATATAATGATGCGACATTAATTTGTTTTCTAGACCTAATTTACGGAGTCTGACCACTTGATCGAAAGTACCCGAGACCGAATAGGAACACAGTTTTGCGAGACCGTACGTGTAAATCATACGCCGCAATTGCTAGCCCGTATTTCGGGTGTGTATGGTTGACAAAATATAAATTTGTTAATTTATAAGAAATAAACAAAATCACTTTCCATTCAAGTAATAAGCTACCAGTTATGGAATAGAAGTTACGAGATAACTCAATCCGTGTCGTGGCATATAAATAGCGAATTCTGGTATAATCCTCTCGCTATTGACAAGCTAGCATCTCGTTCCCTGCCTCTGGTTGGACATGTGCACAATTTGATTGTATTATTTAAATAAAGCTTAAAAACATCATTGATTCTCGAAGAATTGTATCTTTTATTTGTCTTCGTCTGATCTAATAACTGGTATATCACTGTGACCATCTATTGCGGCATCATTCATGAACGGTTAAAATGTTGTGTATTCTGTTGGTACATGTTTTCGTCAATTGTTTGTATTTTTTTATTTATTAAAATTTGTATTATTATTATTTTATTTTTTTTGTAGACTTGAAGCTGCGGCCGCTAATTCTTTTACCCATGCGTAAGCCGCTCTGTATCCTACCCAGAAGTCAGTGCTTCCGAAACCTTAAACCAATACATCCATGACCAGGTGCGCAGCCAGGGAGGGAGGGGCGGTGGGGGCAGTAGCCCTACCCCGTCCCCCCAACAACAAAAAAACGCCGGCCAACAAAAGAGAGAGAGAGAGAGAGAGAGAGAGAGGGAGAAAAGAAAAAAGTAAGAGGACGTAGGAAGAAAAAGGAGCAGACAAAGAAGCGTTTTAGAAAATTCAGACAAGAATAAAGATTCGAGAACGATACACCGGACCGTCTTCTTTCTCTAATAATTAAGTGAAACGTCAAAGCTTTCGCGCGGGAGGGGGGGGGAACTGAATTTTGACAAGGATCAAGAGTCGAGAACGGTACAACGAATCGTCTTCTTTCCCTAATAGTGACATTTCAAAAGGGGGGGGGTGGGGGAAACTGAATTCAGACAAGGATCATGAGTCAAGAACGGTACAACGAATCTTTTTTTTCTCTAATAGTTTAATGAAACGTCAAAGAGGAGGGAAACCGAATTCAGACAAGGATTAAGAGTCAAGAATGGTACAACGAATCGTCTTCTTTCTCTAATAGTTTAATAAAACGTCAAAGAGGGGAAACTGAATTCAGACAAGCATTAAGAGTCGAGAACGGTACAACGAATCGTTTTTGTTTCTCTTATAGTTTAATGAAATTTCAAAAAGGGGGGGGGGACTGAATTCAGACAAGGATCATGAGTCAAGAACGAGTACAACGAATCGTCTTCTTTCTCTAATAGTGTAATAAAACGTCAAAGAGGGGGGGGAACTGAATTCAGACAAGGATCATGAGTCAAGAACGGTACAACGAATCGTCTTCTTTCTCTAATAGTTTAATATAACGTCAAAGAGGGGAAACTGAATTCAGACAAGCATTAAGAGTCGAGAACGGTACAACGAATCGTCTTTTTTTCTCTAAGAGTTTAATGAAACGTCAAAGAGGAGGGAAATCGAATTCAGACAAGGATTAAGAGTCAAGAAGGGTACAACGAATCGTCTTCTTTCCATAATAGTTTAATAAAATGTCAAAAGGGGGGAACTGAATTCAGACAAGGATCATGAGTCAAGAACGGTACAACGATTCGTCTTTTTTCTCTAATAGTTTAATGAAACGTCAAAGAGGGGAAACTGAATTCAGACAAGCATTAAGAGTCGAGAACGGTTCAACTAATCTTCTTTTTTTCTCGAATAGTTTAATGAAACGTCAAAGAGGGGGAAACTGAGTTCAGACAAGGATTAAGAGTGTAAAACGGTACAACGATCTTAAAAAAGTACTTGTATGTGAACCATCTCCGGTCGAGTGTAAAAGGGTTCACTTTCCATGATATACGGAAAACCATCAAGTAAGCACTTAAATAGACGTAACCAACAGATTTCTCGCGCCATTAACATTTTGTCGTGTTAACGTGAATTCATATTTTATGGTAAATCCTATTATATGGTTTCCCTGCACCCTACAACGTTTATTTTGTGAGGCGATCAGAGACTGTTAGGTATTACTAGAATATCGCCTGAAGCTGTCTCTATATCAGTTTCCTATGCAATCATGGGAACATGTCCTGAAATCAACTCAACGGCGCCAGAGGATGTGGAACTGGACTTTGTGATTTTGCGTTACATTCATTCATGGTACATGTTAATATCGTGTGTATTTTCCGTCGTAGGAAACGTGTTCAATATCCTCGTACTCTTAAAACTTACAAACATAAGCGAATCCCGGAAGATTTTATTTCAGTTTTTGTCCTTATCTGATCTCGTGAGTGGCCTTTCTTTAATACCATCCATTCCCGCGTCGTTTCTGAACAGATGGCCGTTCCGAATTGAAATTTGTTTCTTCTGTTCATATATGTTGTTGACAAGTCTGGGCATCTCAAACGCGTTGATTTTCTTTCTTGCAGCCGATTGCTACATAGCTGTCAAATACCTCTTCAAGTATCCTTCATGGGTGACTAAAAGACGGACTATAATGCAATGTTTGCTGATGGTTGCGTTCATGTACCTTGTAACAACGGTGGAGTTTTATGTAGTCAGTTGCGACCCTTCTTTCGATCTACGGCTCTATCGCGGGGTTGGGATGTGTCTGATGGACTTTGAAAGAAGGAGCATGGTCACCTATGTTGTGTTCGTATACAGCATCATGATGTTCCCCACAGCTCTCTTGGTACTTGGTATGCAGGCCAGTGTTGCTCATACAGCAAGGATTCAGGCGCGTCGCATTGGGGACCTGCAAGTAAGATTTGACGCAACACGTGTCGTTGACAACACAATGCCTCAGCGATTGCGCCAAAAACGACAGGCAAATGAGCTGAAAAGAGTCTACGTCTGCCTCGTAGTATCTGCTTTTTTTTTTGCAGGCTGGTTACCGACGGCAGGATTTCAAATCTACTTGTTCCTTTCCAGGAAAACGGGAAATAATATCTACCCCTTCGCGTGGCTCTCCACTGCCCAATGTTGGAACAATTCCCTTGCCTACATGATCATCAAAAAGAATTACAGGCAGACACTCAAATCGCTTTTGGAGTCAATGTCCAAATACAGGGGCGGATCTAGCTTTTTGCTAAGGGGGGGGGGGGTTTGACCAAAATCGTCCACGAGCCGCGAAGCGGCGAGCCGATTTTTTTGGGGGTGTTTATTTGAACCCCGTAAGTGATGTTTTCCTGGCATCTATTAACACAATGGAGACCATAAAAAGCAGTGCATGATAACGTCTTTTTAAATCAAGTAACAGTTTAATACATAGTTATATCCAGAGTTATCATGTGTTTGGTTGAGTTACCAGATGAGTTGAATTTCTTCTCACAATATTTGCACTTGAAAGGGTTTCTCTCCAGCGTGCGTTCTTTTTTCTTCCTTTTTTTTTTCTTTTTTTTTCCTTTTTTTTTGGGGGGGGGGCCGCCCAAGGGGGGGGGGTTGCAACCCCCCCAACCCCCCCTCTAGATCCGCTTCTGAAATATATTTGTTACAAACCATGGGCCTCTGGTTAATTCCTTTTTTTAAATCAAAACAAGTGTTCTGTATTTCATCTCACTTGTATTGCCCCCCTAATATTTGTTTGTAAGGAAATGCATTGTTATCCCGGAATCCTTTTTTAATAATCATGGAAAATCATGCAAATGTATGATTTTAGTGTATCTGAAAGTTATCAGAAATATCGGCTTCATTGGGATAATAAAAACACACATGTGGAGTGGTTAAAGGTATTACAAAGTTTTGGGAAATTTTGAAAAATGGGTGGATAGTGATTCTTTACAATTTTGATATATTTGGATGCCCCTGTGGATGAATTAAAAACACCAGAAATTTTAGCCCCTAAAACACTTCTGCTTTCGAGAAAAATTGAATATAAAGATTTACCGGTGCTCCCGGTAAATTTTGATAAATTTCAAATAGCTCCTACGGCCGTACGATAGTAGCTACGACCATGAAAATCTCAGAGTATGTAGTTGAGGTATATCATTTCCGAACGAGAATAGCTAATCGGTCGATTTTAGTCAATAAACATTGTTTTATAGCTTAATTAATATCTTGACCTTGAGAGGGAGCTATTCAACACAAAGTGTTTATTATTTACAATTTCATAACTTTAGAGTCGATTTCGACCACGACAACGATCACTGAATATTGTAGGATCGTACATGCTTCCAATATGTTCATTTGAACCAAATTCATGACCCCATACCAAAACTTTTTATTACCTTTAACCCTAATAAGGCCGGGGGGGGGCCATTATGGCCCCCCCCTCCACGATTTTTCTGATTGTTCGAGAACGCATATGGATGGCGCCTCGCCGCTCGCTGACTTTTTTCTTTAGAGTCTTGTGCATCTTTAAAAAAAAAAAAAAAAAAAATCGGACCTATAGTTACAAGGTCACGTGACCTTTTGTCTTTGCATGTCAGCCCGAAAATCGCTAATATTTGTGATTTGTGTACAAAACATATGGAAATGTCATTTTTCCTAAAAATAGATCAAACATTGGTTATTGGGTCTTGTTTAAAGTTTAGGTGGTTGTTTCTGGAGTCAAAATAGTTGAATTGTAGGAAGAAATGAAAAAAACAAAAAAACAATAACATAAATAAGTTGAAAAAACAATGAAATACATAAGAAATTATCAAAACAAGAGATAACATAAGGAATAAGCTGGCTCTTCCAATTTTTTTTGTTGTATTATTGTTCCAAATGGTCTAATGAATATATGTTGTGAAAAAGAATGCTTAAATATGAATAATATAGGATTTATGGGTAAAAATGTGATTTTATGACGTTATTTGCATAAATTACCATAAATATGCAAATGAGGGATTTTTTTCAAAAAATTGAAATTATCATATTGTTCTATACACTTCACTTGACATGCGTGCAAATTTTCGCGGAGATCGGCCGTTTCACGGCCGAGATCTTAGGGGGGGGCCATAATGGCCCCCCCCCGGCCGTAGTAATACTTCAAATAGCCCGGCCTTATTAGGGTTAAGGATTGAAAAATGTGGTTGTCAAATAGAGTTATTGTATGTATGCATTATCCTTTGACGTTTTAATCTGTAGTAATAATATTGACGGATGGGGCTACGCAAGTTTTACTATTTTAAACTCATTTTGTGTCGTCGTAGAAGTGATTGCTCATAAAACATTCATTATTAGTGTATTTTCAATTTACAAACGAATTGTTATCAACTTTAACTTATATCATTAATAGATTTGTAAGTCGTACAAAACGTTAAAGCATTTCAATGAAATTCAATGGACGGAATAAATGCTTATTATACTGTATGAAATTTACTTGTAACCCCAACAACAGGAAGTACGCTAAAAGAATGTTCGTAATAGCATTCAGAAGAGGTTTAGAATGAAAGAAGGAGGCAAAGATAGGGACTGATAGAAAGATGATGAAGAGATGTAATCATAAAATGAAGATGCATAGGCAAAGAGACGGAGTGGGGGTATTATATACAGAAAGGGAAAGCGAGAGAAGTGTAGAGAGTGAGGGAGAGAGAAACATGAAAAGAAGGGGAAAAGAAAGATTTGAAGGGAGAAATGGATAGAAGGGAATAACAAAACAACAAAAAAGAAAGACAGAAAGAAGATTTTGTTTAGGAGCCAGTGAAAGCAAGGATTGAGAAGAAAAATCAATGTGATTTCTTTCTCATGCGAAAAAAAAGGCTGATCGTCGTCTTGTGATTCAAACGATTTTATTTCTCATTCAAAAACATAATACAAGAATAATTATATCACAAAAAAATGCAATAAAACGACAAATATAATGGAAAAAAAAGCACAATTCAAAGAGGAACTAACTTGAAGCAGAGCTTGTTGAAGTGTTAGTTCCTCAGATGCTGTTTTACAATATAACATGAACAAAGTATGCTTAGAAATCAATAAATAGAAAAATATGTAGCTAAGAAATTCTAAACATTTTAAGGGAAATACAAAAAGAGGAAAATATGGAGGAAAATGATAAAAAGCAAAAAGAAGGAAAGATACAAAAAAAGGGGAAATGAATGATTGCAAAAGCTCTAGAAAAGGGAAATTAGATCAGTAGAATGGGGGAGAAAGAGATTGAGTCGAGAGTCAAACAAATCGAGATTCGATCATGTATATGTGTTTAAAAGTTTATTCTTTGTATTTTTTTAATGTGTTATTCCAAAATACTGGACCGGTGTATTTTTTTTTTTTTTTTTGTGCGAAAGCTGCTTTCGTTCGAGGAGTGTGGAAGTGTTTCGACTGTCTTGAGGGGTATAAATGTATCTCGTTATTTTTTTTCGGAAAATGGAGGAAATCGAGAGAGGTAACTCGTTATTCATCAGTTGGAACATAAAGATACCGAGGTACCAAGAATACGAATCATTAATTTTCAGAATTTTGTGTTATAAAAATAAGTGGTTAGTGTGGGAACGGAAGTAGATATTGTGGATTATTCTTAATGCACGCTTCTGCAAAATTAATATTCGGTCAATTAAAGTGATTCCCTAGTCGGAAAGTGTTTCATGCAAGGTGGCCATCGTGGTCGCAGATGACTTTGCATTTTCCCGACTCTTTGAAGACTCACACCGCTCGGCGACTCAAACTGTGTACCTGACTAATCAAAACTGCTTTTGGAAAACAAAATTACTTGCTATATTTCTTTGTTCATATTGTGATTTCTCCCAAAGGAGGAAGCAGTCGGATTTAAAGACATTAATCAGTTGGCATTTGGCACGTTTATAGAGTTAAATTTCTACAACGTACCGCATTTCACAGTCAATCTGTAGACAAAACTCTAACTTGGCATTTTGAATCAGTCTATAGTCTGACATTTCATTAGAATACAATGTTATTTATTACCTCATATAATTTAAGAGCTAAATGTAGCATCATTTTGATTGGCAACCTCACTTCCGAAATTCAGAGCACAAGAGGTTTTTTAATTTGTATCGCGGTGACTATGGAAACGTCACGCTTCAAATAATGTGCATATTGGGGAAGAGTCTTAAGTGTCATGGGATATACTTGTGGTTATTAAAATCGGAAAGCGTCTTTTTTTTTATACGGGATGATCTGCAAGTCATGATTATAACATTATTACACAATCTTTGTTCTTTGAGAATGCATGAATATCTGTTGCTGTTCAATGTTCTTGCATGCAGAATTGTTTACCAATTATATACACCTGTATGTCTTAAAACATTGCTGACACGTAATTAATGAGCTGGAAATGAAACTGTCGTTGATTGCAATAGTCCTATTACATAAAAATGCAATATTCAACATTTTAAGGCCGAATTAACTTCATCAATAAAAATTGATTGATTTTCGTTATGATTACAGGAAACAACGATACAATCCAACAAACCGTGAAGACATTAATGTTTTTTTCCATTTGTGAATGAGTAACAACAATATGAGCAAGAAACCATCTTGTTTTATCTAGAAAATAAAACAAACTGTTATATACAGTATAAAAAATTTCCCAAATCAACTTCCAGCAATCCACGCAAAAGGTTGCAATTATAAGCATTTTCTTTATTGATTAGTTACACAACAATATACACAAGGGATATTGGCAGAATGATAATAATGAATAACATAATGAAAGAAAGCCGTTAGTAACATTATTTGTAATTAGTTTAAACATTAAACATCTTACATACGATATAGATTTAATCTCAAAACTAAGATCACGCTTAAACAAAACCTAACCGGGATTTTCCTTTTTTGTATTGGTCAAACACAATGTCTAAAAGGGTTCTCATTCATTTATTTTGTTACCATGTGATTGTAGAATTGTAAACAAAAATTTACATCACTCTGTGGCAGGGTTGTATGTCGTCAGTTTTGTAAACAGATTTTAACGTTGGACATATTCGAATCAATACTCACATTACAAAATGTAATCGTTTTAATTCATTCTGTAAATCGTAGTTCAGTATCATGAGATAAACTGATACGGGTGTCCTTCACTCAAAAATACGTCGAGATTATAGCATCAGTATCCACCTACTTCTGAAACACAGCCCTCGCCACTAGAAACGGGAACGTACTTTCCGACCATGTACCATAGACAGGGGCGGATCCAGCCGGCGGCAAGGGAGGGGCCCGATTAGGGGGCCCAATTCGTAAGAAAATGTTAAGCGAATATTAAAGCGAGAAAGGGGGATAAGGAGCACGGGGAGGTTCAATTTACCTTTTTTGGGGGCCAGAGGAGGGGCGGCTCCCCCTGGATCCGCCACTGACCGTTGAACAGACTGATGGAGTGGGTCATTTTGCTATTGCATTTAGCTGTTGCCATAACATATCAATGGGTTCTTACAACTCTAACAAAAATGGGTAAATATTACGTCCAAGATTGAATTAACAAGTGGGCTCCTACCAAAAATTATATAACCGAAATAAATGAAAATGGTGAAATGAAAAGAATAAACGAACTGTGCGTGATTGAATGAGATGATCGAGGTAATAATGCTATTTCTAAAGCGCTTATAGGGACGGCATGTCGTATTAAGCGCCATGATAATTTGTTCATCACATTATCTCTGCCAAAATATTCTCCTCGAAGTCAATTTCCAAGACTAAATGAACTTAAACTCTGGACCAGTCACTACTTAGCTTTCACCATGATCCCTAAAACTAACCATAAACCAGAATGAAACCCGGATACATTTTCGCCGAAGCAGGTGATGGTTTATCGTCGTGTCGCGAACTACCACGAGCGAAATTTCTCTCCTTTCCTTTTTTTTTGAAACAAATTGTGATGCCCTTTTCGAGTTTAAGATGAACATCAATATCAATACGCAAATGAGGGTCAAACTTAAGAAACATAAAAAAGTAGCATTTGTGACGAAATCGTTTCGTCCCGGTAACTAAAGTTCTTACTTTGGATATTGTACACAAGATGTAAAGGCAGACATATTGAGAAAAAAAAATGAAATAAGAAATAGAGTATCATCTTGATTATTGATATAACCCAGACGAAATTATGGTGAAGATAATTTGCAATGAGTGCGCAGGTTTAGTTTATGCTCGTACACGGTATTAAGCGCAAAAACGATATGACCTCCTCCATCAGAGCATCTCTGTATGCTTTCTTGGTCACTAAACCTATCATATTTCCGAAAGTCAGACAAAGGAGCAACCACCACACAAACATTGTTACTGCATAAGAGATTATTTTTGATTGAGCACTTACTATCATCCAAATTGCTACGGGACTCCACGTTAAAACAAACCACCCGACCGTTATAACAGTTACACACAGCGCCCTCTTTATTGACCTGATCTTTACAAAGATGCCTTGCCCTTGATGGAGATGTAGCGCTCCAGCTAATTCCTGAGCACGAATCTTCTGAGCATGGTTGTAGGTGACGATCAAAAGCCTGATATACACTGAGATAAAAACGGCACTTGGTGTTATCATAACAACTATTAAAAGAATAAGACCTGTCCACGTGTTGCTACTCTTCTTTTGTGCGACGTAACAGATTCCTGTAGACATCTCTAGGACTTCCATCCATCTGCTACTGATGAGAAGCATGCCTATAGAAATTGGAATGGTTGTTTAGGGAATTTAATCACCTAAATAAAAGAAATAGAAATAGATTTCTTTCCTACCTTGTCTCGTAGAAACACCTGTTGAGTACAGATACTTGGAACATATATTATATCACAAGTAGTAGTTCAAATATTGCACAGCACCCGTAGAAAGAATATGTAAGACCATGTACAAAGTAATGACGCTTCTTCGCGAATTAAGTAAAGAAGAAGAAACTTATAATCTCTATAAAGTAATAAGGCCTCAGAACCGAGTAGAGAAACAAGCGAAGAAATAGGACAAGAATTAAGATGAAGCTGAATTAGCTTTGCTGTTGATCGATCGACTCTCTAGAATAGGTGTGCTCTATATGAACAGCTCAGGAGAAGTGATGAAAATAGGTGTGGCAAATAAAGCAAGCAAGTGTAATGTGCCTGTATAAGCTATACCACTAGGTGGTTGCACATCCCAACCCATAGGGTGTGGAATGTGCTTGCCAGAATAAGTATGTATGGCACTCTAGTAATGTAACAGGTGTCACTAAAGAAATGAGTGACAATGGAATAAAAGGCTAGACTTCAAGCCACACAATATAGACAAGACAATAATATATACAAATGCAAAGTTCTCCAAAGGTCAAGTCACTACAGTAGCTCCCCTCTAGATTTGTTGTCGAATGAAAAGTAGCAACAAATCGATGAGGAAATATAGACCTACATGCATGTTGACTTGAAAATATGAAAATAAGGCAATACTGTTGAAACACAGTAAGTTTAATATGCTTCACCCGATTTCGAAAAAGTCCACGAACCTCACTGGCCATCTAACTTGACGACCAGACCTGGTCCTTCGAATCTCGGGAGTGTTCTGCTTCAGTGCAGGATCCAATGCTAACGGTGCAGGATCCAGTGCTAACGGAGCAGGATCCAGTGCTAACGGAGCAGGATCCAGTGCTAACGGAGCAGGATCCAGTGCTAACGGAGCAGGATCCAGTGCTAAGTCTGCGGAGTTGGATTGCCGAGGGACTTGGATAGGTGGATCTTGACCCTTCCTAGATTGAGCAGGGAGATCTTGCTCCATGAAAGCTGGTTTAAGTCTCTCAACACTGACAGTTTCACGTTTACCATTGTAATCAATAGTAAAAAACTTGTCAGAGCGTTGAATGACTCGAAAAGGCCCCCTGTAAGGAGGTTGAAGGGGCCCCTTGACTGCATCAACCCTCAAAAAGACGTGGGATGAGGAATGCAACTCTGGGTGTACCTGTGTAGGGGTAGCTCGTTGCTTGTGAGTAGGGGTGGGATGTAATTCACGCATCAGTCTCTTCAGTCTGTGGGCGTAATTAGCTGGATCGCCAGCAGAGTCAGTCTGTGAAGGAGACACAAACTGGGCCGGTAGCATGACCGTAGTACCAAAAACGAGTTCTGCTGCGGAACATCCCAGATCAGACTTGATAGCTGTACGTATACCCAGCAATACCAAGGGAAGGACCTCAGTCCAACGGACTGTGTTATGCGCCTTGAGAGAGGCTTTGAGTTGCCTGTGAAAACGCTCAACAAGCCCATTGGCTGCCGGATGGTATGCTGTTGTGCGAATGCGTTTAGTGCCAAGAAGATTAGTGAGAGCAAGAAAGAGTGCTGACTCAAATTGTCTACCCCTGTCTGTTGTAAGAGTAGTTGGAGCACCAAACACCGCTACCCATCTGGCCACAAAAGTACGTGCTACAGTATCCGCAGTGATATCTGGGATAGGTATAGCTTCTGGCCATCTGGTGAAACGATCCACACAAGTAAGAAGGTACGTGTTACCCTCTGAAGTAGGAAGTGGGCCTACAAGATCGATGTGCACATGAGAGAAACGTGCATCAGGTGAGGTAAAAGTGCCAAGTGGAACTTTTGTGTGTTTATGCACCTTGCATCTCTGGCATTCAAGACATGTTCTGGCCCATTTCCTGATATCATGATTAATACCAGGCCAAACGAAACGTTCCGTGATGAGCTTTTGAGTGGCCCTGATCCCAGGATGGGATAGTCCGTGGAGGGCGTCAAAAATAGCTCGTCTGTGTTTGACTGGAACTAGGGGTCTAGCAACACCTGTCGAAACATCACATAGCATGGTAGTAAGAGAACCAGGAAGCGATATAGACTTGAGCTGAAGCGAGGAGTCCTGTACCTCACTATCATCCTCTTGATCTTTCGCAATGGCTGCAAAATCTATGACCGAGGATGAATCAACTCTGTCGATACACAGACGGGAGAGAGCGTCTGCTGCTGTGTTCTCCCTTCCTGCTATGTGGTGTATCTCAGATGTGTATTGGGATATGAAATCAAGCTGGCGGATTTCACGAGGTGAGTGTCGGTCAGGCTTTGAATTCAAAGCATGGGTGAGAGGTTTGTGATCCGTGTAGATGGTAAATGTGCGACCTTCAAGTAGATGTCGAAAGTGCTTTACACCGAGGTAGGCTGCTAACAGTTCCCGACCGAAAGTGCTGTACTTAGTCTCGGCAGGCTGTAGTCTCTTAGAAAAGAAAGCCAACGGTTGCCAAATACCATCTACCAGCTGTTGGATAGTTCCCCCAACTCCCACATCCGATGCATCAACCAACAGGCATAGAGGAACATCAATTCTAGGATGAACTAAAACTGCAGCGTTAGCTAACTGATCTTTAGCCTGATTGAAAGCAGAAAGTTCTTGTTCACCTAGGGTGATTGGTTGGTTCTTCTTCAATCTATTTTTCAACAGATCCGTGAGAGGCTGGAGTACTTCTGCACACCGCGGAATGAACCGTCTGTAGAAATTGATCAGCCCGAGGAACTCTCGTAGTTTGGTAAGTGATGGAGGTATCGGAAAATCACGGATGATCTTCACCTTGTCACTAAGTGGCTGTATTCCTTCCGAGTCAACTTTATGCCCTAGAAAGGACAGTAAAGGTACTCCGAACTGACACTTAGCGGGGTTGAGAATGATTCCATACTCTTGCAGGCGGTCAAAGAGTAAACGGAGATGTGTCTCGTGTTCGTCTTTGGTAGTACTAGCTACAAGAATATCGTCTAGATAAACATAGACGAAAGGAAGACCGCGAGTGACATCATCCATCAATCTTTGGAATGTCTGAGCTGCATTGCGAAGGCCAAACGGCATCCTAACAAACTCGAATAATCCAAAAGGGGTGGTTATAGCTGTCTTGTGGATATCGCTAGGCTCGACTGGGATCTGATGATATGCCCTGATGAGATCAATCTTGGAAAAGATTGTCTTGCCACTAAGTGACACAGAGAAATCTTGCAAATGAGGAATAGGGTATCTATCAGGAATAGTACGAGCATTAAGCATGCGATAATCTCCACAAGGTCGCCAGTCCCCTGGTGTCTTCTTCGGAACCATGTGCAAGGGACTTGACCAGTTGCTATCAGATTGTCTGATAATGCCGAGTTCAAGCATGTGTTCAAACTCTGCCTTGGCAATCTGCTGCCGATCTGGAGCAAGCCGACGAGGGCGAGCTGAAGCAGGTGGGCCTCGAGTTTGGATATGGTGGGTGGTTGTATGCTTGACTGCTGAGTGCTTGTATACTGGCCGGGTGATGTCAGGATACTCACGAAGAAGGGAGTGGAAACGCTCCGAAGTATCTTGCTTGACATACACCGGGCTAATGATGCCTGTGTATGTACCGACTCCCTGTACTGTAAGAGTGGTGGTGGTGTCTATCAGCCGTCGATGTTTGATGTCGACTAATAGTCCATAGTTATCAAGGAAATCGGCTCCCAAGATAGGTGTAGGTATGTCCGTGACAACAAAAATCCAACGAAAAACTCGCCGCAACCCAAGATCAAGAGTGAAAGATCTCTGGCCAAAAGTCTTAATGGGTGACTTGTTAACAGCTTGAAGTTGGATATTTGTTGCACTTACCATTGCCGATTTTCCTAACATGGATTGAGGGAAAATACTAACTTCGGCCCCAGTATCAACAAGAAAACGTGTGCCTGATTGTTTATCATGAACAAAGAAAAGGCGACTGGGTTGAATGGTGCCAAGTGAATTAGTCGCCGCTATTCCTTGGCGGGCCCGTTTCCCTGGACATATCCAGGGAGGCTTTGTCCTGCTGAGTATGAACAAGGACTTATGCACTTCTGGGCTCGTTTGCCATGCTTCCAGTGGTACCAACATTCGGCCCCAGCATGTTGTTGATGCCGACTCGGGCTACGGGAAGCTGATTGGCGAGGGCCGGAATTCTTCGGGCCTCGCTGTCGACTGCGACTTCTGCGGTCCTCCTGTATAGAACAAGTCAAGGCTTGCACCTGAGCAGCCAGTTGAGCAACCTGGGTAGAAAGTCGATGTACTTCACCAGAGTCATTGGGAGTAGCGCAAGCGTAAGTCTGCGCTGGTACCTCTTTAGGTAAGACATGTGAAATAGTAGGCGGACCAGCAACTTCAACAATTTTGTCGGCTAATGCCGCTAGCGCAACCAAGCTGACATCATCGCTTGTAGAAGCGAGAATCAACTGTACATTGGTTGGCAGGCGTTGCAAAAATAATTGCTTAAGTATACTAGTTTCCAAAGTATTAGAGCCTAATAATTGTTGCATTCTCCTAAGAAGTTGGGAGGGCGACCTATCGCCTAACTCTTCACTCGTCAGCAATTTGTTCAGACGCTTTTGCTCGGAGACAGAAGTTCGCTTGACTAGTGCTGCTTTGAGTATCTTGTACGGCTCTGTTTGGGGAGGGGCAATTAAAATATCGCGCACCTCTAGAGCTACCTCTGGTTGTAATGAGGCGACAACATAAGCGAACTTTGTAGACTCAACTGAGACACCTCTAGTTTGAAACTGAGCCTCAACCTGAGCAAACCAAATATCAGGATCATGTGCCCAAAATGGTGGAAGCTTTAAGCTAACATATGAGACTTGAGGGGATGGTTCAGAAACCTCACTAGGTGATACATTGCTATCGGTATCAGGCATGATAATGACGATGACAAGGTAGATTAGATCAACAGAAGAAAAAAAATCTGGATCACGTAAATCACGTAAATTGTGCAAATTCTTGACCCATCATGTGATGTCCAAGCTGCACTGTACAACGCCAACCATACAGTCTTTCAAATCACAGACCAACGCCTGACGTGAGAGAAAACTCTGCGCAAAGCCAACGATGTCATCTGCATCAAGACGAAGGCAGCCACGAGGCCAGGTGTCCGTGGAGAACGACAGTGAGTATGTCAACGTGGAGCTTGGCTACGCTGGGGCCTCGGGGTACAGTGGGGGTCAAGGGACGTCCAGTCAGTATGAGAACATGGAACCTAGTCCTGACTTGAGGTATGGAGCCCGTGGTGTAGATAACCTAGCTTATGGCGCACCCACAGGCACACCTCGCACAGGCTATCAGCCGCAGGATATTCAGCTTAACACAATCAATCCAGCCTTCAGTGGGTCAGGCCAGACCCCCCTGATGGGACGATCCCGGAGTCCCTCTGTGGCATCCAGCGTATCCTATCAGTCTAGCAATGCTGAAGCAGATGAGATACACGAGAGAGAACTCATTGCTGCTAGCCTTAGCGATCCAAACAGTGTCATTGATATGCTACCAAGCAGACAATTAGGACACACACTTCACAGAGCCAAATCGCACCACCACCCATCACACCACCACAGCAAATCAATGAGGAAGAGAAGTCGTTCTCGCTCAGCGTCCCTCCGTCGCTCACGCTCCACCAGCAGACGGAACTATGAGAATGTCAATCTTGAGAACATGGTGGATGATATCCTGGCCGACCCCAATCTCCTTCAGGGCACATCAAGGGGGACTCTGAGAAGACGCAATACCATTCGTCAGATCTCAGGAACAATCGATACAAGACGACGAGTCAGAGAGCAAGTAAATAGGAGATCAAGCAGAACAAGTAAAGAGAAATCACGTCGGGGTCACCAGTTTAGGGAATTTAATCACCTAAATAAAAGAAATAGAAATAGATTTCTTTCCTACCTTGTCTCGTAGAAACACCTGTTGAGTACAGATACTTGGAACATATATTATATCACAAGTAGTAGTTCAAATATTGCACAGCACCCGTAGAAAGAATATGTAAGACCATGTACAAAGTAATGACGCTTCTTCGCGAATTAAGTAAAGAAGAAGAAACTTATAATCTCTATAAAGTAATAAGGCCTCAGAACCGAGTAGAGAAACAAGCGAAGAAATAGGACAAGAATTAAGATGAAGCTGAATTAGCTTTGCTGTTGATCGATCGACTCTCTAGAATAGGTGTGCTCTATATGAACAGCTCAGGAGAAGTGATGAAAATAGGTGTGGCAAATAAAGCAAGCAAGTGTAATGTGCCTGTATAAGCTATACCACTAGGTGGTTGCACATCCCAACCCATAGGGTGTGGAATGTGCTTGCCAGAATAAGTATGTATGGCACTCTAGTAATGTAACAGGTGTCACTAAAGAAATGAGTGACAATGGAATAAAAGGCTAGACTTCAAGCCACACAATATAGACAAGACAATAATATATACAAATGCAAAGTTCTCCAAAGGTCAAGTCACTACAGTTGCAAACACACATAACCACATTTTTACATCTGTCATTGCAGCAGTATACCTGTATGGCATAATGATGGATAAGAGACGATTCCCATTTTGCAAGACGTATAGCGCATTATTGTAGATTGCGATAAGTACCAGAAACCAAGCACTCCCGATGCAGTATATGTTTCTCAGGTTCCAGGACTGATTGACGACCAGAGGGACCGTAAGTCCGAAGCTCACTGCCAGTAAGATGTCACAGACAGCGTGAACTGTAAAGATAATTCTGCTGGATTTCGGCACATCCTGGAGGGACCGAATGGTTCTGAAATGTGCAATGTTAAGACATATCGACACTACGGAGGTGAGACTAATTACGGAGGCGTAGATTATTCTAGAATACGCAGGGACGGTGGTATTAATCAACGAAGTAGGTAATGTATCGCTCCAGTATGAAACGTTACTCTTCATTTTGTTCGCGGACTGAATTTCAGGCGAAAGTTCTTAGATCAATTATGTATTTATTGCATAGAGTTATCATTGAGAATAACCTGTATGCCATACAGGCTATGTAATTTCATCAATGAATCGCAACAAACGTGACAAGAAATCATAAAGGCAAAAATGAGTCTCGATTCTGTCAGACCTTAGTCCTCAGTTCAACGGCGAAAATATAATTCCCCTCTAGGAAAAGACCGATGATGCTTTGGGTCGTTAATGAAAGGTAGAGCACTCATTGCTCCTCGTTTTACACACCTTTAATGAAGCAAATGTACACGAGAACATTTCAGTTGCATCGTGCTTAATATCTTTTAATGTGTTTCTTTAAAACGGAATTTACACTGATTCCGAATGTATTTCAATATTTTGCTATTGTTGAACAATGTTTAGGAGCTTCAATTTCATTCAACCCTGTGGTATTATTTTTCTCTCTCCGTTGTTAATTAAAAAGATGTGCAAATAGTATTATTCAATATCACCACCCAGAGAACCCGTCCTAAAAGTTACTGTTAGTATACATTAAGATGTGATTGCCTTTCATCAAACGTCACACGCTCAAAAATATTTGTTCTTGCTGCTGCTTGCAGTAATTGTATTTTGCACAATGGTTATCAACGCCGACAATTTAACGATGTTTTAGGTGAGTTGTGGTGATGTAAAGCAATAGTGATATTGTCAATAGACAACCAATAGGATCTATTGTCTAGTCACCAGGCATTGACATCTTATGATATGCTGCAAATTATTTCCGTCTTTTTGATTGACGTTGAGTTGTGCGAATTATATATATATATATATATATATGTTTATCTTACTAAAGGTTTCATTAGAGGGACATTTTGAGTGAAAGGTGAGTTATTATGTAGACATTGTCTTTAGGAGGACAATTTCGTGTCCTATTAATGTGTGTACGTTTTATTTATCATAGAAGGCTTATTTCATTATACAGTGCGTCCCAGACAATTAAAATCCTATCAACATTCTACCGATGTGATTTTATAGCAAAACATGTGTCTAACAATGCCTTGCATGGTATTCAATGTATAGTTTTAGTATGATGTTGTGTGATCCTTTAATCGATTGTCAATTTGAAACCATCTCATAAAGTATCCGATATAACTATTTAATATGCATATAGAGATTCAAGAAGTAATAAACTAAATTAAAACATATCTTGAAGTAAAAAGACACTGAAGTATTGAATCATGATTCTCGAAAACATTCATTTATGTATATAAATACAATTTTAATTTCCTCTTATTTAATAATTTCATTTGTAAACAAATATGTTTTGTTTAAAATATTTAAGCATATGGAAACGTTTGCTTGTATTTGTCTAATAAAAGAAGTTGAATACATCACACAGTGTTGAGTGCAGAGGTCACGGGCACAGAACTGTAACCTACGTCCCCATTCAAAGTGCACAGATCAACGTGTGGCCGTTGATCGTGCTGGGAGATACGCTCGAGTGCACACTCTGCCATTTTGCTAATGGGGCTTTCACATTTACACTCCGGGGCCCGTACGGCGAGTAAAAACAGACATTTTGGGAATTTTCGGCCGGTGTCCGGTCGGCTACCGTAAAGATCCTACGGGCGCCGGGACAGTTTTTGAAGCCGTACGGGCACCGTGGTGCTGAGTCGGCTGCTCCCAATTCTCCCGGCGTTTTTATCTGACCGTTAGGCCGTAGATAGCCCGTGAAGGGCACGCAGGGCACCTTACGGGTTCCTTGCGGGCTCCGGACGGGCCCCTCACGATTTTGGGGGGTCAATTCTCATGAAAAATCTTTACGGGCACCTTGCGGTGCTAAAGGGTGCCGTACGTGTACCCTACGGCTCCCTCACGGGCCCCTCAAGAGCCCCGGGTAATATGCATAACACCGGGCGTCTGCTGTCCGGGGGCAATTTGAAATGAATATTGCCCGTGCGGGCCCCTCACGGCGGCATCTCAAAGTGTACAACGCAGCTTTAAATACACGAGGTGCGGATGTCAGAGGACACATAGTTCAGTGCACCCCACGGGACCCGGCCGGGCGCCTTGAGGACCCCGGCCGGCCCCCGGAGGGCACCTTCCGGGAGCCACGGGTGCACCTGCTCATGGGACGGAGCAAGTAAGCTTACCGGCCGGCATCCTTACGGGCGCCTTGCATTTCACCCGACCAATTTTGTCCAGGCACCTCCCGGGCGCCGCAGAATATGTGACCACACATGCCGTAGAAATGAAAATCGGAAGGTTCCCGTACGGTCTCTAAATCCACGGCAAGCCGCCGGGTAGGGAAAATCGTACGGGGCCCGGTTTATATGTGACCTAGGCATTAGTCCTCGATCTTTTTAGCTCACAAATTTAAAGAATTCAAGCCTAGCCTGTCGTTGAGAAAAAGTGGCGAACACAACAGAGGACTAACAAAGATGGCGGATATCACTTACTCACGTACGAGCGCTGGTCACATTTTTCGAGCCTGCTACGTATATTTACAGTTCTGTGGTCACGGGCCACATGCTTCATCTGGCAGGTAGTTCCATTATGTGAATGAGTATAAATTCAGACAAAAATATACAATCAATCAAAACAAGTTTAATACCAGAATAAAGCTAAATATTAATATATTCATTAGTCGCTCATCCTAAGCCGCCTGACCGCAATGGAAGTAGTGAGGCCTTGCGAGAGTGACCGAAGTGCAATTGAAACTCGCTATTTTGCTCATCTCCAACGTAAAAAGAGACGACAATGTGCTGGATTACAATGTTTTTTCCGTCAAAAGGACAGAGAAAGTGCAAATTATTTTGTAATATTATACTTTTCGAAAGGTTACCCAAGTGACTCCCGGACACCCCAATGCTGAAAAGAAACGCAAATTTTTGAAAAATTCACCTTTTCATGCAAAAATGCTTTTTTGTTCTATGCACGCAAGTCAGATTGAGCGGATGATACAACATTTCCATATGATGACAGAAAAATATTGGTTCAACTTGTTCAAGAATTACGTACATTTGTATCAAGAAAAATGAAGAAAATACGAACCTCGCTATAAAGAACGAAGGTAGTACAAGTGAAAAAGGACACGAAACACGAAATATTCACATTATATGCGCTATATTTAATACATGTATTTAAGATGACAGAAATATTTTCTTTTTAACTAGTTAAAGAATTACGTACATTTTTATCAAGAAGAATGAAGAGAATTTTGACCACACTATAAAGAACGAAGGCAGGACAAATAAAAAATTACATGAAGTACTTATTCACATTATTGTTACATTGAAAGAAAGAAGTTTAACATTTACTTTATTACATTAATACCCCGCAAATTAATCAATGTGTGTACACACTAAAATTATCTTGTGCAAGAATAAGCTGCATAAAGAGGTTGATTTCCAAAGTTTATGCTAACCTTTTTCTTAGAA
Source organism: Strongylocentrotus droebachiensis (assembly GCA_035222895.1). Lineage (NCBI taxonomy): Eukaryota > Metazoa > Echinodermata > Echinoidea > Camarodonta > Strongylocentrotidae > Strongylocentrotus > Strongylocentrotus droebachiensis. Next base: position 524,099 of record JAVYIG010000277.1, on the reverse strand, counting down.
ACATAGGAAATATGAACTACTTAAAAACTCTTGCTCTACGATCTGCTGAGTTTGGTCGATGAATATTTTTTGTGTGCGTGTGTCTTGGCAAAAAGAAGGAAAATATAATGACAACGTCGGCTTCAAATTTAATGCAAATACCAATGATTATCACATTGTTGCTAATCGCGTGTAATTCATTGTAATTTTGTAAAGTAATGTACACTAGGTTAATTGCTGAAAATCATGAAATCACATATTTTACCATTAAGAGTACCTATATAATAAAACAATGTATACAGAAAGGAACGTCATGCATGATTCAAGAGGGATCACTTCGAGGTTTCTGTATATATATATATATATATATATAGTATAATAACATTATAATGCTCATGCACATATCATTTCCTTGAGGCACAGTCAGATATCAATAGTTTAACTGTGTATTTAAACAAAAATGATAACATATAATTTAATGGCAACTGCGCTCGAAACAATGGTCTGGCGTGTATTCACTGAGATCTGTGTTATAACATACAGAATGTAAACTAAATTACACTTATGTCATTATTTAAAATCGTTCAAGAACAGGAATAGAAAAACGGCAAATACTATTAAAGGACAAGTCCACTCGAAAAATAACTTACTTTCAATAAAAGCAGAAAAATCAGACAAACCAATCAAAAAAAGTTTGAGCAAAATCGGATAACTAATAAGAAAGTTATGAATTTCTGAAAAAGTATGTAAAACTATGGAACAATGAGAATCACGACACAAATTTCCAAGATGGTTATCAGTTTGTGACGTCATGTCCTCACAACTTATCAATTGCTTTATATAGTTTAATCCCATTAATTTCCCTTTTTATTCCCCAAAACTTGATTTCCCCATGCCTTTGTCCAGGTTATATGATTTGTATCATATTGCGTGCATGACATTTCCCAAAAACTTTCATGAATTTTGAAGAATTGATACTATTTTCCGAATATTGTATTTCATAATTATTGATTTTTATATAAATAGTTTATCAAAATTCAATTTTTCATGATTTAACTGGACAAAAATTACTCTTTATTTGTGCATCCACACAAAAACATATTACTAACAATCTAACTTGGATGCTGGTGTGAAGAAATAAGATTCTTAGGGTGAAAATAGGAAATTTATATTATTAATATAAAGAAAATAATTAGTGGATAGTGAGGACCATACGTCACAGACTCATGGGTGAGTTGCCAATTTGTGTAGTGATTTTTAAAAAATTCATGTCATTAAAAATTCATAACTTTCTTATTAGTCATCCGATTTTGCTGAAACTTTTTTTGATTGGTTTGTCTGATTTTTCTGGTTCTATTGAAAGTAAGTTATTTTTGGAGTGGACTTGGGCTTTAAGGAATGGTGTCATCAGCGCTTGTATTGTTCAAGGAAATGACCTTAAAAGTTAGGTTGATGGACATTATTGAACATCAGTATCCACCTACCTATGAAACACAGACCTTGCCGGAAAAAAAACGAGTATATATATATATATATGTTGAACATGTACCGTAGAACAGACTGACGGAGTAGATCACTTTGCTATTGCTTTTTCCCGTTGTACTGGTTCATACTAACGAATTAGAAATGAATTAAAATCAGACATTGTGAGTAGCATGTCAATAATGATTGCGCATCATTCGATAGCGCTGGAAACTATAGTGCACGAGTTTAGTTACTGCGCGTACACTGTATTGAGTCTACAATCGATCTGATCTCCTTTATCAAAGCATCTCTGTAAGCCTTCTTGGTCACTAAACCTATCATATTTCCGAAAGTCTGGCAAAGGAGCAACCACCAGACAATCGCTGTTATTGCATAAGAGATGCGGTTTGATCGAGCACTTACTATCATCCATATTGCTACGGGACTCCATGTTAGAACAAACCACCCGACCGTAATAACAGTTACGCGCAGCGCCCTCTTTATTGACCTGATCTTTACGAAGATACCTTGCCGTTGATGGAGATGTAACGCTCCAGGTAATTCCTGAGCACGAATCTTCTGAGCATGGTTGTAAGTGACGATCAAAAGCCTGATATACACTGAGATAAAAACGACACTTGGTGTTACCATACCAAGTATTAAAAGAGAAAAACCTGCCAATCTGCTGCTACCCTCTTTTTGTGCGACGTAACATATTCCTGAAGACATCTCTAAGACTTTCATCCATGTGATACAGATGAGAAGCATGCCTATGGAAATCGGTATGGTTGCAAAGATACAGAACCACATTTTTAAATCAGTCATAGCGGCAGTATACCTGTAAGGCATAATGATGGATAAGAGACGATTCCCATTTTGCAAGCCATAAAGCGCATTATTGTAGACCGAGATGAGTACAACAAACCAAGCACTCCCGATGCAGTATATGTTTCTCAGGTTCCAGGACTGAATGACAATCAGAGGGACCGTAAGTACGAAGCTCACTGCCAGTAAGATGTCACAGATAGCGTGAACTGTAAAGATAATTCTGCTAGATTTCGGCACATCCTGGAGGGACCGAATGGTTCTGAAATGTGCAATGTTAAGCCAGATCGACACTATGGAGGTGAGAGTAATAACGGAGGCGTAGATTATTCTAGAATACACAGGAAAAGAGGTATTAATCAACGAAGTAGGTAATGTATTGTTCCAGTAAGAAACGTTTCTCTCCATGTTGTTCGCGGACTAACTTTCAGGTGAAAGTGTTATAGCACAGAGTTATCATTGTGAATAACCTGTATGCATTACAGGCAATGTAATTTTATTAGTAAATCGAGGCAAACGTGACAAGAAATCCTCCAGGCAGAAAATGAGTTTCGATGTTCTTAGTCCTCTGTCGTCAGTAAAGCGGCGAAAATATAATTGCAATGAAGGCTACATGGGAATTACTTTCTAGGAAAACACCGGAGACGCTTTGGGTCGTTAACGAAAGGTAGAGCATTCATTCCTCCTTATTTTACGCACCTTTACTGAAACGAATGTACATGTAAATGAGAACATATTTCTTGATGCCTCTTAATGTTTACTTTTTTAAACAGATTTTACAGAAGTTCCAATGTGTACTTCAATATTTCGCGGTGGTTAAACAATGTTTAGGAGTTTCAACTTCATACAACTTTGTTCCATAGTTTACCCCCTCCGTTGATACATACAATGATGTGCACATATTGTTATTCAATATCACCACCAAGAGAACCCGTACTAAAAGTTGCTATAGATGTGATTGCCTTTCATCAAACGTCACACGCCCAAATACTATTTACTCTTGCTGCTGCTGGCGGGAACTGTATTTTGTATAATGGTTATTAACGCCGACCGTAATTTCACGATCGTTTAATTAAGTGGTGATGACGTAAAGCGATAGTGATACCGTTAGTAGACAAGCAATAAGAGCTATTGTCGTGTCACCAGGCACTGACATCTTATGATAGGCTGCAAATAATACTGTCTCCTTGATTGACGTTGAGTTGTACAAATTGTATATATATAAGGCCGAACAAATGATGTTGTATTGCCCTTTAGGTGCCAAAAAATGGGTCGAACGGAAATCTGTTCCTTTTTTTTTGTACTCCTTCTTTGGGCTGATATTTCTAAATTTTGAATGCTTTAGTACAACTTTTTTTTAAAGCCGTTCGTAGATTTCAAGAATTTGGGGCCTGTCGCAAAGGGCAATACAACATCTTTCTTTTTTTGGCCTAAGGATGACACGCAACAATTTGAAGCGTTCAATGTATTCAGGGTATAGGAATATGTCTATAAGCACAAACATATATTATATATATATATATATATATACATATATAAAAGTGCGAGAATTCTCAACTCTGACATAACAACGGGTGTTCCAGAATATGTAAGCGTGAAGAAAAAGGTCTAGGAACGTGAGACGTAGCTGTACTTTACATAAACACACCGACAACCCAACATACAAGCAAGAACCTGAAGAAGGCCTCACAAGCCGAAAGCTCGTAATAAACTTGTAAAGTACAGCTACGCTTCACGTTCCTAGACCTTTTTCTTCACGCCTATATATATATATACATATATATATATATGTGTATATATTCCTGCCCTTAAAGAGAAGGTTGAGTTCTGGGAAGAGGTGAAAAATAATTTGTGAGCGTTATCATTCTTATTATGCTAGTGTGGAAGAACATCAGATAAGACATGTTCCCTGAAAAGCATGGCTCTTCAAATGCCTTCATATTCTAAATATGTCATGTAACATCGTACAAATCCGGAGTAGGATTTTTACGCCACGTGTTCGTGTAGTCCCATATACATCTTTCGGTGTACAGTGTTTGTAACTTTACCAAGACTTGGTCAAATTTCTTATCATTTTGAAGATTCCAGAGCCTTGCAATACACACAAATTCTTGTATGCTAGATGATCAACCTTTTCTGGTCGATTCCACATCGTTTCTTTCACAATGCAATCACATGACCAGAACTCAACTTCATCTTTAATCCAGTTTAAAGGCAGCCAAAGGTGCTTGCATTATCTAATATCCTTATTCAGAGTGTACTTTCTTTAATTTAAAGAGTACAAAGAAAATGAATACAATATGATTATTAAAACATAATTTTACGCATCCAGGATTAATCTCCGAGGTATTTGTTTCTTCGTCTTTTTTTGTCATTTTTATTATGTTTGTTCTTGTTTTGATCTGTATCATTTTGCTCTTAATTATTTCCGCTGTTTTATTTTTCTTGTCATGATTGTATTTAGTTTTTTTCTCCATAAATCTCATTATTCAACCTAAAAGACCTGTTCAATCTGTATAATTATAATCCATGCTGCAAGTTGAACTCAAGATTACTGATAAACGAGAACGGGGTGAGGCATTCTTATAGACTAACATCCCATAAGATCGACTATGTCAATATCATGATCCCTCTGTAAAGTCAGAGGGCCCACAAGAACGACATGTAGGACTGACAATCTTGTGAGTTGTCGGTTTTGTCCTGGTTTATCCAATGAGTAGGAAGGCGAAATGTCGGGGGAATCTCTTTGATTTGTTTGTGGATTACTTCTAAAAAATAGGTAAGTATATCTTTTTGTTATATTCCATTTAATCTTACCGCGAAACAAATGAAATTTTAAAATACTTGTATTTCGGAGCATGTGTGTACCTTAATAAATGTTGAACATTATTTTATCGTTCATCTGATTCATTTAATGAAAATGATTAGTCATTGTTCATGCATATTCTTAAATTCCTAAATGGAATGATAACAGATATCACACACACGTTGACTATTGAAATCTTATCAACATCTTCCCAATATGATTTGAATAGCAAAACTAGTGTCTAACATTGCCTTGGCAATTAATATATTATTTTAGCATGATGTTGTGGGACCCTTTAATTGATTGTCAATTTGAAACCATCTCATAAAGGATCCGATTATACTGTATATATGCATATAGGGACTCTGAAAGTAATAAACGAAATAAAAATAATGAAAACATAAAGACACCGGAGCATTGAATTATGATTCTGGAAAACATTTATTAATTCATATAAATACAATTTTCCTTTATGATTATTTTAATAAATTTAATTTGTACAAAAATTTATTTTGTTTCAAATATTTAAGATGACAAACATATATTTGTTCAATTGGTTCAAGAATTACGTACATTTTTATTCAGAAGGACACGTACTACTTATATACATTGTTTATATTTATTACATATATTTAAGATGACAGAAATATATATTTTTTCAATTAGCTCAGGAACTAAGTACATTTTTATCAAAAAGGATAGGGAGGTTCTAAACCACACTATAAAAAGAAGGTAGTGCAAATGAAGAACGACACGTGTTACTTATTCACATTATTATTACATTTTAAGAAAGAAGGTGAAATTCACTTTTGAAATAAAGAAGAAATGCATTTATACCTCGAAGATAAGTGGGTACACACGTAACTCGTCTTGGGCAAAAACATGCTGCAGGGAGCAGTTGGTTTCCACAGCTTACGTTTAATTTTTCTCTTAGAATCAGAGGAAACATGAGCTAATTAAATACCTATTTCCATACAATCTGCTGAGTTTGGTCGATGGAAATTTTGTTTTGTGTGTGTTAGGAAAATGAAGCAAAACGAAATACCAACGATGGCTTCAAATTTATAGTAAACATCTATGACCATCACATAGTTACTAATCGATTTTGCATTCTTTATATTTTATTTTTAGTTTGTATTATTTTGTACATAAACTGTCATCATCAGAGTGCTTAAAGGCATAGACCAATTCCAGTTGTGGAATCGATCAGAAAAGGTTGGTCATCTAGCATATAAGTATTGGTGTGTACTGCAAGGTTCTGGAATCATCAAAATGATAAGAAATTTGGCCAAGTCTTGGTAAATCTACAAGCACTGTACACAGAAAGATGTATATGGGAACGCGATATCTATCCAGTCCGGATAGATATAATAATTTACCAAATATATCATTTATTAGGCGGTTTCCCGGCAAAATCACGTATTAGTCAAAACATATTCTTCCACATGATTGGTAATAAGAGCTTCCATTTCATTTTTTGAGAGGGGGGCGTTTCCAAAACTGGTCTATACCTTTAAGAAATAATAACAATGTATAGGGAAAAGGAACATCATGATTAAAGAATTTGGTTTTTATATATATGATATTACTACAATCCTCTTTAAAGGTACTATGTCCCTTTTGCAGGCCAAAAAAATGAAAAGGTTAAATTCCAACGGCATTTGAAATACTATTTAGAACTTCCCTAAAAAAAGTGGGGCTTTAAAATGTCTTTAAGTGGGAAAATAACGACTATTAGTTGTCGAATCGACTTAGGAGCTATATTTGTACGCTCATCTGGTTTTGCATCGCAAATGCAATATGATCTTTTGTATTTCGTTCATAAGCGAATTTTTGTAAGACTTCTTAAGCAGCAAACCTATCATATTCCCGAACGTTTGGCACAGAAACATCCACCAAGCAATCATTGCTACAGCATAATGGAGATGTGAAACGTTTGAGTCTAAGATGTGCCAAATACCTAGGAGAAGCCCTGTTAGTGCAAACCATCCAACTGTTACAATGGTTACGAACAGCGCCCTCTTTATTGACCTGATCTTAACAAAGATACCTTGTCCCTGGTGAAGGTTGGGTGCTCCAGCGAATTCCTGGGCGTGAATCTTCTGGGCATGTCTGTATGTGATAGTCAACAGCCAGATGTATACAAATATGATCAACGCACTAGGTACAAGCACACCAGATATCATGAAATTAAGTCCCGATAATTGTCCTTTTGGCTTCTGATCCAGATAACATATTCCTGCAGGCATCTGATAAATCCCCATCCTAGGAATGTTTGAAAGAAACATCACGTTAAATACCAAAATTGTCCCGAGAGTACAAATCCATATCTTTACATTGCTCATACACGCAGTATATCTGTAAGGCATGACAATGGACAACAGACGATTTAGATGTTGCAGGCCATACAGGGCGATAGCAAAGATAGAAAACATTGCAGTGAACCAACTGCTTATGTTGCAGTACATTGACCTGGAGCTCCAAGAGTCACTCAATATTAAAGGGATCGTGAATCCAAAGCTCATTGCGAGACCTACGTCGCAAATTGCGTGAACCTTGAAGATAATTATGTTGGTCATCGGCAAATCCTCGAGGAAGCGTATAGTCCTGAAGTGTGCAGTATTCAGAAAGATCGAAAGTACTGAGGTAAGGCCTATAGTGAAGGCATACATAACTGCGGCGGGTAAAGGAATATATTCACCAGCGCAAGAGGTATGGGTTGTGACGTTCTTGCAGGAGTTGTTCAAATCCATCTTGCAAGTTTGTGTTGGCTGAGTAATAGACAAAGGGTTCCAGAAAGTACAGATATGACTATTCACGTTTGCGCCGTGTGCCTTCAAAATTTGAACGTCCTCAAGCAGAAGTTGGCATTGCAGATCAGCACACAAGCTCGATCGTCGAAGAATGGTAGAAAGTGTTTTTTACAGACACATGATATTTCGAAATTCCATTTTGTTCAACCGTGAAAAGTCGACAATCTTAAATCTGTACGCCGTAGCGGAAAGGGGGGTTCTTCAAGTCTGCTAATACGTTTGCAAGCTTTCCTGTGACATTATTGAGCCTAAATTTTGCCTGCAGTGGGATAATATTGCTTAAAAAAAGACGTTCAAATATATTCCTTAAAAGTGAGAATCCTCCGCTTCGTATCTTGTCAGTTTTTCCACCGATGTTACCCACTATGTATAACTCGAATCCAACTGTAGATAAGTCATTATTGTTTATTATGACAATGGTAAATAATCTTCCTATATAAGTAAATATTGTAGGATAAGATGAAAGGCAATATAAAATACAAAATGCTTATTTTACAGTTCAAAATCAGCGTTCCAATCACAAAATACATTAATTCTTAAACTTTACACTGCGTAAAATGTCTAATTGTTCCCTTGAAAACCCATTTCAGTGAAAGATCCGCTTTAAAGAAACGAATAAAATGAGGCCGATATAAAGCAAATGCTTTATACCCTGAGCGTAGATTTTTAAATGATGGACTGATGGAGTAGTGGTATTGTGAAAGCCGCAATTAGATATTAGCGCTAAAAGGTTGGTTTCGTTCGCTTCGTTAATTAATCAGTCTATGTTGTATTGGTTCACTAGGATGATTGACACCGGCTAGGTACCAGTATGATGGGATATTGAACGAGTTCGAACCATCTCCTCCATTACACGAGGCCTCATTCTTGGTGGGGGTGTGGCGTGTGTGTACGTTTGATGTGTCTTGTGTGCTAAATCTAAAACAAGACTGTTGCATTTTAAAATGGCTTTCAATCACGTACCATGTTAACACACCATGAAGTAAGTTGAGCATGTCATTTCGTTTTCGCTCGATCTAATAGCATTGATTAATGGTATATTCTTGACTAGCAACCCTTAAATTGAATCGGTAACATTGTTGAAGGTTGATGAAACAAAATTGGATAATTTTTGTATAAAATAATACTTTTATATTCCTTTTACTGTATTAAGCCTCTGACATGCAAAAAATAATGAAAAAATTCTCAAACCACAAAGATATCTATGGTTTCTTTGAAGGTGTCACTATGCAACACCCTCTTACAGTGATTAACAGTCAATTCTCCCAATCCATTTTGAATTTTCCCAACCGTTTTTCCATGAAAAAAAGACATAAAACTCTCTGGAATGGTAAATAGAGCCAATTTATTGCTTTGTGACAATTTATAATCAAGTAGAATGTAATTAAATTGTAATAATATAGTTAGGAGAATTAAAGAATCGATCAGATCAGTTTTTCCCAATTTGTATCATTAATATTGGTCCGTTTTCACTCAAATGTTCATATTATCTTTAATTGTACATCTAGCATTGAAGTCACTACCTTAACATCACTCTCTGTCATCTAAACAATGTTACCAAGTCCCTTTAATGAAGGATTGGCAGAGATTACACAATAATAAAGATTGAATGAAAAGAAGATGGTGACACATGAACACTATTGGGCCGAGGTATTGTTTTAAATATTGTTATTGCTTCAATCTTCTGTCATGTGAAAATGAATTGATATTACAATTATGCCATGGTAAAATGGAAAGCTAGACAGAAAGAGAAAGAGAGACTGTAAAAAAAAAATCATCATTATTTATGATATCATTATTATTATCTTTATTATACCGGTTAGTATTACAGTCATGTATTGTAGCATTGTTATTTGTGCTCGAGTCATATTTCCTCATGTCAAGTTTGTGTAGAATAAAGCAGACAATAGGCATTTACTTTTATATTCAGGTTTGATTAATTGATTAATACATTTATCTTTTCTTTTTTTCCTTCAAAAGTCCACTCCCACGACATTCTTTTTTAAATCCAAAATTATGAAAAAGGTACATTTCAATCTCTGACAGACAGCTTTCTCATTCAAACAATCCGATGTGACTATTTTTGGTATTCATGTAATTTATAACGGTTTTTCAATGACTTTATACTCCACATATTTAGAACTATTTATCGTATCCTGTAACAGGTACTTTCTTCCAAGATTTTTAAGAGGATTTTATCGTATCGTGGGGCCTTTAGCTGTCTCACTGCAGTCATTATAATATGTTAGGCTCAGTTTGGCCTTTTGCACTGCATTACAACTATCAATGGTCTCACCTTTTTCATCATAGCATTCCTGTAGGATTGCTTAAATGCTAGAATAAGAGGATTCCCAAAGGTCTGACACAGGAACATCCAGAATATAAACATTGTAACTCCATAATGGATACTGATATTCATTGTGGTTACCACCAACCAAATCTGTAAGGGACCCCACGTTGTGGCAAACCAGCCGATCGTTACAATAGCCATACGCAGCGCCCTCTTGATTAACCTGATCTTACCGAAGACCGTGTTGCCATTCTGCAGTTGGGGCGCCCCTATCAGCTCCTGGGCATGGATCTTCCTTGCATGTCTGTAAGTTACGATCAAGAGCCAGATGTACAATGATACAAGGAATACGTATGGTCCCTCAATTCCAACGATTAGAAGAGCAGGAATTTGGTTTACATTTTGAGTCATCCAGCAGAATCCGGTAGATGTCTTCAAAAACTTGACAGCGCTGACGTTTCCTAAAAAAAATAGTAAATTTACCAAAAAGGACGTAGCTATAACGATGCATAGTTTGACCTTAGTTATAGCTGCCGTATACCTGTATGGCATAACTATAGATAATAGTTGATCCATGTGTCGTAGGCCGGTCAGTGTGATGCAGTTGAAAGAGAAAATGGTAAAACTACCACCGTTTACGTAGCAGTATATGTGTCTCATGTACCATGAGTCCCAGAGCATCAGAGGAACCATGAATCCGTAGGTTACTGCAAGCATCATATCACAAATGGCATGCACTCTAAAGATGGTTCTGCTAGGTATCGTCATGTCTTCTACTGATGGAATAGTCATAAAATGCACAGTGTTTAGACAGAGCGAGGCCAGTGATGTAAGGCCTATAATGGAGGCATAGATGACTGCATGATGTAGGGGAACAGTTGGGTCGGTAGAGGATATGAAAGATGTATTGTTACCCAAGGATTCATTTACTGCCATTATGTTACAATGACTCCTCAATATATGGTTTAAAAGTTATATATTTTAGGGAGAAATAAGAATTCCACCTTAAATTTCGAAGCGAAGCTCTGGGAAATGATGAGATGAGAGATAATGTTTTATTTCTGATCACAAATCTAAACTCGACGTATTCTAGTCATCACAGAAGTTCATGTACTCATTCAAGCATCGTAAAGACATATGCAGCATATTTCATGTTTAGTTGATCAATTCAGCTACCCGCCCTTTCTGCACGAAATGATAGGCGCGGCAGATGTTCATCACCTCAACACGAACTATCGAAAGCAACGACAATGATGTAAGTATCAACGGTGAATAATCCGCTAAACTCATATCATTTTTAAGGAACACGAACATTATCACGATAATACAAATGAAGCAAAATGTTAATGATGTATAAACGGAGGAGGAATAGCCATCCAACCACCGATAACACTCTAGTTTATAATGAACTTTAAAACGACTGTAACACTGAGTGACAGTCTTTCTCTTCGTCTTATTTTTCGACAACACGAGTTCATATGACCGAACTGATAATTATGTCTTTATGGATCACATGCTGTCTTCAAATTGATGAAGGATTTTTTGTTGAGGTACACTTGATAATCACAGTAATTACAGGTCTATGATGAATCTACAAAGTAGCTGCCCACAAATTTCCGGGCAATTGCACGAGTTAACCTTTCTTTAATAAATAATTATGGGATGGTAAGTTAAAAGACAGCATTCAAAACAACAGCGTTTTGTTGGCATAGTAAAGAGGCAATTATGTCAGCTATCATGAAGTAAGAAAAGAAAACAATATATGGCTCAATTTAGGACCCAACTATGCTAAATTTAAAAAGCATAATAATGCTTCTTTTTTAAATATGGTAAAAACAATTGCGGTTAAGAAACTGTTTTCATGCCATTTGTTATTCAAATTCTATAATCATGTTTAAATAATTTGTATTCACACTGGCCTTTTAAAATTGGCTTATGTCTGTGTCTGAGAGAGAGAGAGAGGGGGAGGGGTGGAGTATAATGTTATTCAAGCACATCCCATACAATCGTTATTCATTACGAATTTTTTTTGCAACCAAAAGGTTGTATTTCAAATACAAGTTGAAAATGCTGAGCTACAAATATTTGTTTGTTTCAATAATTGTAGAGTATGACTTCTTTCTTTCTCTCCCTCGCGACAAAACGATATGTTTGCCCAACAAATTAATAATATGAATTTCATTTATACATTGTTGTTACCTTTACATGTGAATAAACTTCTCATATTTACTATTTTGTTCTTTACTTCGAGTCTGTAGGATTCCTTTAACACATAGAGACTAAGGAAATTACCGAAGGTTTGACAAAGAAACATCCAAAATGCAAACATTGGCATCGAATAATGTATAATTCGCTGGCTGTTCTTCGTCACCTGCCAAAGTGCTATTGGAACCACTGTCAAAACGTACCATCCAGCTGTCACAAGAACCATACGAAGCGCCCTCTTTAGTGACCCAACCTTCGCTAGGATTCCTTGATTGTTGTTCAGGTGTCGAGCCCCTATCATTTCCTGAGCATGTATTTTTCGTGCGTGTCTGTAAGTCACCACCATAAGCCATGTGTACACGAATATTAAAAGTACGTTTGGAGTCATCATGGAAAGGAAAAACACTCCGAAGCCTTCCTGGGATTCAGTTAACGATATCTGCTCCAGCAGGCATATGCCGGCAGATGTCCTCACAAAGGATTTTGAGAAATTGGAAACGTCATCAGCAAGAATACCAATACAGAACATTACCGTCGCCAATAGTATGGTGATAACTGTCCACGTCCATATTTTGAAATCTGTCACAAACGCAATGTATCTATACGGAATCACGATGGATAATAGACGGTCTAAGTTCTGTTGGGCATACAGCGAGATAGTACAGGCTGAGAACAATGAAAGGAACCCGCCGCTTATGGTGCAGTAAATACCCTTCGCATCCCAGGAATCAACGACAATCAGTGGTACTGTAAGTCCGTAGGCACTGGATAATAGTATATCGAAGATGGCATGTGTCTTGAAAATGATTCTACTGGACGTTGTCAATTCACGATACGAGCGAACGACCCTAAACTGTAGCATGTTGAGACAGGCAGAAAATACAGCAGTTACACCAATAACAAAGGCATAAGAAACAGTAATAGATAAAGGTAACTTGGTTCCATCGGTAGAACTATTAAATGAGGTATCGTTGATTGTGTCCTCCATTTTCATTGGCTGTGAGTCCATCGAAAATACAAAATTTATCAGATGCGACAGAGAACTTTCAGAATTAATGAGATTCAAATTGACGCTGTCGAATATGTTTCAGTTATGTTCAAGAAAAACGAGGGGACCACAAGCCGTCCCTTAATGAGTTTCTACCAAGCCCGTAGCTGATTTGCTAGTGAAATACCAAAATAAACCCAGTATTTGACATGCTTAAGAGAATGCATGCAATATATGCACTGTCGTTCATAATTATGTTCGAGATGGACAATGGAAGGTCGGAAACTCTACTTTCACGAGACGTGCTCTTTTAGACTCTCGCTGGAGGCATTACCGATTATCAAAAACACACTTTGGACATGAGCCTAATTGACGAGTGGTATCCGTGCGCTCGAGAAATGAAGTGGCGTTTTCGGAGCCAATAACTGATCTACATTTTGCTGTCATGTTATATGAACAGGCGGAAAGCTCAAAATATAACAAATATGTTTTGTATGAGTAGCGAATAGATGTATTGATCTAGTCAAACAATCGTTTTTCTCCTTTTAATTTCTGATTCATTGTGTTACAACATACTTTTTGTATAAATAAAGTTTAACTTGAAATGTAACTAGTGCGAGTATCATTAAACTATACATGTAGGTTCAGTTTGTTGTAAAAGTAGAAGAAACATAACCTTACACAAGGCTTGCCTAAAGACCGACGTATACAGCGTGAGCAGTAAGGTTGTTTGTTTTTCTTGCAAAGAAGCATGACCATGCCTCTTCTTTTCTACGGCATGCAGTTACACGTTTTTATGAAATCTTGGATTACAAAACATCGACCATTTTTGGATTGTTTGTGGTATAAGGCTACTCCGTAACTTGATGATACGTTTACAGCAAACCAGTGAATAACATGAACTTTAAAACATACTTTAAATCGTGCTAATTACAGCTGTACTGTGATTTACAGCCTTACTTCCGGTTTTGTCAGGAGACTGGGCAGGGGGTCATTTTGGACGCCATCTTGGATTTTTCAGATTTCCTCGTGCCTGGGGGCCCTAACCCATTATTAGTGGTAAAAATGGATTCTAAATTCAGGTACATACAGCAACATCACACCTCTAAAATAGATACATCTTGATTCATTTCTTTTTAAGGTATTGACAAAAATGTTGGACGCTTACTTTAAAGATAACCACTTTTTGGGGCTCCAGATTTCTTAGATTTGTAATAAGTTTTTTATGTTCAAACATTAATGGAAACAGTTGAAGAATCTTAAGTTTTATTTTTGTCAAAGGTCAAACCCGTCTAGTGTATTAAACTCTTCAATCTTATCAATATTTGTCTATTAGCAACTGATACAGACAAACCGTTATGCGTCTTGCACAGTTGCACTCACCTGTCCGAAAAAGGGTCGTTGAATTATTTGGTGTGTCAGGGATGAGGGCGCTTTAGCAACGCGACGGAAGGCAAAGATTGACGGGAGAAAGCACCCAACCTAAATCGTCCTGTACTATGCTCCAGTTTTCATTTGTAACCTGTATATCGAGTGATTTTGCAAACACGACGGAAGGCAAAGACGAGGGTAACCGAGCAAAATAATAAATCTGCGCATGTGCGAACCAGACTTTTCTCCGTCTTGTTGATTTTCACGACTGTTCTCAGCCATAATAGCGTTCCTTCCCTAAACTCGACGGAAGAGTCGTATCGCCGTACAATAGACCATATTCATAATGTAACCAAAGTTAATGCATAAGTCTTTGTGAAGTGCTTCAACACTAATTATTTCATTCACCTGATAAGAATAATATTATTTAATAGACAGAATCCAAACTGCATACATTATTTTATCTCGGTTGAGTGAATTCTCCCGTCCTCGTTACCTTCCGTCGCGTTGCTAAAGCGCCCTATACATTTGAGAGAATTAGACATGTTTTTATACACTGTATAGCAGATCCATTAACCCTATCTGGGCTATTTTGAAACTGCATAGCCCGGGGGGGGGGGGGGCTTCTAAGGCTTGTAAGTAAGCAAACCGGGGGTTCCATTATTTTCTCTAAAGTGTATCTAAATAATAAACAAATACAATAAAGGTTTCATACACACATTTGAAATGAGCTCTTATCTCACGGATCATCGAAAGTATACGTTGCTCCAATGTGTCCAATCCATCATAATAGCCTGTGACGTTAAGTAGGATTCGCAACATAAATTTATCCTCCTCAAGTGTAGATATGTCATGTGGTGGGCTTCCCTTCTCTTCTCAATAGGATATCTAAATGAACAACTAAAATAAGGATTTCGTACCAACACTGTTAAAGAGCTCTTATCTCACGAATCATCGGAAGTATATTTTGTCCCAATCCATCAAATAGCCTGTGACGTTAAGCAGGAATCGCAACATGAATTGATCTTCCTCAAGTGTAGAAATGTCAGGCTATGAATAAGAAGCTTTAGAAATGTTTTGTCAATATGTGTGATAAGTAGGCTCAACAATCATTGGTCCTCAAAATAACACAGTTCAAGTTGTTTAACGAGTTGAAACCAAAAGAACCTCAAAATGGGGTAGTTGCAAATCCAAAACATGTAAAGTACTGAACTGGTGGTTAGGTAGGTACATATTAAATACAACAACAAATCACAGAACGTTATCATTTCAGTCGAAACACACATCAGCACGAGTCGCAACAAATGCCCAAAAATATGGCTGCTCTATCTACACTACACGTTATATTTCTTATCCATGGAGTATCATCAATATGTTCTAGCAATAATCCCAAAAGATTTGTCACTGATCCAATCAGTGTGACAGTGAAGGAAGGCGACAATGCAACATTTACTTGCGTTGTCTCAAATTTTAACGAAGATACCGACGTCATTACCTGGTACGTGAATCCGACATTGTATGATCGGAAAATTAGATCTTCTTTCAATAAAACTTCTCAAGCTATGGTCTCTACTTTGACAATTATCCATGTTGGAAGAAGAGAACAATCGCATCATTGTGTGTTATATGCTCTTGATGATCACTTTAATGTGCACATGTGTCATTCTGAGACAGGAACGTTACATGTACGGTATTTTCCCGACGAAGACGATTTGCAATGTGGACCGAATGACCAATTGCTTTTCGATGAGAAAGAATTCATACGTGCCTGGTGTAATGTTTCGCACCTGGACCCGGCGATACTGGTAAAATGGTATTTAGGCGATGCCACTCTTGCGTCGAATTTTCAGCCATTACAGGATAGCACACAAGACCTCCATAAATCATTTCAAGTAAGACATGAATTTAACAACAAAAACCTTACATGTGCATTGTCTTCCCCGACTCTCTTTCCTGGACAAGAGATATTATGTTCGATTGGTCCCATTATCATCAACGAAAAACCAAAGTCACCCAAAACGCCACAGGATGCAAACACCAGCTTTGAAACTTTTGAAATAAGCAACAGAAATTGGACTGACATAAGCCAACTTGGCAACGTCACGAGCAGAGATTATGAGAGTGCTCTTGGTCATATTGAACCATTATCTAAAGAATACAATACTAAATTTTTTACCCCAAATAACCCAGATACAACACTGTTGGGAAAGGGTACTTTGGATGGTGTCACTAATGCCATGGCTGGATATGACACCAGCGCCCCAATTGTTTTTGATGCAGGAATTAGCCTACCCAATCAACTTACGAAGAACAACTTTCTCACGATTATCATAGGAGCCGTCATAGCGGCTTTCCTTCTAATAACATGCTTGTTCACTGTTGTTATAATAGTACTTTACATGCATTTCAACCAACCACGCAGAAGTTTAACAATAAATGACCTTCAAGAACTCCAGAAGTTTACAAGCATCATTCCGAACCAACCTCTGCAAAGTTGTCAGTATTCTGGCCAAAGTGACTTGGAATACAACGAGCCTGAGTACGCTGAGCCTCAAGCCCTACAGGCACCACTCTCGCCAAAACCCATTTGTCAGAGAGTCAATTGCTTGAGGGATTCCTATGATTCACACATCTTCGATTCTAAGCGTCCAGGCAGCTCCAGCAGCTCTATCACAGTAAGCTCGACACATTCGCATGATTCATCTGACAACGACATCACGAGTAGAGAGTCTGACATTGACACCTCAAACTATGTATACGGTAACCAGCTCGTGGTGGATATGGATGTGCCAACTTTGAAGAAACTCAAATCAAGGTTTAATGGTCGACAGATAGACGTTTCATCCACATTTCCTCCACCACCGCCTCTACCTAAGAGCGATAGAATAAAGATGTTAAATTGAACTTCTTAAAAACAGTATTATTGCAATGAGTTTGATCAATTGATCAAAGACAGGACCAAGTCATACGGATCCAGAAGATTCTCATCTGCAGCTTCGCATCTCTGGAACTCTCTCCCTACTACCTTCCGAACCATCACAGACTTAACTTTCTTTCAATCTCAACTGAAAACCTACCTGTTTAAAAACTACTTCTGATATCATTTAAACTGTATTATTGTATTCATCAAAATTTAATTACATTACTGTACTTTTACATAATTTGCCTCCATGTCTCTGTAATTGATGTTTATAATGATTGATTATTATTAATCCTGTCCTTATTTTGATATTTCTTTAGTTCATGATTTAGTAGTTAATTGTGTAATTTTGTTGTATTAATATTGTAAAGCGCATTGTTATTTTCTTCGAAGATGAAATGCGCTATAGAAGCCTAGGTTATTGTTATTATTAGTATTACTTTTCATCATAGCCTAGTAAAAGCATATTTCATTATGGTCTATACTGTTCACAATCATATTCAATATCAGAAGGTTTAAATTTGAATATTTTTGTGACATTCTTGTTCACAATTATAAAATGCTATGAAATATTGTGACGATGGAATTAATGACCCATAAATCGTATTAATATTACAATGCATTCTGTGAAGTTAACATTTTAAAAAGCGAATATACGAATAAGAACTTTAAAGGGCTAACGTTACTTCTATCTTATGTTTCTATCTGGTTAAAAAAAATATTCTTCAATTCTTGTTTAGCCTATTAAATTTTCAGTGTCTGCAATTTGTCGAATTCTCTATCGCTTATGATGATTATGCTTGGCATTTGTAAATACAAAAATAATATTCGATCATGGTAAATATTTTTATCAAAACCATACCTTTGACATTTCTGTAAATATAATCAAAGTTGTCAAGTGCTGATATAAAGAAACAAAATTTGTTTGTATAATATATCTGATTAATTAATTACAGTTTGTTGATCATGCTATGGCACGCAACGTACAAAGTTCAAGATGGCGAAAGGTAAATATACCCCATACTGAGTGACAGTTAGAAACTTTATAAGAAATAAATTAGTGTACTTAAGAGGAACGCGGATTAAAGGTTAATGTTTTATAATAAAAACAAATATATGAATAAAATAAAATCTGCACGTAGGCAGGCCTATATTGATTAAAGTCCAATTGTATTAATGCTTCAGACTCGTGATGTTGTTAAAGTTTAGGGATACGTCATTTAAACTCACTGGACAACATCGTTCTTAAAAGGCGATTTCCTTTGGGCAGATCAAGTGTCGATTTTGCGTAATTCAACAGGTAATCACGACTCGACATGTTACATTAGGTAAGTCATTTACTTGTTTAGTAAATGGGGTATGCATATGTGTGACTTGATAAAACATTGTCATGATGGTTGGAATGAATTTATCAAATATATTACACTTACAGAAAAAAGAAGAGGCACATACCTGGACACGAAAACTACTATTACTAATATTGCTAATTGCTAATTCTAATATTATTCTGATTGTGTCACTTGTTTCAAATAGGACTTTGCTCTTATTTTAAGTCATGTTTCTGTTCAACGTGATTTACAATTTATCACTAAATACTTTTCATCAGATTTTTTCGCTTTCAAGTGTTTTAAGAGCAAGATATTTACTGGTATGATTTACACACTTCTACAGGAAGAGAGAAAGTCTTTTCAAATAACATGGGGACTTCACACACAGCAGGTTATAACAAACGGGCAAGTTTAGCATTTCAGAAAGTCACTATAGTTTCCTTTTATTTTAGTTACCGTGATATATTTTTATTTAAGTGTGTGAGCTGAGGAGGCTCAGTTAGTTCATGAAAAACCTGGTAAATCGATATCTAAAGTATGATCACGAAAATTCCTTAAGATCTTTGTTTGTAACTGTATACTTAAAAAGAACATGTATTTATGAAAACAGTATTCGATTTAATATGTTGATATTATTATTCTCGGCTCTTATTAGGTGGACCAGGGCTTCTGAGGAAACCAGTATGAATCGTTATCAACACCTAAACATGTTTGGAAAAGGAAATTGCACAAAATGCCACACTTTTATAAACAAATCTTTGTAATCTTTACTCTGTTTGCAATTGACGCTTATCCTAATGAACCTCCAAAGGATGCAGAACAAAAAACTCAAAAGGTATACGCGATTAACAATGACGACATTTTTATTCGATTCATAACTCCGGGAAGTAAAGAGAGTTGCTCTTATAATCTTTACTTCGGTGATTCCAAATTTACCGCCGACGGAATTTTTTCCTCATCTGAACGATATCCAGGAGAAAACGTTCTAAGAACCACGTTTTTTGTCGACAATGTTTTTGGATACATTCTCGTCGTAATTCGACTAAAACAAATAAAGCCTTCTGATGCTGGTGTATATAATTGTAAATTCGTCTGCGCCAGCCATAATTCATCTCAGCACATTCTACTACGTGTATACTATCCTCCAGAGCCAGCAGTCTGTGGATGGCACCATGCACGTTTTCCTGATGTCAATCCTGCTGGGCTTTCAATTCTGCAGTGCAAAGCCAAAAACGGATATCCTAAAGCTGGAATCATCTGTTACTCTATGAACAAGACAAAAACACTGGCACACATTCCTCTAAGAGTAAGTGGAATAAGAGAACTAACGGCAACATTTTGGTTTAAAAGAGGAATTAATATATCCTGTTGTTCTGTCAGTAAAGTATTTCAAAAGGCGAGGGGTCATTGTGCTGACTATCATTCACTTGAATTCAACAATAACAATTCTGGTGACCAAGATACTGACATTCCGCGTACCTTGCCCATTACAACCTATGAAGCACAATTACTAGCTGCGGACGTTGACGTATCGAATGGTGAACCGGAAATTGTCGAATATTGCGACTCGCCGCTTGGGAAGTATTGTTATGCTATTACTGCTTTACTTTGTGTCATTATCGCGATTCTTTGCTTTATTTTAGTAAATAAATACGTTATACAAACTTCGCAAGGGGATCAATTGGCATCCAAAACAAACTAAACTTGACCAATGTTATCATACTGTAACAATATAAAAACATGAATG
This sequence comes from Strongylocentrotus droebachiensis, assembly GCA_035222895.1. NCBI lineage: Eukaryota > Metazoa > Echinodermata > Echinoidea > Camarodonta > Strongylocentrotidae > Strongylocentrotus > Strongylocentrotus droebachiensis. The sequence continues at coordinate 503,363 of JAVYIG010000277.1, read as the reverse complement.
CAATGACGTCAATCATATACCGGGTGTTGACTCTATATTTAGCTATTTTAATGGTTTATGACCTACCACTTTCTGCGTCTATGCACCTGACCTTAAGTGAAGGTGACGGTGCAGAAATCTTATTTCAATTCGACCATGAAAATGGGATGGAATTTGTACTGATTATAGGTAATAATGAGCCTTTTTATAAATCCGGATCATTAAATTTGAATGGATTAAATCCCAGTCAAAAACAAAACGTAAATGTAAAGATCGAGGAGCACTCATCATTTGGCGTCCGCATGTATCTAGTCCGTATTAATATCGAACATGTCTCAAGAAAAGATGCTGGATTGTACAAATGCGAGGTCTTTAGAAATGGGAAGATATTAAATCATCTTACAAAAACTACAATTGTTGATATCGAGTATGGCCCGGCGAAACCTATATGTAACGAACATGATAATCCAGTTGACTCAAGTAACAATGTTTGGTCACAGCTAAAATGCACAGCACCAGTGGGAAGTCATATTGGTTTTATAGAGTGTTATCAAAATGGAGCTAGGATCCCTCCTTGGACTAGACCTGTCCAAAATAAAACCCACCTGATGCAAGTTCTTTGGATGGAAAAGACCAATCGTATATTTTGTTGTACGTCCACCTCAGAACAAAAGAAGAGTAGATGTGATTGCCATGATTTCGTGTATGACCCAATAACACGTAGTGTACAATCTGGTCCTGATGTTGATCCTTGCCCATTTACAAATTCGAGAAGCAATTTACCTGAGCCAACAAATACACAAAATGGATATAATTCTAAACAAAATAGGTTTTCATATTTTACTATTGTGATCACACTTTGTGTGATGTTTGTAACGTTTTTAATAATTTTCGTGAAAAAATTATTGTAAATTTAATTTGTATGGATGTAGCCGTTTATTCAATTTTTTCATGACTTTATTATGCATTGTACATTGATGGAATAGTGACGAATTTCCGCTGGTGATTAGTTGATGAGATTCTGTAAACAATGAGATGAACGTAATAGAATGGTCTATGCCAATCAAAGAAAAAAAAAAAAAAGGGGATGTCGCAATAAATGTAATTTACTTCTAGATTTTATTTGAATGATCGATGTGATGGTATTATGAGTTGCGGGATGCCCCTTGCCCGGTAACTGTACCCCATAAGCATATGTAAGCTTCACTATTGTAAGCATGTTTGTTAACTATGTATACCGTACTTTAATTACCTTTCCTTCATTGTTTCATTATTTTGTCATATCTTACTTTGTGCTAGTATAATCAAAATAGGTTGCATGCTCGTATAATCACCTTTGGCTAATCTTAGGGGTGCACGTGTACCTGACTGAACCCACGCCTTGCATGTCCGACTAAAATAAACATCGGGTACAAAGAAGATATGCCCTCTTTTAAATGTCGCCCCTCACCGGCATGATTTGTTTTAATGCCAAAAGGCACAAAACACTGTAGAGGGGTATGATAAACAAAAGAGCACCTGCAACCTGAAATGGACAATTCACCAAATTAGAAAGAAAATTATAATAACGAACGTTTCGAGAAAAAAATAGGAATGAAACAAATATATAGGCCTATTTGGAAGAAGATTTGTATGAGGAAAACAAAATCAGTCATGAAATTCAGAATTTGCTTCTACGGCTTCATGATTCTCCTTTAGTTTTACACTTTTACCATTCTGTTTTCATAAAGCACTTGATACATGCGAAATGTCTCGTTTACAAACGCTCACATTGCTGTGCAAACGATAATCACTTTCGCACCCTACCGGGTACTCGTTTAACAACGTATAATACGTTGGTATTATTAAACTGTTTATGGCAGAATCGCGTTGAAAATAGCCATACTTAAGCTTTTCGTCTTGCCCTCATTAGAGTAAAACGCAAGAATGAACATAAAGCCGAAATCGAACAAATAAACGGAACCAAACATTGTGGAGCGTGTGTGCAGCACTTTGTAACTGCAAGGAAAAGGCGCTATATCAAATATCTTTTGGATTGGATTGGATTGGATGAACAAGGCGCGAAATTTAACGAGCTCAGATTATTATTATAGCGACTCTCCCGTTAAAACCGGCTGGCAATAAGCCAAATGTACCGTTACCTTGGACAGCCGAACAGAGCTCGTTATATTTCCCGCCTTTTTCCTTTTAGTTTCCGTTTATATTGTTCGATTTCGGCTTTCTGTTCATTCTTGCGTTTTACTCTAATGAGTGCAAGACGAAAAGTATGGCTCTTTTCAACGCGATTCTCCGATTTTGTATTACCAATCATCTTTTCATATACTGCTTATGGTATGTAGAAATCTGTTCTTATTGATTTGCTTTCATATACATGTAGTAAAAATCTTTATTACGATTCGTTACATTTTCTTCGTTGTGCTTCGCTCAAATAAACAACGGTGATTACAGCTTCCTCCTATAGTATTGTAGTCTTTCATTTACATTTTGCCCACGACACACAAGGCGGCCTGTCATGTTCAACAGTACTCCAGATAAACTGCTGACACGACGGGTAGAAGTGCGATAACTCAAATTCTTTTACGTAGATTTTCCAATAGTTAGGCGACAGTTTGTACGGGATAATAGACAAAAGCTGTAGGTTTCTTAATGATTGATTGTTGGCATTAGATGATTTTTTTTTCGTGGTCGTCAACTCTACCCTTCATCAGCATTTAAGGCATAAACATGTTTATTACACAAGTGGCATACATGAGCAACAAGAAAGATACATAACAAAGTCTAAAATAACATACAAAACTCTGACACGACTAAATTTCGTAATCAAAGCTAACGTTGAAATTTGTTTTATATCTCGCAATATGCTCAATCTTTTTCCCCCTCTCTTTCCGGCTCTTTTTCATTTCCGTATTTGCTTTAAATTACCTCTATGGCATCATAAATGTTGTAACAAATTTATAGTAATATTCCATGAATTCTCAAGAAAAAAAACATTGTAGCTTTACTACTTAAACGTATGCGTTCACCAAGTATAGGTCGTAGACTTGAATAAATACAAAATAAATGCATTATATGGACATTATACTGCTCATGCAGTATCAATACAATATACAAGGGGGAAAATGTGGAATAAATGTCATCCCACCGTGCACATGATTATCAACTCGTCAATCTAACCATAAGGGAATGAGAGAGAAATAAAGAGACAGAGCGAGAGAGAGAGAGAGAGAGAGAGAGAACGAGACAGAGACGTAATAGAAGAGGGAGAGAGATAGAGAGAGAGAGGGAGAAAGAGAGAGAGGGAGAGACGGAGAGATAGAGGAATAAATAGAAAGACAGTGACAGGCAGAGACAGACAAATCAAGACTTACTAGCTTAATAAAAAGTATGCTAGCTTAAGGCCTGCTTGAGGCTGCCATTGATTTCATTATGTAACGTTCCACTTGGACTTTATAAATCACAGAAAGGTATTACAGTCGCTATTATCAAGTGAAAAAGCAAAGTCATTGAAAAACGAAAAGACAAAATCAAATTTCTGATGAATGAATAAATACAAACAAAGCACAAGTAGATCATCCCAAGTATAAAATGTCTTTCTTTAAAATGTTAGTGGGATTTCTTTTTTTCTCTAATGATTGCCTGAAAGAACAAAATTTTACATGTAGCCTGTTTTTGGACTATTAAAAAAACATTATCTAACAGCAGGCAAAACTCGAGTAAAAGTGTTAAGTTTTATTTTGTTATAAATCCATCTAATGCATTACAACATTAACCAAATCGTAGCCACCTCTTAACAAAAAATGAATGTTTTTATATATTTATTAATATTATGTCTGAAATATTGTGACTAAACGTATTAGAATAATATCGCAATCTTGTTTTTTTTTTTCCCAATCCAATCCCAGGCAAGTGCATAAGAAATAATGTTTGGAAGGGCTTTAGTTCTTTAGCAAATCATTTAACCCTAATAAGGCCGGGGGGCATCACGCCCCCCCCCCCCCCTCCACGATTTTTCTGATTGTTCTGGAACGCATATGGGTGGCGCCCCGCCGCTCGCTGACTTTTTTCTTTCGAGGCTTGCGCAACTTTTAAAACAATTTTTTTGAAAATCGGCCCTACGGTTACAAGGTCACGTGACCTTTTGTCTTTGCATGTCAGCCCGAAAATCGCTTATTTTCGTGATTTGTGTACAAAACCTAAGGAAAAGTCATTTTTCCTAATAATAGATCAAACATGGGTTATTGGGTCTTGTTTAAAGTTTAGGTGGTTGTTTTGGCAGTCAAATAGTTGAATTGTAGTAAGAAATGAAATAAAACAACAAAAACAATAAAATACATAAGTTAAAAAAAACAGTGAAATACATAAGAAATTATCAAAACAAGAGAAACCATAGGGAATAAGCTGGCTCTTCCAAATTTTTTGTTGTATTATTATTTCGAATGGTCTAATGAATATATGTAGTGAAAAAGAATGCTTAAATATGAATAATATATGATTTATTGTTAAAAATGTGATTTTTATGACCTTATTAGCATAAATTACCATAATTTTGCAAATGGGTGAATTTTTCAAAAATTTGAAATTACCATAGTATTCTATACACTTCACTTGACATGTGTGCAAATTTTCGCGGATATCGGCCGCTTCACGGCCGAGATCTTATGGGGGGCCATAATGCCCCCCCCCCCCCCGGCCGTACTAAGACCTCAAATAGCCCGGCCTTTTTAGGGTTAAGGACCTCGATACTTTGCGCCCTGAATATAGAATATTAAAAAAGTGGGTCAGGCATATTCCTGAAATAACGTTGCGTTCCACTTAATAATAATAGAGGTAATCTTGGGGTGGTTGATAATTTATTAAACAAAAACAAATCCCTTCTTCTGGAATGGATTAGATCTGTTTCAATTTTGATGTTCTAGTTTGTTAAAGAAAAATGCACTGGCTTAAAGTTACAGATGATGGGTTAGTTATGAAGCGTTCGCGACAATGTATTATGAATTATCAGATACAATCAAGAAGAGATTAGTTCACAAGTTTTTAACTTAATTCAAATTTATTGTATTTCTTTATTCAATCACTTAAAGGTACTATGTCCCATTTGCAGGCCAACAAATAAAAAGGTTAAATTTCAACGGCATTTGAAAGATAATACTAATTTAGAACTTCCCTAAAAAAAGGGGGGGCTTGAAAATATGGGAAAATAACGACTTTTAGTTGTTGAATCGACTTAAGAGCTACAGAGCCAGTAAAGATTCAATCAGTTTAATTTTGGCTTGTTGATGTAGACAAATGCTCATGTATCCTTTACAGCTCAGTTTATGTATGTTATTACCAAAGAAGAAGAAAAAAAAGCCAGTCAGTCACTCAATAGTGTCTGACAGTGAAGTCTAGCAAGTAAACGGGTTTCCTTGCATAATTTGAATATGAGGACATTGCGAACGTTTAAATTTCACAGACGGGACATACATGACATATTCATAATTCCTGCAAAGTTCTACAGAATTTGATGTTGGCTGCAAATGGGACAAAGTATCTTAAATGTAATTATTTATTCGTTTATATTTTATTTATTTCATCATTCATTTTTTTAAAAATATGTTTGTTATTGTTGTATTTATTTAGTCACCTCTTTATTTAGTCAATACTTTTTTTCGGGCCGCTAACATCATGATCTCACTTATTGTGCGCACCGCCTCAATAAGTGACATAATTGAAAGAAAATTTGAAAGAAAATCCAAGACCTAGTTGTAGTGTGAAGTGTAAAATTATTCATTAATCATTGCATGTTCAAAGGTATAGTTGAGTCCTTGTTTAAGACCGCAAATGCCTTCAAAGTGCATTGTTATTGCTCTTATTCTTATTTATGACATATCTAGTACCCTTTAGAACCTAAAAAGGAGTATGGTAAAACCTGTTTATAAACATTAAAACATATTGCGATGGTTTCTCGCCATATTCTATCCATTTAATTTTAGACCTTATCTTTATTCCTTTCTTTTTTTCTTTTCTTAACGATTCTAATTAAACTTTCTTCCCATTTAATATATCTAGAGCTCTATTTTTGTCCGTTTTTTGAAATATCAATTCCTTCTCCAAATATACAATTTCCATTTCTAAATCATATTCTAAATTTACCAACATGAATCTTTTCTTCTTGTTGGTTGCATATGAAATTGTTTCCACTCTGATTATCATCAGCAACGTATCAAACATTAATTGATCATTTACTGTAAATTCATGTTGTGTATCTTGTCCTTCTGCCTACTTGAATTGTTATCATATTGGACTGACTATAGGTTTCGATCGTTTGTTAAATAACATATTTTATTCGTTTTACATAACTATTATCCCTTAACAATAAATTATTAAATTCCAGTAACCTAAACTTACCCTACAATGATTTAAATTCAAAGATAACTTGGCCACGGAATGATCGGATCTATATCCAAGTAAAATCTCTATTTCATTAACGAGTGAGAGCAATTCAGTGGACACCAACAAATAATCAAATCTAGCCGCCTTAAAGGAAGTAGGTTGACGCCGTGTAAACGTTTTTTTTTCCTAGACATGTAATTCTCTCCATGGGTATATCAAATCTAAAAGCATTCTTCATTTGATCGGCTTTTTTTCTTGGCATTAGGATAATGAGAACGACATGTATGAGCACATTTACTATTTTTAAAGGACCATTAATATGGAATAGTATACTTCAGGAAATTAAAAATGCAAAACTCTCAATCTTGTCAAAATTAAACATAAACATTTTCTGTTAAATAAGTTTAATAGTCAGTATTAATAGCATGGGCATCTGGGCATTTTAGACACTTTTGTATTTGTGATAGAGTAAATTTGTTACACTCTCGTGCCAGTGTGTTTACTCTGATTGTACATGTTAGTATGTTTTAGTATGTTTTTTGTTTTGTTCTGTTCTTGTTTTTCTTTTTTCCTGTATGTGTGTGTTTTAGGGGTAAGCTTTCATATAAGGAATCCCTCTTTTCTGCCTATTCGAAATGCTCTCATTAATTGCCATTGCAATTTGCTTTCTCTATCTGTTCTTTTTTTATCTTTTTTTATCATTTCATTCTTTACTTGTATATTTTTAATGATTTTATGAAGAGTATTGAATAAAATTTGAATTATATTGAATAGAATTAAGACGAGTTTAAATATATGTATATTTATCAAAATCTTGGACCAAGTTAAAATCCCCGCATAAATAGTTAAAGAATTATCAAAATCAAAAGCAAGTCTCTCAAAATCTGTATAAAAACTAACACAGTCGTGATTAAGGACGTACAATGATAGTAACGTTATGTCATATATAGTTATATATTTGTAGGTCTAAAGCAACAAAATTCCCTTCTTTTGATCGTTCAATTTTTTTTTTAAATTCGATTGCACCGGCTCCTTCCCCAAATTAAATAACAACACCTGTGGCATTTGACGCTTTATGACTGAAAAAACAATTATCTCCCTAAAATCGTTTTATAGAAGCTTCTTTTTCAGCTAAAAAGGCGTATCCTGCAAGCAACACATTTGAAACTTGTTTGCCTTAACGGCATTTCTAATGATTTCTAAAACATCTTTTCTTTTTTCACGATTGCATAAACCTTTAACGTTCAAAGGAATAATATTGGAACAATCCATTAATATCATTTAAACGGTGGAACTATGAATATCGAATCCTATGGAGTTTTTCTTAATATTGTTTAATTTCAAACAAATAACAGTACTGACTACACTATGCGCTAGCCTACAAAAACAACTACTGCAACACCTATGACAATTACAGTGATGTCTAGCACAAACGAAACTACACAAAAACACTTGTGTCTTATTTGGCGAGACAGGACGCAATACCAAGATAGCCACAGATGACCCCATATTTGCTGTAGATTCCCGAAATCCAACCAGTCCTCCTCAAGAGGGAAACTATATCAAACTTTTTTTTCCGCGAAAAAAGGGCACATCGGCATACTGCCCACAAAATCCTGCTTATTGTATATAAAATAACCTTTGTCATGTCAGGCAAATGCATACATATAATAATTTTACATACTAACAAGTGTGCAATCTACGCTGACCCACACAAACAACCAAAATATATTACATGTATATTCCCCCTTTCACAGAAGAGGTAAAAAATAGTGACAAACGTTGATAGCTTGACCATATTACTTTTGCGGAAACGATAAGCCCTTTATCAAAGTGTCGATTCGTGTCATAGAAATTGCTATCTGATATTTCTTTTACCTGGCTTAGGATAACAAGATAAAAAAAGCAAAGATTATAAAATACTAACATTCATATTCGGATTTGTAATGATTATCACCGTATTGAAAATTCTACAATATAACCGTTTCCCAGGTTTGAAGAAAAGAAAACTATATGATCTCTTGTCTTTCCAAAGTCTCAAATCAATATTCTGATATCCTCAAAAAAAGAATCAATCTGTGTAGAACATGTCGCTTTCATATGATTAAAACTTTTAACTCGATAACGTCTTCTCTATAAAAGCGACAACAATGTTCTTTTTTGATAAGAACCAAACTTATCTTCGTCCTTTCTTCCCAAAGGCACATGAGAACAGGACCTTTGGCCTTGTTACAGAAGATTTGTCATTTCTTCTCATATGCATTCACAATAATAAGAAAAAGGATCATTAAAATGATCTAATATCTTATTACATGTACATCTTTTTGAGCAGATTATGTTATAGACATACGGTAGGTACTCAACATCGGTGTTTGGCATCCAACCAAAAGCAACACCAATATGTCCGATAAACATAAGTTTCATACATGTATAACACAAGCAGACGATGGATACTATACTATGATCTTGATATGTGTCATAGAAATTGCTGATTGATATATCTTTGACCTGATATATTGATTACAGTATAACGTCAAGGATATATCAAATTTTAACATTCATATTTAGATCTGCAATACTTGTTACCTTATTGAAAAAGATTACAATATTACTTATGCTTCACCGAATAAAAGAGAAATTAATCTTTATAATCTCATATCTTTCCAAAGTGTCTATAATCATCACAGAAAAGAAGAATAGTGCGGTTTCAATACAAATCGCTTTCTTAAGAAAGAACCCATGTATTCGATAAATAACATTAAAAAAGTAATCCCTTCCAGCACTGAAGACCAAGCAACTCAGTATTTACTTTGTAGTAAAATGAAAAACAAACAAGAGAATTCACATTCCTGCCAGTCAATTTGTATAGTATTATCAAGTTATGCTACCTTTACAATATGTTCCCGGCGGCCACGGCAGCCCCGTTTGCCCATAACGTAGTGCGCCGAGGGACTTTGGCTATTTTTCCCTCTGTATTCAAGTTTTGTGAGGTCTTGCCAAGTTTTCTCACGGTATCCGTGACGGACCGTGGGAGGGAAACGGGCTGCTGTCCCGGAGGCTCCAACGCGCACTATGGTTCGGGCCGCGGTCTACTACAGATGTCAGTACGTTGCCTCCCGACCCATCACGTTCTGATGGGGTACCTCACGTTTCTCACGTTCCGATCAAGGTCTGACATCTTTTTTAACGTTCTTAAGGCTTTCTACGGATGAAAAGTGGACGTCGGACAGGTTTGGAGCACGTTTGTGCCCACAGTATGAAACGAAGGCCCCGGCGAAGGCCTCCCAAGCAATTGCAATCATTGTACCCTGAGACCACGCGCGCCGTGCCAGACCGTAGTAGCACGCAACGCATCGTACCACCCCGCTGGGAACATAGTGTAAACGTAGCATATTAATTTCTACAATGGGCGATCGACATTAAATGCTTAATGGCCACGTTACCGCCTCACAAGTACTCGAAAGCTCGTTCATATCCATAACAAGAAACAACACCGTGACAAAACGCACCAAACCCGATTCTGCCTACACAGCATTGATATTCATTTATTTTGTATTTATCTCCCGGTATTTCGAACTGGCATAGATATGTAGAGCAAATATTCACACCTGTCTACTTTCTTTTTATGCTTTTTGATGTAAATCGTTATGTACATGTTTATGCTTCCTTTACAGATTTATCCGAAGAGCATTCACAGTGAAAACATGAATCCAGGAAACTTTATCTACGTCATTCTTTTCACTGCTGTTGTTAGTTCATGTCGATCAAATCCAAGTCAACAGGACATTTCTTCTTACGTGCACAATAATGTCACTCTGTCCTACAACATACTTGTACAAACTGATGTGAACGAATGCACATTTCACGTTAAGTTTGACAAGGTGCTAGTCAACAACAATGGTACTTTTATAACATCGGAACATTTTGCACTTGGGAAACAAACAAGACCTCAATTAAAAGCGACACGTGTATTTCAGTTCTTTCAAGTAACTTTAAAATTGCACCGTCTTCATGAGTTTGACGCAGGCTTTATATGGTTGTTGTATCCAGTGCGAAGAGTCATATAGCTCTCAAAGATACCTACTCCAAATAAATCATCCTCCAAAACCAGCTGATTGTATATGTATTTGCTTTTCACAAGACAATCACAAGACTTCTGTCCACGCTCCAAAGCATCTCACTGGGGTTGACAATCATTGTAGCAGATTTTGGGCTTTCCAGAAATGCAGAGATTAGATGCTGTTCAATGAATTCATTTTACGAACAAAAATGGAATTCTTGCAACGATTTCAATGCATCTTCTACTAGTCAACAACCTCAGTCTACTTTGAAGAGTAAAGTTTCTAAAGAGGAAAACGTTAGTATGATTTCTACTACCACTGCCTATGCAGAGGAAGCAACCAAGAGTACAATCACCAAGTGTGTAACAAACGCTTCTTCTTTGATATATGCACCCGCAATATTTTCTATAGTTAGCATAATTTTGTTTTGTTCGTTAGGTATAGCTATATACTAGGGAATGTTTTTATATGAAAGATGAGGTTCAGCAGCACACACGCTTCCAACATGAGCAAGGCAAAGGCAAGGTTATGTATTTATGTTGAGGTATTCATCGTTTTGTATATTCAAGGCATCATTTCAGCTGAGTCGTCAAACCTGATAAGTTTTAAGGAAGATGAGGCTGCACATATATCATTTCAATATGATTTTGTACAAGATGTTGATATTCAGATTATAATTGGAAACCGCGCCCCTTTCTATAGACATAAAATATCTAGTGAAATTGATAGGGCTGGATTAAGTGAGAGTCAGTCAGAAAGATTCGATGTCACAATAAGTGAACCTGTACCCAATTACATGATTGTAGTTAATGTGAACATAGCAGAGGTTCGTAGAGAAGATGCAGGCATTTTTACATGTTCTATGTATAAAGATGGTGAAATATTAGGAGACCATACAAAGAAAATAGGAGTAGCAGTAGAGTACCCACCTGGAAAGGCACTATGTACCCACAAGAAACATCGTATCGATACTAGTGATACAGTTTGGGTTACTTTAAAATGTTCTGCACCAATCGGTAGTGTACGTGGTCAAGTCGAATGCTACCAAAGTAGTGAACGGGTGCCCCCTTGGTCAAGGCCGGTTGAGAACGCAACCACTTTGACGCAGTTTATCTGGATGAAAGAAATGTTTCGTACCTTCTGCTGTACGTCCACATTCGAAGCACCAAAAGGGAGATGCAATTGTAATGATTATATTTGGGACCCAATGACTCAAACTGAAATGCCTAGTGGCCTAAACCCATGCTCGTCTGCTCTTCTTGAACCAATTTCCATATCGAACCAAAATGATCAAAAACTGATTTCTCCTTTACTTGATCATGGCGACACACATGACTACAATACAGAAGGCGGTTATAACGCCAATGTAGCAAATATCTACGTACCTGAGCTAGAATTAATACCTTTTATATTCATGATAGTTTGCTTAAATCTAGTTGTCCTTGTATGATTTGGGGGGGGGGGGTATTCTGTCGTTCAACGATACGAACACAAATTACCTCAAAAGACAATGAAGGAAACTAACCCGGTGATTTAAAAAGTAAAGGTACGCAAGGTAATTATTGAAAAGGCACGATAAAGACTACACGTTGAAGGGGTATTGATACAGAATGGTTAGGCACGTAATCTATTCGCCCCTCCTTTTTTTGTAAAAAGAAATTGTAAAGATTTTTGAAATGCTAACATCTAAGCGCATTTGGCTGTGGTTCAAAAGAACCATTGCCACATAACTAATCATGCATTATTTATTGAACTAATGGCATAATATTATGTATATATGTTTTTTGCAGTACAGTGAATATACGTTACGTACGTTCAACTAATATATATGTTCATTGCCTAATCGGCCTTGTTTCTAACTATAATCAACTTTGCTGATACTAATATTTATCCCTATGGGGATAAATATTAGTAACAGCAAAGTTATAAGCAAACGAAGGGTAAATACAGACCAATCACAGATCACCATTACATGCCCGAATTTGGAGGGACTTATGTGGAGGGACTTAAGGAAATGTGAGAAAGGCACAACATTTAGAGGAAATAATCTTGTTTGACTCTTCATATGAAGACTTTGGAACCTCCACTCCGGGGTCATCAAAATAGACCTACAATGCAATAAATAGACGGTCAAGGAAACCAAATATATTTTTATAATGAAGAGAAGAAAGTTCCAAAAGGTTGATGAGACCGACAACCAATGAGACCGATAGACAAATATCATATAAGACTGTCTTGAGGACTGTCGGCCCGTTAAGGATTTTACTAACGTTTGAAGCCTTTTGGTTTACATTCTTGAATAGTTTAATTTTGTTTTATCACGTTTCGGTAAAACGAGGTACAAAGTGGCTCGCTGGCCCTGTTGTCCTACCTCCCCCTCCCATGAACTATCCTCTATGTTTTCGCACCGTCTATAATCGCTTTGCTTGCTGGGTCAAGTAATTAAAGCAAGACGGCTTAAATTATATTGTCAAACTTTCATAATGAATACCAACTTCGTCGTTAATTTTCACATGCCCGCATATGCATGGCATTCCGCTTGGAACTGCTAACATTTCCATTTTACCGAGTACAACCCCCCCCCCCCCCCCAAAAAAAAAAGCGTAACGGGCAGCCAATTGTCTACCACCCCTGGCTACCTAAGTTATTAACATTATTAACTCAGGCCACCATCCCAGTCAAGCATCGCTTCTGATTGCGGTCTCCTGATTTTTCCATAGTTCGGATAATATTTTTGATTTATTATAATATGTTATAGAAATATATATTAAAGGGATAGTTGAGTTCTGTTTTCAGACGGCAAATGCCTTCAAAGTGCATGCGTTATCGCTCTTATTCTTATCTATGACATTTGTAGTGCCCTTTTTGGACCTCAAATTGCTATGAAGGTAATTTTAGACCCCATAATGTGTCAAATTTAGCCAATATGATCATACCAATTCAGCTCTACTTTAAAAAAAAATACGGTGACCGTTAATTAATTAACTAATTAATAATAACCAGAACATAGGCCGGCTAGTTGTGCGTACAATCAACACGAAAAAGCCAACGAAAAAAGAAACATCGGAATTGGCCGAAATACGACGTAAAAGGCGCTATTTCGTTTTTTCAACGGCTTTTTCAAATTATCGAATATTTGTGGTGGTGCACAAATATTAGAAATCGTTAGCCGTCTCTGAACCGATTTTGATCAAACAAATATGATTTTCATTTAAATTGTATGTTCTTCAAATTTGACAATCATTTTTTCATTATCTGACAAAAAAATATTTTGTGTAGCGCCCTTTGCAACCGAACTCAACATTCCCTTTAAGTTTCGTTGTTATGTGTATTTGTGAACTACATTTTGACATACAGTTATTATTGTTTGCATATTGTGTATGACACCTTACGTTTATATGTTCTTTGTTATCAGTGGCGGATCCAGGAGGCCCGACCCCCCCCCCCCCTTCTGGGAAAAAAAAGGGAAAACAAGAAGGAGGAAAAAAAGGGGGGAAAAGAAGGGGAAAAAAGGAGGGGGGGAAAAAAAAGGAAAAAGAAAGAAGGATAAAAAAAAAAGTGAAAAGAAGAAGGAAATGAAAGGGGAAAGATATCAAAGGTATCAAAATTATGCTCATCTGACGATAATTACATGTATAAAACCCCTGAGCTTCTGGGGCTCCGCCCCGTGGACCCAACACCAAATTGTGTCCTGCCAGTGTCACAAATAAGGTACAAATATGCTTATCTGACCGTTATTTATTGCCCAAAACCGCTGAGCTTCCGGGGGCTCCGCCCCCTGGACCCCACACCAATTCGTGACCTGCCAGTGTCACAAAAAAGGTATAAAATCATGCTCATCTGACGATAATTTAATGTATAAAACCCCTGATCTTCTGGGGGCTCCGCACCCTGGACCCAACACCAAATTGTGTCCTGCCAGTGTCACAAATAAGGTATAAAAATATGCTCATCTGACCGTTATTTATTGCCCAAAACCCCTGAGCTTCCGGGGGCTCCGCCCCCTGGACCCCACACCGATTCGTGATCTGCCAGTGTCACAAATAAGGTATAAAATTATGCTCATCTGACAATAACTTAATGTATAAAACCCCTGATCTTCTAGGGGTCCGCCCCCTGGACCCAACACCAATCTGTGTCCTGCCAATGTCACAAATAAGGTATAAAAATATGCTCATCTGACAATAACTTAATGTATAAAACCCCTGAGCTTCCGGGGGCTCCGCCTCCTGGACCCCACACCAATTCGTGATCTGCCACTAAGGTATAAAATTATGCTCATCTGACAATAACTTAATGTATAAAACCCCTGATCTTCTGGGGGTCCGCCCCCTGGACCCAACACCAAATTGTGTCCTGCCAGTGTCACAAATAAGGTATAAAAATATGCTCATCTGACCGTTATTTTGCTAAAAACCCCTGAGCTTCCTGAGCTACATATGATGTATAAAACCCAGATTCTAAGGGGGAAAAAAACGTGTAAAACACGTTAATTTTACCTTTTTTTTAGATAGGTCCCCCCTGGCGTTCAAGGGGGGGGGGGGGTGCGATTTTTCTAATTTTCGAAGGCCCAAAACAAATTAGTGCTCACTACCTCCCCCCCCCCCCCCCTTGAACGCCAAGGGGGACCTATCTCCAACAAAAAAAGGTAAAATTAACGTGTTTTTACACGTTTTATTTCCCAGGGCGGAGCTAAAAAAGCTAGAGGAATGAGGTCTATGAATTGTTAGATATTGATACCACCGTAAGATCATCATTAACATGTTCAGACATGCTTTTAAACAGTTAACATCATTAGCATTGTAGGGTTTTACAGTTAACATCATTAGCATTGTAGGGTTTGTATATATGCATATAATATACCATGAATGTGGCAACACGACCGGTCAAAATAAAGTCTGATGACTAAGGGTAGATGCCTAGCATTGTAGCCGTTGATATGGTCAAAAGTATTGCATATGGCATGGAAATTTCGCCAATGCAAACATATACAAATTTTAGACCTAAAGGTTGAGGCCTAATTGCTAGTTTTTGCCTAAACATAGTAAATAGTAAATATAGTGATACAGCAACTAACCACCTCCATGTTGGTGAATATTTCTTTACACTTATTGAACGTACATATTTTCTGAATGAGATGTACATAACGTGTTTGTTCACTATGCTCACCATTGGACGCTACCAAAAGAATATTTCAATAAGTATAGGCACATTCGTGCATAAATCACATTCATTTTTTGACCATTTTTGCTCGTAATGATGAAGTGGGAAACATATGTTTATTCACAAAATTGCACTAAAGCTTTGAATTGAAATGATTCGTATTACTTTTAGTTCAACCTAAATATCTGTTTATTACAGCAAAGCTGGTCAATATTTGTAAAATATAAAACATAGTTTTGATTAGAATGTTGTTCATAAAAATCTGCGATTTTGAAGCAAATTATTAACATTCTTTTAAAGTAATATTAAATGTGATTCCTTTTTCTAGTACATGATATATAACACAGGTATATGTCACTGAATCAGAACATAATGGATAGTATAAAGGCATGCTACACCGAAATTTGCATTATTTTAAATGCACTATTGTTGTTATGTTACTTTGTACCATTGTCAGTGATTTGAAAAAATAAACTTGACATAATTTTGTCAGTTAAGGTTGATGCTTTGAAGAGACCATATTTAGTCAGTGCAATGATTGTTTGAAAAATGTACATGTATCCAACACATTAAAAGGATTATTAGTTTTTTTTCTTCATTTCAACGTGTGTGTATTCATGGTGTGTGTGCATGCGTGTGCGTGTTTGTGTTGGTGTATGTTGGTATGTGGGTATACGTTAGTCAATAAATTAATTGTCTTCATTCAACATCAAATAATTAGAGAGATATGCAATGTGTGTGTGTGTGCGAAAATATTCAGTCTTATCGTTATTATCAATATTAACCGTGAACGATTTGGCAGATGTCAGTTGTTTGTGGTAAATTGTGACTCAGCGGTAATTTGCCATTTCAAGGCTTGGGTATGAATACAGATCGTCGTCCAATAAGGCAAAATGACAACCGAGATTATCACAGTTATCTAAATTTATATAAAATTGAAAATTGAAAATGAGGGGAAAGGGAACAGTTATATTTTTTTACTTCTACAGTCAATCGTTCCCAAATGTTTTGTTAAGGAATCGCATTGTCCCCGTGGAAAATGGGTTAACAAAGCTTTTATGATTTTATAGTTATATGGTACTGAAGGGTTTCCTTTCTATTGACTCACACTACAGGCCTACATTTTAAATATATTTTGGCAGGATTTAGTACTGTAACCCCCTCACCTACACACACATGCGCACGCACACGTGCGCACACACCAAGCCTCACACGCACACATACTCACACGCACACAGACGCACATCAACAAATATTAACTTTTCATTTTCCAAATAGCCATATTAATACCAATACGAACTTTGCCTTGGTTTGGACAACTAGAAACTTATCTTGTTTACCACAATTTATGATAAATCTTTGCACGCAATCCAACGATTAATATATGGATCACGTGCAAATGACATAGTTGTAAATGTTGAGGCAGTATCTTATTAAATTATAGTCCAGCACCATCACATAGGTATCGTAGCTTATGATGGGTGAGCAAAGGGTCGGTGGGTTATCTCACCCCTCTCCCTTCTTTTTTTGTTTTCTCCCCCTCCCTTTCCTTCCTCTTCTTCTTCTTTGGAATGGTTTGAAGTATAAGGACACGCTGATACAAGGTTTTGGAAGCCCTAATGGTTGAAGTGAGTTTATTTCTCCGTTACAATTGAACAACCCACCTTTTAACCAGAGATGTGTTATAAAGTCAGTCAAATTATAATACACATAATTTCTCTTGCAAATGTTCGTAATACTATTTTGAATCACATTAAGCATGTTAACAAAACTCACGCATTCTTTCTTTAAAAAAGCTCACATCTGTTCTTTGTCCATGTGTTTATTTTGAAATGTATTACAACTCAAGATCTTTAAACCTGCTCTAGTAACCATGGTTCATTTTCATTACAATATATCACAGCATGCCAAATACATTTGCAGTGATTATCCTATTTATTCTGCAATCTCATGACCATTAATTTTGAGCTGTACGAAGGATGCTTTTCTACCAATATATGTTTAGTATTAGGTTCTTGTGACGGTATCACGGTATCATATACCGTTTCCCTCAAATGATTACATGGGGGAAAGTGTAAATATACATGCCACGTCAGGCCATCATTTTCATCATTGACTTCGTACAAACATAATATTGGTGTTTTTATGTGGTAGAATAAGACGTGATATTCATGTTTTCATTTTTTTTTTAATTTTAATTAAGAAATAACAAAAGGAGATGTTATGAATATAACAATAATGAATATTAGCTTCTACTATACAACGCATACATGGCAGCATACCTCCTATTCGCCCTGGGCAGCAAATCCAATCCTTTATCTGGTGATCTGAAGAAGGTTCTCTCAAGGTTCTCTCAAGCGTCGGAATCGATATTGATGATAAGAAGCTCGGTTTTGTTATCAACGAGCCGGAATGCAAGACAGTGACGGATCTGATCGAAGAGGGCAAATCTAAGCTGGCATGGATGCCTGCTGGAAGAGGACTCTTCACCATGTTCACTTTATTGAACAAATTCATCGCCATGCATAGCCCATACCACGCACAAAACGCAGCGCACTCGTTGGTTCTGCAACATTTTGAAGTGAATCTTTTATGTAATCTTCTGTACTGAAATGGCTCTGTAACCCTGGGCCGATATTCAATTCAATACTTAGCATAAGTAAGAAATTCATGAAGTAAAAAGTTACATTTTGTACTTAAGCATTGAATTGAATACGGGCCCTGGTGTTGTATCTTATGTTGCTGGCCAAGTTTTTTTTTACAATGTCCTTTGCAAGTACAGTTTTTCGTCAGCTGAATTAACCGAAGAAAATAGTACAGAAAAGTGATTTATCTATAACTTGCTCCCATAGCGTCACACGTTATGCTCCGGCGTATCAGAACAATACCCCCTGGGCAATCAACCCCGGAAAATCATCCCCGGAAAACTACCCCCCGAGGACAATTATCCCCCAATTATCCCCTATTCTCCGGGGGGGGTAATTTTCTGGGGGGTAATTGTCCTTGGGGGTAGTTTTCCGGGGGGTAATTTTCCGGGGGTGATTGCCTAGGGGGTAATTAACCTAGAACCCCCTGAAACAGTCACCTCATTCCACCGATAAGATTTGACTCCTTTAATATCATTTCTAATAAAATTAGTTTAGTATTTTTACCACTCACCCCCCCCCCCCCCCCCCTCGTACCGGTTCAATCCGCCACAGCCATAATGAGCCATTGACCCTGTATATCAAATTTTAAGCACACCTAGTGTACGGTTGACAATAGCAAAGTGTTCTGCAAACTTGTATTGTTAATTTCATGTTGACAACAAGTAGAAACTTGCTGCCCATCGAACTCTGAACAATCCCAGGTCTTTTTTATCAGCGTGCTTCTAAGAGCCTCTCGAAAACGAAATATGTTTAAAAACCGTGACGTCAGAGACCAATTCCATTTATTGACTAATCCGATCTTATCTTGTAGGTCAAAGTCTATGTATGATTTGTCGCATAAATTGATTATTATTATTATACATTTGTTTATCCTATCATGAGTATCTCATCATGACAATTTGCACGTACGTTATCCACCATTATTTTCCATTTCGATTTAATTGCCCTGTTCCGTGCCATCGGGTTATACGCCCATCAACTGTTGCTGTAAGTTTGAGAATGCGCATTCTGACTTCTGCTGCGTCAGTTTGCTGTACCTACGATCAGTGACTACAAGGGGAAAAAAGTTGGCCTGCATCTCTCCGTATGAAGAGAGGTAAGATTAATTTCAATATTTGGGCAATTCCATAACGGAATTACATTTCAGAGAAATTTTGGCTCTATTTTTATATTCTGTAGCCAGGTGGTAAGACCTAGCTGATTATTTATTGTTTTTTGAATTATTGTATTATGCACCTGTTAGCAAATACAAAATTTAAATGTATGATTTTTCTTCATTAGGAACACCCCAGGACCAAAAATGTGTCGGTAACGGAATTACGGCAGAATAATTGGGTTATTTTTTCAATAGCTTTGAAAAAAAAATACCTCTGAAATATGCAGCCTATTGGGGGTGAAGTAATGCTAATGAAGGTTGTTTGTATTGTTGACTGTCCCATCCGTGGCAAGATCTTGTTGGGTGAAGTTGTCATGGTTTATCTATGCTGGATGGTTTTTTGAACAAAGGTAGCGGTAACGGAATTACAAAAATGGTAACGGAATTACGTCTCCTGAAATAAGCTTGAAAAAAGACAATTCGTTAACATTATGTAGGCTTAAGTTGTTGTTTAATTGTTTCAGGAGTTATAATAATTGATTTTAACTACAAAGCAGTTCATATGGGTACTTAATTTTAAAATACAGTTGGAAAACACCTATTTTATATTGTTAAATGGCAAATAAATATGACATTTCTGAGCAAATATGTGTGTGTGGTGATCAAATTTAAGTCAATATGTGTTTATATAGTCACTAGTTTACAACTAAATCAAATTTGTTTAGTTTGCAAGTAGGTAGGAACATCACACAAAGTATGACAAACTACATATACACTGTTGGTCATAATGGTGGAATAATTATTTTTACCCCAATTTATTGAATGAATTTGACAATGATTTATTCCTAACAATTGGGGAGTGTTTGTTTTGCGTGACTGCTAAAGCATGTGTGTGCTACTATGCTAATCAACTAGGGAACCTACGTCCTTAAGTCATAACTGACAGTAATGGGGATTAATACCTCATAAAAGGGCACTAATATAGCACATTGGCACGGTTTGGATCCTGGGGGCTCACAGTAATGAGGCCATTGCTTAGCCAATGAATTATGACTGTACGCAGCGGGCGCTAGGGTACGTCGACGCCCCCACAAAAACAAAAAAAACAAAGAAAATGCAATAAATTTTCAATAATTCATTGCATTTTGCCCAGTACCCCAACATAAAAAATTATTCTATGTGGGCATGCCTTGAACCATAATGCATGGCCCTACAGAGGAATTTTTCCTGTTGGGAACTGGAGGAAAACATTTGTGTTGGCATTTGTAGAAAATGATTTGTAAAACTTGATTCCTATGTGTGAAGTTGTTCAATTAGGAATAAATATAGAGGAATAAGTTTTAAATTCATTATCCACTTAATTTTAAGAAATTAAACCATGATCATGTATTTCAGGCCCCTAACATAGCCTCAACTTCGAATAATTTTTTTTCAGAAGAACTTTAAAAGATATTTCAAAACGGTTTTTGGTTCCATTACAAGTGTTTGGTTGTCCACATGGAAAATGTAAAATTATAGAAATTTATTTTGTTAGACATGTATAGTCCACCTTGTAGAAAAATATAATCAACTTATAAATTGGTAATGAGTAGGTGATTACTATCTAGATGGTATATTCTCCAACAAGTAATACACATATACGGGAGCAGTATATGTAAACAGTTCCCTCTAAAGACGTTCTTCTGCTTCCGCACAAATTATTCCTCAAATATATAAGGCTACACCTTGTCTTAATAATGCGTGGAGGACACCAATAAACAGCTGTACAAATTTCATTAAAATAATTTCATAAACAGTTAACAACTAAATTATTCATACCCTAACCAATTTGTGTACTTTCTAGCATGTGAAAATTGATTTGTCCCTATTTGTGTTTCCTGAGAATGTGACATAATAAAGCTCACATCTAAAAGTATTAAACAAAAGTCACAACTCAACAAGTTTTCATTCTTGAGTTACGAAAAACAAATAAATCATCAAATTAATAAGGGGTGTGAATAATTTAGATGTTAACTTTAGGTATTGTTATGCTTCCTTCATTTACAGATTAATGCGAAGAGCATTCAACATGAAACCATGAATCCAGGATACGTTATCTACATCTCTCTTTTAACTGCTGTTGTTAGTTCATGTCGATCAGGACACAGTCAACGGGAAATTACCTCTTCCGTGAAGAGGAATGTCACTCTGTCATACAACACACATGTACCAACTGATGTAAATGAATGCACATTTTCTGTTAAATTCGATAACGTGTTATTCAACAACAATGGTACTTTTATAACGTCGGAAAATTATGCTCATGGGAAACGAGAAAGATCTCAATTAAAAGCGACACGTGTATTTCAGTCTTTTCAAGTAACTTTGGAATTGCACCGTCTTCATGAGTTTGACGCAGGCGTATATAGTTGTTGTATCCAGTGCGAAGAGTCCCATAGCTCTCAAAGCTACCTGCTCCGAATAAATCATCCTCCAAAACCAGCTGATTGTTTTTGGGTTGACACACCACCTTCTAATCCCTACATAGATCTTGGATCTTATGATCTTTCCATTCTTTATTGCAACGCAACAAACGGACATCTAACGTCTGGAATAATATGCTTTTCACATGACAATAATACGACTTCGGTCCTTGCTCCAAAGTCTCTCACTGGGGTTGACATTATCAAAGTCGTATTTTGGCTTCCCAGAAATGCAGAGATTAGATGCTGTTCAATTAATAAATTCTACTCCAAAAACTTTGATTCTTGCAACGATTTCAATACATTTTCTACTACTCAACAACCTCAGTCTACTTTGAACAGTAAATTGTCTAAAGAGGAAAACGATAATAAGATATTTACTACAACTGCGTATGCAGAGGAAGCAACCGAGAGTAGCATCACCAAGTTTGTGTCAAACGCTTCTTCTGTGATATATTCACCCGCAATATTTTCTGTACTTAGCATAATCGTTGTGCTTGTCGTTAGGTATTGTTATATACTAGGGATTGTTTTTATGTAAAAGATAAGTTTCAGCAGCATACACGCTTTCGACATGAGCAGGGCAAAGGCAAGGTTATATATTTGTGTGGAATTGTTAATTGTGTTGTATATTCAAGGCATCTTTTCACCAGTTGAGTCGTCAAACCTGATAAGTTTGAAGGAAGATGAGGCTGCAGATTTAGCGTTTCAATATGATTTTGTACAAGACGTAGACATTCAGATAAGAATAGGAAACTTTGCCCCTTTCTACAGACATAAAATATCTAGTGAAATTGATAGGGCGGGATTAAGTGAGAGTCAAGCAGAAAGATTTGATGTCACAATAAGTGAACCTGTACCCAATCACATGATTGTAGTTAATGTGAACATAGCAGAGGTTCGTAGAGAAGATGCAGGCACTTTTACATGTGCTATGTATAAAGATGGTGAAATATTAAGAGACCATACAAAGAAAATAGGAGTAACAGTAGAGTACCCACCTGGAAAGGCACTATGTACCCTCAAGAAAAATCGTATCGATACTAGTGATACAGTTTGGGCTACTTTAAAATGCTCCGCACCAGTCGGTAGTGCACGTGGTCAAATCGAATGCTACCAAAGTGGTGAACGGGTGCCCCCATTTTCAAGGCCGGCTGAGAACGCAAACAGTTTCTCGCAGCTTATCTGGGTGAAAAAAAATATTCGTATCTTCTGTTGTACATCTACATTTCATGCACCTAAAGGGAGATGCAATTGTTATGATTATATTTGGGACCCAATGTCTCAAAAAGAAATACCTAGTGGCCTAAACCCATGTTCATCTGCTCTCCCCGAATCAATTTCCATATCGAACGAAAATGATCAAAAACGAATCACTCCTGTACCTGACCATAGCGACACACTTGAGTACAATACAGAAAGTGGTGATACAGCCATTGAAGCAAATATCTACGCACCTGGGGTAGAATTAATACCTTTTATATTAATGATAGTTTGCTTGAATCTAGTTGTCCTTGTACTAGGATTAGTGGTTGCATTATATCGTTTAAAGACACCAACACAAAGTCCTTCAACAAAGGATGAACGCAGTGGTCATGGTGATCAGAGTAAGGAGGCACAGGATAATTCTTCTCAAAGCCCGACAAAGGCTAAAAATAGGAAGCCTTTTAGTTCAAAATAGTAAGGCACGGAATTTAATGCCCTCTTTCTTTATTTTTTCGTTTTCATACTCTTTGAACTAATATTCAATGCTTAATCGACTCCGTTTCCTACTACAACAAAATTTGCTAATACTGATATATGTAATTCATATAGGCAATTTATGGCCTTTTGAAGTTGATATTGAAAGCTGAGTGACTAATTTCAGATCAGCATTATATGCGTGAATGATTTCATGTTTTTATTTCACTGGTTCAAACAGCCAATCCACTGCAGGACAAGCAATCCAGAATAAAATCATAGCAATTTTCTCTCAAAATACGATTCCCATCATAGAGCTCAAGATTAGCTCTAAATGGATGTCACTTCCTCCTTGACCTCATTTTTCGAAGGCAACGGTGGCATCGGTATGCCAGAATCTTTTTCTTACTGGTGATGTATTGGGATTAACTGAATAATTTCTGGTGATCTAAGAGATCCCTTATGTGCAAAGCACATGCGCGTCAGAGCCTGGCAGATACCGGCGTTATATAAATATCCATATTATTATTTTATTATTTATTAGCTTTTTAGTTTTACATGTGAAATAACCTTTCATTTGCATCCATTTTATGTATATTCAAGTTTCGCCAATGCAATAATATAAAATTATACCGATGGCGGTAGTTCAATATATATCACAAGTTTTATTAACACTGTATATAAGCCTAGAACATTTATAATATTGTGATCAAGCAATTGATTACCATGTATTTGTTGAATATTTCTTAACACTTATTGATTTTACATATTTACTGCATAAGATGTACATTTTTTTTCGTTCGTTATGCTTACCTTTTCTCGCTACTGAGAAACATTTCCATCAAAATATAAATAGTAAACTTTTGTTCATAAATTTCGTTCAGTTTTGGTCAGCAATGTTTTAAATTCTAATTTAATTTAAGTTTATTTCAATGTAATTCAATTTAATTTCAGTATATTTGGCATCATACAAAATTAATAAGAGAGAACGGTTTTCTTCTTTAAAACCATACCTAGTCTTCTTTATCTAAAATTCACTATACAAACACATATTTATAAATTGTTTAACATGCTGTTCCATTTTATCAGCCTCATATAAATATTTTCTTTTCGCTTGTGTCTTTCATCATCATATCGAATTGTGTATAACATATATAAAAAATCATTTTAAAATCAGTACATCTCATCTTGTTTGTGAAGGCTATTCCAACATTAATACGTTTATAAATTGAAAATAATGCATATGTCAATTTCAAATTAGTTTCTTCCTTCTCTGTTACTTGGATTCCATACCATAAACAACATACGGTATCTTCAAAAGAAAATGTTGATTGGAGCATCTTCTTTTTATAAAGACAGAATATATAATATGCTAGGACCTCTAAGAAGCAAATTTTGCTTTTAAAATGAGGCCCCTATCAAGGAAAACACAATATCAAATTAAATAGCGATTTAAATAATTCTTCCAAGTTATATACGTACATTAAGAAGCAAAAAATTGATATAGTGTGAAACATGTCTGTACTCACAAAACTACAATTAAGGGATGTATTGAAATTGAATACCCTTTGCCCGAATTGCAACCTAGATATTTTTGTTTTATATAATAACAACAAAGCTGGTCTATATTTTATAAAATGTAAAAACAAATGGTTATTATTAGAATGTTGATCATGCAAATATGTAATTTGTTAGCAGTGTATGATCATTCTGTAAACATGATATCAAATGTGTTTATTTTTTCTTGTACATGATATATGTGACTGATTCAGAACATAATGCATAGTATACAGACATGTTACACCGAAATTGCACCATATTTTTGTTATAATGTTACTTTGTATCACGGCCAGTGAATCAAGAAATATATGTTTTTGTCAGTTAAGGTTGATGCTTTGTAGAGATAATATTTAACGCAAATTACGCAATGCTTCATTGTTTTAAGGACAAAATATATCCAACACATTAAAAAGTTTATAAGCTCAATTTTCTTTGTCAACGTCTGTGTATTCATGGTGTGTACATGCGTGTATGGGGATTTGCGTGTGAGTGGGCGTATGTGGGTATGTGCGTTTATGATGGTTAATAAACCAATCCTTCAATTTTAACGTCAAATAATAAAGGGAAAATGCAAAGTGTATGTGCAAAAATTTACAGTCTTTGAGTTATTATCAATATTGATTATTAACGATTTGGCCTTTGTCAATTTCATGTTTTAAGTTGTAACTCTATACCTTGCCATTTCAAGGTTTGAGTAAGAATAAAGTTCGTCATCTAGTAAGGCTAAATGATATCCAAGATTATACAAATTATCTACATTTATAGGAGCATTTTTAAATGGCTCTTTTGATGAAAATGATAAAGGAAAACGGAAAAAATTATTATATACCAGCATTTTCTACATTCAACCGTTCCCAAAGATGCTTCCAAGGATTCGCATTGTTTCAGTGGACAATGTGGATTTTTGCAGGATTCGGTACTGTACCCCCTCTCCTATACTCATTCACAACACACATACACACACGCGCACACACTGCCCCACACACACCCACACCTACACACATATATCCAGATATTTCTTTTTCATTTTCACAAATAGCCATATTAATATCAATACGAACTTTGACTTTGTTTGGACAACTAAAAACTTATCTTGTTTACCACAGTTATATATGATCGATCCTGGCACGCAATCCAACGATTAATCTACGGATTACGTTGAAATGATTAAATACATATTTGCAAATGTTGAAGTAGTATGTTATTGGTGAATTGTAGTCCAGCATAAACACGTATAGGTAGCAAAGGTTAGGAAGTGTGGGCAAAGGGTCGGTGGGTATACTCGTCCCTCCCCTTTTTCCAGGAGTGTATATAGTAGTTTAAAAAATCGACGATTTTTCAAAAAAATCCTTTGGAGGTCTTAATAGCTAAAAGGATATTTATGCGCTCATTGAGATGCACATTTTACTGTTTGAAACTGGTTAAATCAAATAACGTAAACAAACGAATTAAAATAAAAATAAGGATTAAGAAGTGCAATATAATTTTTTGAATTTATTAATGTATTTGAAGACATGGATGTTTCTTTCAATACAAATAAAGAAAACAGAACAATCTTTAAATGAAGCCATGCTGCTATTTTCTTTTCAATCAAATTTATATTATGAGAAATGGTACGAACAAGTATTTTAATATTATTAAATATCCTCTCAAAATGCTTGCATGCTAATCGAAACTAGCGGAAATTGCACTTGCTGTAGGCCTCTCCTTCCAAGAAAAGGCTACGTGCCATTATTTACTTTTGAAGACCTTTTCAACTGTCATTTGCTGTCACAATGTATTGAATTACATTTTCGAGACTCATCTTTAATGGTTTGATGGTGGCCATAATTTATTTGAAAAATAATGATTACATTTTAATCGCGAGGGTGATAAAAATATTTCATTATTATTAATTATTATATTTGTATCGATCATCAGTGCCTGGGAGGGGAAGAGGATTTCTCTCCCTGTAAACCGGTGTTTCCTCCTTTCATCTACCAGGGATATTATTTGACTAAAAGAGTGCGGCTAATAGGTTAACGATCTACATGTATACGGGGCTCCCGTTACAATTGAGGAATCGCGTTTTCTACTTCACAAGACCTGGGTCTATCCAACCATGTATTAATTCACCCGCCTGGGTTCGTTTCGCACAGCCCGATTTCTTACCGACTGAGCAACCTTCCTTTCTTAATTCCCTGTGCAATTAATGAATAATTTAAAATGGTGCTTTTATGATACCTTAAAGGGGGTGTAGCCTGACGACATACTGTTTAACCATGGTTTAACGCAATCTACGCCTTCTTTTAGACGACTGCACGTAAACGAATCGACTTGATTAACGGTAGTCAACGACTTAATCTCACCATGGTTCGCGTACGCGAAACATGCCGAAGTTCTCCGCATATGATTGGTGCGGTCGCGTCGTCCGTAGTCGTATTATAACCGATCGGCCTCGAGTCAGCTAGGCCACGGGAAAGACACGTAGTCTCGTCAGGCTACACCCCCTTTAACTTTAATACTCACGGTAATACAAGGAATATTATTTGGGATCCGCTTCACCTGAACACGCACCCCACGCACACTTAAACACAAACGCACGCACACACACACACACGCACGCGCACACACACACACACACACACAGGAGACACGTGGCTAACAACAAGCCCACAAACCAACCACATTCGTCACTCTCATAAATACCCTCTTCCACAGCCACGCACATATACAAACAAATGTAGGCAATTACACAAGGAAATCATTAACCCTTTTTTGTTTCAAAAAAGAAAACAAAACATTTTAAACCAAAATTCCAGTAAGAAGGCGATCATAGCGACCATGGCGATCTGTGAAATTTCGTAAAGCGCGATAAAATCTCTCTCCAGCCCGCTTGTTGGTGTTTAAGGCGATTGCACTACAGCTGTGCTGCGATCTAATTGCGCTGGAGCCGATGGCGATACGAAAATAATACGACGGTGCAAAATTCTTGTCCCTTTTCGAGGTCGAAGTAATGCACTATTCTGCGACAAAGCGATCGTGATACGGTAGTTTTTCTAGAGATTTTTGGATGGGGGCCAGTGGATGACTTTTAATATGTACTATCATTCTTCTCATTGATATAATGATTATTATTATACATGTTATTACTATCATTGTTCTTATTTATCATCATTATCGTGTATTACCATCACTGATGTACTCGAGATGTCTCTGTCTCAAAGAAAATGTTTTTCTATTTGGGATACCTTTTGATCAAAACAATCATTGTTTTCAAAAACAAAAACAAGCGATACTTGCACTTTTTATGTGATATATTTATTCGGAATATTAGCTTCTGTGTCATGACAAGCTTTCCCCCTCAAAATGTATATCAAAAAACCTATGTCATCATGTTTAAACAATACTTTGCTTCAGTTATAGGTCGATCTGTACCATGAACGTAATGACAATAAATTATGATTGTATTTACCTATAGGCAAAGTCTGCAATGACTTCCGAAAATCCTCCGATCAACACGATTAAAAGACGTCATTAAAAAAGTATCCAAAAGTCAAATTGTAGAAAATCCTTATCTTCAATGCAATATATATTTTACTACTCCTTATAATCAGCGTGTCAGTAATCTCGTGTTCATGTTCGTTCCAGTAATGTACAAAGCACCTGTGTGTGTGTGTACGGTTCGTCGGCCGAGTATTCAGACAAAAGTCTTTCGTATAGGTAAGATTGTTATATAAAATCGTGAATATTTCTCAACAATACTGAATCGTCAATTCTTTATACGTAGGTATAAAGTATAGGTTACATTTCGTATCTGTTCTTCAAAATATCTATCGTACAAATTGAAATAAATAAAAGCAAATCGTGGGGGAGGGGGACTTGACCAATAGCACGAAGTTGCTAACAATGATACGGTGTGATGTGTAGAATTTGAAGTTACGAGATATTGGTAGATTAGAACAGCCGGTATTCTCATGGAACCATGAGATCTTTATGTTATGGTTTATGTATATCAGTATGATACAACCTGATCTCCTTCTTAAAACGATGAAATGCATCATATCACGCGCAAAGAACGATCGAGTCTACTCTGACATCTGCAGTTCACCCTAACTATAACCCTAATTCTAAGATTTGTCAAAGTGAAAGGTGGAGGGGGCGGGCTTGGGTTTACAATGTATAGTACTTCTTACACGTGTGTGTGTGTAGGTTGTGAGAACGCGTCATAAAATGCGTCTAAAAACGATGAATATCATGGTTTTAAGGGCAATGGTAATTTGATGTATTTCATCGTTTTAAAGGCAACTTTTATCCATGTTAAATCCAAGATGCACGGCCCTACGTATTATCAGTGTCTGGGATATGGTGTCATAGTGAGACCCTACAAATATTGCGCTTCAAAATGATCAAGAAGTACCTCAAAAAAGTAAAGATCTTTGATTGACCGGTTTTAGCATCCTCATTTTCCCCAATAGACTGTAGTGTTATGAAAACCGTTAAGATTTGATTTCGATTTCCAATCATAAATATCTTGATAATCAGAGAGGCGATCGGCTTGTTATAGTCATGGGGTTCCTGACTGACCGAAAGGTTTATAATTATCATTGCAGCATGAGCTAAATCCATGACTTTGTTTCAGAATCTGAGACAAAGTTACCCAATCCATTTCAGAAGGAGACCAGGTTGTTATGATAATATGTGAAAAACAACGTCGCCCCTTTTCTTCAAACATGAAGCCGCATATATCTGCAGCATATGCACGGGTGAAGCTGCAGTTTCCCTCGGAAGATCTTTACTTGAGCACGTTACATTTTGTATTAAACACGGCTAAAATGATGCTGCATAAGATTGTCAAGAGAGTTTTTTTCACGAGGGAAAATATGTTATAAGCGGCAAAACATTACTGTTTGTAATCATTGTAATCATTTAAATATGTTAGTGTGACAATTCTACATTGGCAAAATAATATAATACGCATCCTATATTACCATGAACAGCTTTACAGTGTAACGGATTATGTACACATGTTTTAATTCTAGGTCACCAGATGAGCAATACCAAGGAGATATCCACCATCTATATATATCCTTCATAAATATCGTGCAGACATCGTCATATGCTGAAAGACTGTTTAAGCATTAACTTTCAAAAGTGGAATCCTTCCAAACATAGAAATGAAACTCATTGGAATACAATAAGCATAGAACAATATTATGCAAGGGACAAGTATATCGCGAAATACACTAAAAGATATATAGACGTTTTTAAGTGTGAATGTTTTATACTCTCAACGGTGTTCTCGAACTTAAAGTCAAGGAATTGCATATCTCAGTTCTGCATTGGAATCGTCGCCCAGGTACAGTGAATTCGCAGCGTTCAGACTTACACGCTTCCAGTAGACTACTTGACAGAAAAAAATTGAACGTTGAGACATTCTAAATCTGAAATTCATTGATAGCAGTCGTTAGGGACAATATCAAGTATTTAGTGTACTGCACTCCTCGAATATCAATCAACCGGGACCAGATCTGATACACAAACAGCCACTCAGCCATTGTTACCAGACTTTGACGCTGGATCCAAAGACCATACTTGTGCTAGGTCAGGAACTGTCATAACACATTTTGGATGTCGGAGAGCCGAACTGCAATATCATTTTAATTGTTCAATCTGTGAGGAAGAAGGGTACCGTTATGCTTTGGTCCCATCTCGAACATCGAACTTAAACTGCATTTTTCAAAAGCATCTGAATTGAATGTGTATCTACAAAGGTATCTGTAAATCTTACCCCCTTAATTTAACGTGGTGTATACAATTTATGACTGAAAAAATCATCTTATAATTTATCTTGCATCCTATTTAGTGAAACTGTTACTGTGTGTGTAGGAAAAAAAAAGCTTTTGATTTTAAGAGGAATTTTTGATAGTATAATAACACTAACAATACAGTCGTCAAGGCTGATTTTTAAGAAACAAAGATGAGTCGCACAATAAGAACTCTCCCATCCTTCATCATCTGCACTATGATTCTTACTAGCAGAATCCCACCTGGTCATTCTTTATCATGCAGAGAAGGCGAAGCAGGAGAAATATTGTTTTACTATGACTATGTTCCCAATGGAGAAATAGAGCTTAGAATGGGGTACCGATTACCATTCTACAAAGGTGGTAGATTATATCTAGCTGGTTTAAGCAGCAGTCAGATGGGCAGGCTTACTGTTCAAGAGGAAGAATATGTTCCTCCTCTCAAGAGGCTGGTGCGAATAAGTTTAACAAATGTCGCTAGAGAGGACGCAGGAACAATCACTTTGAATGTGATTATAAACGGGGCATTGGATGAAGACTCCACTCAGCGAATAGGAGTCGAGGTTCTTATACCCCCGGGAAAAGCGTACTGTAGACCAATTAATAACAAAATTCACACTATTGAGGCGAACTGGACTACAATAAAATGCTATGCTACATTAGGTACCGAACCTGGCTTATTCGAGTGCTACCAAAGTAATGAACTGATGCCTCCATTATCGAGACTTACCCAGAACAAGACAACTCTAATGCAGACGATTCTGATGAAGAAATCACTTCGTATACACTGCTGCACGTCAATGGTTGGGCATCCTAAAGGAGAATGCGATTGCAATGATTATGTTTGGGACCCAGTAACGCGAAGGAATATGAATGACATCATTCCATGCCAGGTAGATGTACCTGAAGCGACTACGTTATCTGAGGCAAGTACATCTCCAAGCCCTAGCCCTACACCAATAACTGTCCCATCAGGTGGCGAATTTCGAGGAAAGTCAATCTCCCCAGAGGAATTTAGAGGTGTGTTCAAGATAGTCTACACCATGTTTGGTGTAGTGTGTTTTAGTGCTGTCTTGCTCTCTTTAGTTGCCATGAATATAGCTTATTCTAATAAAGTACATAAGGATAACAAATCCGAAAGCTGAGAGAAAATTAAGAGAGTTCGCGTGCAAGACGATAGCGAAGCTGCGTTAATTAAATCACGTAAACAAACGAATCAAAAGAATAATAATAATAATAGCTAGTTCTTATATAGCGCTTTTCAGGACCGAAGGCCCTCTCAAAGCGCTTTACAGATATATATATATTATTACGGATTGAGAAGTTGCACATAAGCATATTAAAAGTTATTGATTATTGCATCCTTGTAATTTCATTCTTCATTGGTGTGTGTTCCAAGGCTACCAAAGTTTAATGGGTCTTCATGCATGGATAGGTTCATGGAATATAATTTTTAGAATTTATGAATGCATTTGGAGATATAGACGGTTCATACATGTGAGTTTTAATTTAGCTTGACACAAGCTTTATCAAACGTTTATCAGATTTCTATATTGCTAAAGCAATGTATTAGTGCAGATAAAATTGATATGAGTTGGCTTATTGCGGATGAGAAAAATACGTTTTCTGAACTTTCAAATTTTATTTGGAATCATGAATATTCCTATATTTATCCATCAATCATATTGTTCGTATAATATAATATAATATTCGTCTCACATCAATGTATGTTGTGTGAACCAAAATTATTCAAATACAATGTGACTGAAGGTACATGATAAATACAAAATGAAGTCCTATTATTATAGCGAAGGATATCATATTTGGTTTCATAAGTGTGTGTGGCAAAATTTAGAGGTTTACTTCAAATTGTAAATCCACTGGGGTCGATGTGCGTGCCAATGTTCAACCGTTAGACGTATAGTATGTCAAGTGCTCTCTGTTGCTAAAATAAATTGTCACTTGTAAATACAATCAGTCTTCACCATGGTACAGCTTTCCTCTCAAGTTATGAAAGGGGTACAATTTACTTTTAGTTTTGATTTCCTACCTATCACAAGTGCCTCAATAAATCCCTTGGCGGTATGATTGGACTGTTAATTATAACAGGTGAACAAATACGAATTTCTCAAAGAATTGATTAAGAAATTTTGAATTTCCCGTCAGTCTGAAACTAGACTGACACGCACGCGACTTCTC
Organism: Strongylocentrotus droebachiensis; assembly: GCA_035222895.1. NCBI lineage: Eukaryota > Metazoa > Echinodermata > Echinoidea > Camarodonta > Strongylocentrotidae > Strongylocentrotus > Strongylocentrotus droebachiensis. The sequence continues at coordinate 470,357 of JAVYIG010000277.1, read as the reverse complement.
TCTTGAAACAGCGTTAAAAAACATCTCCATCAAAATTCGTGAAAAATTCTTTTCCTCTAGTTCCTACTGCAAATTATAAAATGATAATCTCTGTACAAATGGAGCAGACTTTGATCATTTTCCTCGCGATATTATTTACTCCAAGCTTTGCTACGTCATCAGCATCAACTTGTGAGCTTGCTTCAAATGTGTTAATAATTTCACCTTCTTTTGCCGTTGCAAAGGAAGGTGACGCAGTGACGTTTTCATGTACAGCAAAAGGTGCAGAGACTTATTTTATTGATTGGAATATCAATCCAGATATGAATAATACTAATGTTTCTGTGGCATATGACCAAGCGAGTCGCAATATGGTATCCAACATCACTGTGCATGTCGGTAGGACGGTTCAGTTCTTTAGATGTGACTTGAGGCCCGATGTCGATTCCAGGGTGTGTTTTTCGTCACCAATGTCAAAATTGAGAGTGCAGTTTTTTCCTCACAAGAATGACATTTCATGTGGTCCGCAGGATCCTAAACCTTTCCACGAGGGAGATGCCATGGTGATTTCCTGCGAGGTTCTGAGAAGTACCCCGGCAGTTGATATGAGGTGGAGCCTACTTCCCGATGCGACGTTAATACCATTGGGCATTGTCTCCCCATCATGATGGGATTTGGAACAGAGTGCTGTTACATGACTTACCTATAACCAAGTCCCTGCACATGAAGAGGCTTGTTTGCGAGGTGACCAGTGAGTTGGTCTTTCCAGAGCGTCTTCTGCAATGCTTCATCGGACCTATCATGGTGTACCACGCACCAAGGGTCATTGTCCAGCCTTTAAACGCAGAGGTCGGTCCGGACCATGTAGTTGAATTCATCTGTGTCGCAAACGGGTATCCAGATCAATTTGATTACTCCTGGAGCTGCTTACCGCATGGGTTGTTCAAAGGGTGTGAGTCGGTGTCAAAGACTGCCGAGGTCTCTCTTGGGGTTAACGTTGACACGGTGTCACTAGAGGGTCTTGCCGCCGAAGTACGATGCATAGTTTCCAACTCCATAGGTCGAGCAACTGGCTCTTCTCATGTGAAGGTACTGCCTATGGATATGTCGAGTCACCTGACCACACCATTAGCACAATTGACTACAGCAGACTTGGTCTGCCCTCATGACATCAAACTTAGTATAGCAGTGCTTACGCCTAATGTGACCGACTTTGGAAATACAAGAGTTAAGGCTCGTTGCTCAGTACATAATCTCAAAGGATACGATGGTATTCATATTTACTGGTATCTTAATGAGAACAAGGTGACAAAGGAGAATGACAGCTTCCAGGAACAACGCCTGTCATCTTTTACGTCAGAGGTTACCTTTTTTTATTTGCACCTGGATTATCACGCAAAAGATCTTTATTGCTTGGTAGATGTTTGCAACAGCACGTACTTATCATCTTTAATTAACCTAACAGAATGGTTCACGCATCAGCAATCAAGTGAGGATATAAAATCCTCGCCTCCACAAAGAGCAAAGGGGATTGCAGATGTGCGACTGGCACCAACTACTCCAACCCTACCAATTATCAAAACGATACCAATGCTACCCACATCAGCTCAATCAGTGCACACTGCAATATGGAAAATAATTACAATGACAATATCTGGTATCTTAGGGATCTTAGTCACCATAGCTTGTATAGTCGGTCTCATTTCATACACCATCTACAGACATTTTAAGCTTGCACATAATATGAAGCACATAAAAGTCGACACCGCATACCAGGATAATGAAAGTGATTTGGGTATAGATCCTTATCCTCTGTACGATGTTCATGTGAACCCTTGTTCCAAATTACGCAACCCCACGTCTCATCCAAACATCACCAAAGAGCAACCAATTTGCCGCGATCATTCTCCTGAGCCTAGTGACAACTATTGTAGTTACTCCAGCGCTTCATCCAACAGTTCAAGTGATGTATATTTGGACCCAAATGATAGCAGTGTCCCCATTGAGATACAGTCAGATATTGAGAACGAATATGAGCAGCCTCACAGTGTGTAAGAGTATGAAAGAGTTGTTCAGATTAATCAACAGTTTTCCTGAACTAACTGAGGAAGGTAAACTGATTCAGGTCCCCAATATCATGAATATAGTCGTTCCGATTACCAATGTCATCTGTTCTGTATATAGGCATAGGCATAGAATAAATTTGTTTTGTTGTGCTCGTGTGTAAACGATTTAAAAGTTGAAAATAATTTTATAATCATAACTTGATATAAGGAATGCGCACATTTCATTAAAAATTTTAAGCATAAAATGAACACAGTCATACATTTCATTTTATGTTTGCTCTCTGCGCCGGTGTCTCAGCTGTGACAACTTTTACATGAGTGGTTTTGGATTTTATTCAATTCTAAATGTGAGTCTGGTTATTTTGAAAAATTGCATAATTTCTTTTACAAATAAGCATATTTCACAAGAATCAATGTTGTAAATGTTTCTTTCCACCATCATGGTACATTTATTTTTACTGTAATGTAAATACTCCATCACTGTCAATATTTTTTTTATTTAACTCTTTGATCGGTGAAAAATGTTAACAGTATATTAACTGATCTTTGTCTGGAAACTATATGCTAAATAAATAAGTGTTTAGAAATGGATATGGTAATTGATTATGCACTTAAGTCGAGTAAAGATTAATTTTAGCATGTTCTGTTTCGTTTCTATTCGACAACTTTTAATAATGTCGTTCTCTTGGGCACAACCCTCCTTACCGTATTATTTTGTATGTAGACAATACTATATGAACATCATTAAGCCTTTTGTTTTCAACATCATATTGCAACCATGTGTATTTTAGTTTTTTTCCTATATGACAAATATGTAAAAGGATACTTCATGTTATTATGTTATCAATATAATAATGTTTCAAAAAACGTGTCGTCATCACACGCGCTTTTCATGATGAAGATCAACACAATTAAATTTATCTCGTGTCAAATCATTCAATAACTCTTTATATGCCACACAGATAATCTCCATCTGCCACATTGTATGTATCATGAGATTGAAATCACAAAGGCTTCAAGATTGTGTAACTGCTTCCAGTGCAACATTAATCTATACCAGTGTTAAAGGCCTATCATGAAGCTTTTCAAAACCGAAAATGAGTAATTTGGTAGAGCAATCCTCTCCTCAACTGGTGCCTATATATTGTTTAGTGAAAAAATGCACTTCTGGCAAATGAGCGGGGCCAAAAAAGCAACCGAAGTGTTAAGGAAAAGATACATTCGCCTTCGCTCTTGCAAATTGATATTTGTCCCCCAAAAACACAGGTAGTTATTATTAAAGTTAAAAATATTGTGTACTTAAACTGCTGCGTCTTTCATACATTACCCTTGTATGTGTCTGTGTATGAGGAGGGGCGTCTGTGTGTGTGGAGGGGGGGCTTCTGTGTGAGTGTATGGATCGACGAATTGCCTATATCACAAAGTAGCGCTGGGCCCCCTGTCGGCAGTGCTCAGACAAAATGAAATAATCACTATTCGTTCGATAGTGCTTTATAAAATAGTCGATGTTCGTTCATTATGTTTCTCCTCTTCTTATTTTGCATTGATTTCCTTTCCTTTCTATAGTATCGTACTAATATTTCAGAGGTATAATTTCATTTTGTGAATTCCCCTCAAGCTACATTCATTTAGTGGCACGTGCATCATGATGCCATATTAACGTGTATACTACCCTAACCCTACCTCATCAAATGTTCTGAATTACCCGTTTGCATAACTTTTGGCATTTAGAGTCTTCTCGCCAAATTGCAGAATAAAAAATCCTCTTTAATATTCTTCTTTCCTTTCTTCTTTTTTTCCTTCTTTTTCCTCTTCTTCTAATCCTTCTCCATTATCTTTGTTCCGACATCCCCCCTTACAAAATTGTGTCGCAATGTTTTATGATTTGATTGTTTTCTTCTAAATGTTATAACAGTATTAACAGGCCGCTTCAAACTTCACAGTTCAAGTTTTATTTTATCATCATCATATAAAATTTTCATCAAGGAAAAAAACAAACATTATTATGCATTGTAAATCGAGTGTGACTTGTACGGAAAAGTTAGAAAACAAATAAAACAGTGATGCAGAACTAAAAGCCCATGTGTATAAAGTTGAATAGGTGAAAGGTTAGTGATAATGATACAGATAAAGCCTATAGCTAAGAGAGGGCGTTCATCGTGAAACACTAGCTGAGGTATTGAACTTAAGAGCGTTGTTCTGTACAATGTATTAGTTATAACTTCAAGTATTCTAGGAATTACTAGGCTAGCTAGACTTGCTTTACATTTTGCATTAACATACAAACTGACAATTTTTTCCTTTTAGAAGAGTATTGAAAAAAGGTAAGAATGTTTCTCGTTCGCATATAAATTTTGTCCTATTAGACTTAAGTATTTACTAAAAGACAACAACGAATTTTGCAAGACTGCGATGACAAATGGTATTTACTAAGCGATGATCCTGTTACACGGTATTAGAAAAGTATAAAATATGTTCTACTTGACGATGCCATTATATAAGTGGGTAAAAAAAACATGACATATTTTAATCTTACTAAACTAACCATAATCATGATAATGATTTTTATGATGATGATACTGCTACTATAACTACTACTTCTACTGCTGCTGATAACAATGACATTCACAATAATAATAATAATAAACTTTCTATAGCGTCTTTTCTTAAGGCAGATACAAAGCTCTTCGGAAAAGTTAAAAGTTAAGAATACAAGAGATTGGTTTGACATAATAGAAACATACTAACACACAACACAAATGTTGGTATCAATATAGCAATTGAAAAAATGGCACATAACTAAATATGACAAATATAACAACATAAATACAAAATATACAACTAAATATATCAGTAAAACCTAAAGCTGAAAAGCAAAGCAAAAGTGATATAATCATGTGTTTTAGGTGTTTTTAAATGTTTTCTACTGAATTAGCATCTTTCATTAAGAAGGCCTAAATATGACATGAGACTCCATTTTACACAAGGTGTCCTTTCCGACTTTTCAGCCAGTTGCACACAAGGTGTTATTCCATTACGCCAGAGGGCGCCAATTGATTACTGTTTAGCAAAACTGATGTCAAAGTAAACTATCAGAAACAGACCCCTCTATGGCCCCGTCTTATAACGAATTGCGATTGATCCGAATTATCCGTAATTCCTCCAATCGAACGCAAGTTTTCAGTCTCCTATATCGTTTGTAAGTTACGATTAATCGCAACTGTTTATAAGATTGGGCCCTGAAAATGGCGGCTTTGCACGATGTGCAAACATTGATGGTCTGTACGCACTAATTGGTTTGTGTAGATTGCTTTACCTGTTTTTCCGTGGATGAATAGCCTAGTTCTTAGTGTACGACGTTTTTGTGTGGTTGAATGTCCGTGATCAAATGGCGTAATAGAAACAAAACTTCGTTTACAATGGACCTGATGATGCTGATAGTGCAGTCATTGACGCGCTACATGTGGGTGACATCATCATACAAAACGTAAATTTGAGATTAACAGTGCAAACATTGTTTGAATGGATAGCGTATGCTGTCGTTTCTTCTTGGCCTCAGTTTTTTTTTTTTTTGTAATGCAGCGTGCGCTTTGAAAGGAAAGAAAAACTGTTGATCAGGCAGGCTATCGCTCCGTCAGCTGCATCTCAAATGGCATGGGCACAAAGGCCAGTCCACCCCTTGCGTCAATGGTGACGGAGTCAGGTCCGTTTGGTGCCCTTGCGTTAAAGCGATGAAGGAGGTTTGTGATAAAGACAAAGCGTTCCATAAGAGCCATGTCCATGCCAACGCATTGTCGTCGGCCTGGGTAATAAAACAGAAAACACATGACCATGATTACAAATAAAAAAGAAAGACACTTAAAGGGTACCAAAAACCTGGAAAAAATAATTTGTGTATAACTAGAATGTATACAAAAAGCAACCTCAAAACATTTTACCTGGCATTCTACAGGAAAACGATGGAGTATGAAGAAAATAAAGGATGACATAAAATGTTGTTTAAAACTCGTATAGGGCTCGCACGGAACCCAAGTCGGACATATTCTGTGTGGTGCGTGCGTGTGCGTAGAGCTCCCACTTAGCCGAGTTGGAGCCTCAAGTTGTGGCGAGCTGGCGTGAGCTTATGGCAAGCCGTTTTACCATTAAAACATATTTCTTGATATCAAGAATTCAATTCTTGATATCAAAAAATCAATTCTTGATATCAAAAAATAATTTTGCGTTGTAAAGCAATGGTAATTCTTGACTTTAAGAATTGAATTCGTGATATCAAGAATTTGATTTCGTGATATCAAGAATTAAATTCTTGTTATCAAGAAATATGTTTTAATGATAAAATGGCTTGCCATAAGCTCGCGCCAGCTCGCCACAACTCGAGGCTCCAACTCGGCTAGGTGGGAGCTCTGCTACTATTCTACTCTTAAACAAGACGCTTTATTAATACATTTTTTGGTGTAACGGTTGACAAAAAGCTTTCTTGGAAAAATCACATCCTTAATAATGCTTTATAGTTCTTTGATACTCCCATATTTGAACTATGGTCTCTTAGTTAGCGGTTACACACATCAAACGTCATTATAGATAAAGTGTTGTCGTTACAAAAGAAGATCATTCGTATTATTTGTAATTCCCACTTTCGCTCCCATACAGACTCTTTTTTTTTTAAAGAATAATATACTAAAGGTAAAAGACTCATATTTTCTCCAACTAGGTCAATTTACGTACAATAATAAAAATAATGTATTGCCATCTTTTTTTCAAGAATTTTTTTTTTTTTTAAATAGCCCAGTTCATAATTACCAAACAAGACATTCGGACGATTTTCATTTACGTCTCTTGCATACCCTCTTACCTCAAACAAAACGTATATATGAAGGTCCAAAGTTTTGGAATTCTTTAAGTAATGAAATAAAAAAAATGCTCCATCGATTAATACTTTTAAGAAGAAAAATTGAAATTGTTTTTATTACAATCATATAAACCTAAATCAAGTATATGTCGTTGTTGTTGTTTTTGTTGAATACAAGATTATTTTCCACTCGCTGACTCAAAATGTAATATGATATATTATATTGTGCTTTCGCTTGCTTATTTCTTTTCTATTTACATTTGTTTTAATGCTTATAATTGATTTGTAATGTTTTGTTGTAAACATGAATAAATTGAAATTGAAATTGAAATTGTCCCTGAGAATTCATTTATTTTTAAAGCTCATATTTGAACACAGTGTACCCAAAATAATGATACCCCTTAAATAAAGGAAAAAAACCTATTTTGGGTGATTGGTACATTCTAAAAACGTATACTGCTCAATAATATTACAATCAGGGGAAGAGTAATAGGGGTAAACGCAATTATACTAGGGTATCGCGAGAGCATATTCAGCCTAACTTGCATACATGAGTTGATTGCTAGGTAGCACAAACATTATGACCTGCTCAACCTATTACAACACGTATTTAGGCAATTTGCATTATGACTATTGAAATGCATGTATTGTACATGTTAATAACAATTATTCGTTACAGGTGAATGAAACAAGGTACTCTAGAAAGACTTATGCATTAGAGTTTGATATCATTATTCATTTTTTCATTTCAAAGACTTTATTTTCTGCAATCAAACAAATCAATAATTATACAACAAATATGGATAATTATATAAAACATAAGGTATGCAAACAATATACAAAATATAGAAACAAATGTATAATACATGAGTAAGAGTAAATTTATACGTTGGGCCATTGTGTGTATAAAGAAAGAAAACAGAAGGTCGCCGTTATAAGCAAAAGCTTGAGCAGACGGTCAACCGAGCTAAGAAAAAAAATGAGTTGTGAAATATTGGCAAAGTAACAAGAAATGGCCCTTTGATTTTGTTTACCTATTCCAAATTGAGAATGTGCCCTTTCAATCAGCGACGTCTTTACTCTGCCTTCATCATCGATGAATCGTGATGGATTGAACTTGTCTGGTTCAGGAAATACCTTTGGGTCGTAGAGCACAGCATAGAGGTTCGCGACGATCACGGTCCCCTTGGGAATGTCGTAGCCGCGGAGCTTCGTGTCCTCCTTCGCTCCGTGAGGAACACCTGGGAGATGGAAGAAATAGAGCGATTACGACTTCCCACAGGGAACTCTACTATCCCCTCTTCTATTCATTATAACATGACTCAATTCTATGTCATATAATCTCTTTTTTTTCCAGATATTAATCTGAACAACAGACTCTGTTTATGCAGTAAGGACTGTATAATAATAATTCAGATAAATCCGACCCTGGATCTAAGATCATATTTAAGAAAGGGAAGAATGAAAACCTCAGATTAAACCGGATTTCGGACAAAAATCGTATACCCAGGGTCCCAAATGCATTTTAGTACAAGATGGGCCTATTGAACAGTTGAACTTTTACATGTAGAAGAGGTGAGTGATTAGATCATACTGCACCACTTTGTTCTACTAGGATTTAAATTGAGAATTTCGCAGGGTAACATGATTTTTAATCTGAAATTGCTTACCATCAAAGTAAACTTCAAATGACAGAAAATAGAAATCTAAATATCGTGAACATTCCATTGATATAACTGCTAAAGGTCGTACATAAACAGTTATATCGATGGGACCGTATTATGTTTGCCAATATGTCTGGGGATGGATGTCCGGGGGGTAGTTATCCCGGGGATAGTCGTCCTAGAGGGTGGTTGCTCTACGGGGTAGTTGACTGGGGGTGGTTATCCGGGGGATGGATGTCCAGGGGGTAGGTGTCCTAGAACCGTTTTTGTATAATACACATATATCTTTATTCAAGAGTTGGTTGTCGCCCTCTTTCGGGCGGCATCTTGTTAGAGTCAGTATGCAGTGATAACTGTCGGTAAATCTCTAATCTACTGGTCAGGATTGGCAGCCTTTTTGTCGAAGGGTGTATTGGATTTATTATTGTTTATTAAACCCTATCTATTAAAGGTTTGACCTGCAGGATTGTTACTGTGTACCATCACTCAATCAGTTTTCACCTAATAAACGTTACATTCTTTATATGGACCTTCACTCCAACCACATAACGGTAGCGGGAGTAATAACTTTGGCTGCTGCACACGAGGCGTCCATTGTCTGACGTAGTACTACGTCATCGACTGGCGCGGACTTAGACGGGTCATGTGAGAGTGATCCCTTACGAAATGAAGAGTGATCTCTGAATGAAAAATGAAAGTTGGAAACGTTGCCTTGTGTTACTGGTAAATGCACTGATTCCATTTACAGCGCAAGTAATAACGAAGGTGAAATGACGTCTCGCGTTCAATAGGCATTTAGAGACGCATAGTAGTGGGTTCTCACGGGGAATGCAACATCATTCGCGTGTTTACCCAACCAACAGGTCTTGTAATGTTCTGCATTTTCCACCTATCGCCAGATATGGAAAAGTCATTAGCTTACATTTCCCTCACCCGAAGACTCTCTGAGAGGCTAGGGAGTATTTCTTGCTTGGACCACGGGTTTGCTGTGTGCGAGACTTGTACACCCATTTATGGTATTTCCACTTAGTCTGGTGTAAGCGAATTATGACCTACTGCACATGGAAACTGACTAATATCTCCCTTACAAATAATTGTAGAGGTGTTGTGGATTAGTGGATAAGTCACCCGACTGCAGATCACAAGGTACGGGGTTCAAGTCCCGCCGCGGCACTAATGTCCTTTGACAAGACGTTAATCTACATTTGCCACTCTCCACCCAGGTGTAAATGGGTACCTGATATGCTTGAGCGTTAGTTACTTTAGCAGCTCGGCTACGAACAGGGTAATATGTGAAAAGCGCCATGAGCGTCAGAACCTGGCGGATATCGGCGCTATATAGATAACCATATTATTTATTATTATTTAATTCAAGTGTAAAACGTGTATTACCTAGAGGGCCTGCGCAACCGTATCGCAAGCTCTCCGCTAAGAAGGCTTGAGTGTAAGGTAGGTTTGGTTTGTCCTCCAGAGATGGCATTCTGTCCCGTCCTATCACGTGATCAAGCTCTTCTTGTATCTTCCGCTGCTCATCCTCAAACTTCATCAAATGAATGAGTGACCACTTCAGGGTTGAAGCTGTAATGTCGAAAGGAGAGTTCAAAAAATGAATGATAAACATATTTAACCAAAATGTCATCCGAACAGTTATTTTTATTGTTATTCTGCATCTACTGCCTTCCTTGTCGGAGTCATTGTAATTCCTCATCATCGTATATTTTCTCCCTCCCCTCGGTTTCGGTTTCCCGTTTAGTTTATATCATAATATGTCGCATTCACATTATTTTTACATTATTCAATAAAAAATAAAAGATAAGAATGAAATATTATCTATCAATAGGTTATAAAAGTACATACAATGATATCAAGCCATGAAATTAATAACGGAGAAGCAACATACCGAGATATAAATGTAAATAAATTAGACAGGATTTGCAGTGATAAATGAGGGAATCTACTAAAAAGTAATTGTAATTTGCAGATTCCCTTATATAAAAGAACGGTCTATTGTGTAATTTGATTAAATGTAATAGAAATTAAAAACAAAACTCTGGGAGAGGTCAAATAGACGAGGTGCTAATAACGAAATATATTATCATATCACTTCTATCCTTCTCCTTCTCCTCTTCTTTCTCCTTCTACATCTCCATATCTTCAACCCCATCGTCAACCTATGACGCTTCTATTCTTTTCAATTTTTTTCTTCCTCTCATCTTCGTGATTTGTCGTCCTTTTTCCTTCCTCTTCTATTCCTTAAACATTTCTTCTTCCAGGCTTTTACCTTCTTGCCTAATAATCATCACTGTATTTTCACCACTGTAATCTTTATCATCGTCTTCGGTATACTCGTCACAATGCCAATTATTTGGCAACTTATCCACTAGATCATCATATTTGTCACAATAATATTCCTCCTACTATCTTTTATCATCACCGACATGGGGGAGGGGCAAACAAAGACCAGGGGCCCGCTGCACAAAACTTACCATCAATGGTAACTACCATGGAAACCTTGATTTTGATTGGCTGTTGGGCCCTGTTACCATGGTGGTTGCCATTGATGGCAAAGTTACCATCAATGGTAACTACCATGGAAACCTTGATTTTGATTGGCTGTTGGGCCCTGTTACCATGGTGGTTGCCATTGATGGCAAAGTTACCATCAATGGTAAGTTTTATGCAACGGGGCCACGTAGTCGCGTCTAGCCTCGAGTCCCATTTTAGTGGCCTTGCCCTCGACCTCAAACCGAGTCACGTGTAAAAAGCCTACGAAATATCATAATATGATACCATCAACAGCATTATCATCATCACCATCGACGTCATCAGCAGTATCATCATCATCAGCATCATCCCTAACACACATCCTACAGGAGCACTACAAACAGACAAAACGCATTCTACAGGAGCACGAAACGCACCTGTCGTATCAGTACCCGCTGCAAAGACGTCAGCGATGAAATGCAGCATCTGCTGGTGGTTGAAACCCGTTGGTGCCATATCTTCACCATTATTTTCCACCTTCTCCTGTTGTTTCTTATGCAACTCCAGGAGGAATGCCTCGATGAGATCTCTGGGGCTGCGGTTGGGATCGAAGACCTTCTGGTGCTCCTCGCATTCTTTGGTGAAGAGACCGTTCTCAAGATGTCGCACACAGTCCCCCAAGGCGTGGTAGCCGCTAAAGGGGACGTACTTCATCCAGCTAAGGTAGTTGACCACTCCTGTGGTGGTAAATGTAAAATTCTGAATTTATTTGACAACGTTCACGATATATTCAAATGAAAAGTTCAGACTTTTCCTTAAAATGTAAAGAAGTAGTACTCCACACGTTGTTTGTCCGGAAAGGTTGTGTATCCGTACAGATCATTTCAAATAGCAATTTGAACAACATTGCATTATTTTAATGTTTAATGAAGTCTTTCAAAGGTATATGTAGACATTATAAAAGAAAGACAGACATTTAATGTCATTTGATGCACATTTTCCATTAATTAAATGCTACGGCAAAAGAGACGGATTTATTTTTGTTAAAAGTGGCACAAAAACCCTATCCTAACATCTTTAAAAACTGTTTTGCCCATTTGCAGCTTCTATCAAATTCTGTGAAATGTAAACGTTAGCAGTGTCCTATTATTCAAATTATGCAAGGAATCCCGTTTACTTTCTAGACCTCACTGTCAGATACTTTTGAGTGACTGACTGACTGACTTTTTTTCATTGGTAATAACATACATAAAATGAGCTGTAAAGGTACGTGAGCATTTGTCTATATCAATTATCCACTTCTTTATAATGGCCAAAATTAAACTGATTGAATCTTTGCGCAGCACAAAACGTACAACCATTCGGTACAAGCAAAGAGATACCACAAACAAGGGTTTGAAAATCAGACTTATGTGATTGGAATCACTAAAGTCGATTTGACAACTAATGCTCGTTATTCTCTCACTAAAAGACATTTTCAAGCCCTTTCGTTTTGAGGGAAGTTCTAAATTAGTATTATGTATTTCATCTTTAACGTATTCCCCCTCCCCTTCCCTTCTTCCTCCCCCCTTCTTTTGTATTGGTGTTTATATTCTCACTGCTTTTCTTCTCCTTTTTTCTTTTCTCAACAATACAGTATATACTTCTTAAAGGGTTGACGTTCATTAGGCTATTTGTTGCCCTTTTTGTTAACCCCACATTCCCATACAATTTTGTTTGCTCCTGCCCTTTGTATTTTTCTTGTAATCGATCTTTTATCTGTATACCATGTTTGTATGTTTTGATGTGTTTTTTATGGAGAATGAAATAAATGAAATGAAATGAAAATATGCCGTTGCAATTTTTTAAAAAAAAATTAAAAAAATGTAGGCCTGCAAATGGGATATACCTTTGACCAATTAGTCCATTGAATCGGGGTATTCCTGTATTAAACCTTTGGGAAATTTGAGAACTCAGTAGTCGACGGATTAATTTAATATCAACGAACGAATGAACACTAAATAAACTATTACTGTTGCTCTCTTTGTTTTCATTGTTGTCTACGTTTCAAGTTCGGCCAAGGAGATGAGGCTGATTTTAGGTATAAGATTCCGGAGAAAGTCCCATGGGCCTACCGCCGCTATGGTCACCTGGATCCTGTCTTTATTGCACTTTACTACAAGGAATACGTACCAGCAACACCGGATAGTTCAAAGATCTTCTCTAAGTTGTGAAGGAACTCGATGAACGTGGCGTCATTATACTCGTATCGCCTCCCGAAGACCATCTTACAAGTTATATTACAGACAGCCGATTCTATATAGATTCTTGGGTCAAATGGTTTCTTGATCTTCGACATCGCCGTCATCAGGTGTGAAACCTCAACATCGATGGTATTCCGAAGCGAACCTTGGAGACGACCCATGCCGTAGTTCCGCAGGGCACGAAGGGTGAAGCGACGCTGCTCCTTCCAGTGATTTTCCAGGTAGCAACATGCTACCCCTGGATGGGAAATGATAATGAACGACAGAAAAATAATCTATAACTATTTGCCTCAAAGAAAAAAAAATCGTTATTACTTTTTCCACCGTCAGAACCGTATGATTTTGTTTCTCCAAAGTTCATAATTTCTTTGCTACTTTTTGTTTTATTCATTGATTTTCTAATTAAACTTTGTTCAAAATATATTGTAAAGCAGCATCTGAAGAACTAACACTTCAACAAGCTCTGCTTCTAGTTAGTTCCTCTTTTCTCGTGCTATTCCTTTTTATATTTGTCGGTTTTTTGTAAAATACTTATGTATTGTAATGTGTTTTGCATGAGGAAAAAAATCATCTTGATTTAAATAACAATAATAACAATTGGATTAATATAGACCCTTTTCCAGACGATAAAGGACGTTGTCCCTTTCTTTAATAGTCTTTGATCAAATTAAGAAGAATTGTCGAGGTGTGTTTTCAGATTCAAAACAAGTCCATTGAAAGACAGTGGGATACGCTTGTTTGGTCAGTGGTTAACTGCTCATACATGGGAGGAAGTTTTTCAAAACTCTGATTTAACGTTAATGTGTACCAGGTTAATCGATACTCTTCAAACTCACCTTGATTTATACTTGCCTACATGTGAAATAAAATTATGCAATACTGATAAACCATGGGTAACTCCACATTTAAAATCACTTATCCGTGATAGACAAAACGCTTTTAAGAAAGGAAATAATTATCTTTGGAAACATTTACGCAATAAAGTTGCTGAAGCTATATCTGTTGCTAAAAAGAATTATTACAATTCTCGTATAAAAAGAGAAAAGTTGAATAATCCGTCTGCTTGGTACAAACATATTAAAATACTTACAAATGGTAAATGTGACCCCGTTCCAATTACTATTCCTGGTATTGAATCACAAAAACCTCATTGTTATAGAGAAGCTGCTAACGCAATTAATAATTTGTTTGTGTCTATTGCCTCTGATCTTCCTCCCTTAGATAGGAGGACTTTACCATGTTTTTTACCTTCAAAGTGCAATAGCCCAGAAATCAGTAACTGGGAAGTGTATTGTAAATTACGTAAAATACAATTGCAAAAAGCATCCGTTAGTAATGATATACCGGTACGCATTATACGGGAATTTGCATGTGAATTGAGTGTACCATTTACGAAGATTCTAAACCAATCTTTTAGACAAGGAAAAGTTCCGACCCAATGGAAAACTGCAGAAATATGTCCGATTCCAAAATCTCAACCTCCTCATATTAATAATCTACGCCCAATTGCATTGACTTCATATTTTTCCAAAGTAGCAGAATCCTTTATAGCAAAATGGTTATTAGAAGATATTGATAAACATATTGACACTCACCAATTTGGCAATAGACCTGGCCTGTCGACTACACATTATATTATTGGTCTTTTACATAGTCTATATAAAAATGCAGAAAACAGTAAATCTGTGTCAACTGTTATTTGTACAGATTTTAGTAAAGCTTTTGATCGCATAGATCACAATATTCTTATTAGAAAAATGATTCATATGGATATAAGACCTTGGATAATAGATTGGATTGCCAGTTTTTTAGAATTTCGTAAACAAAATACAAAATATAACGGTGTTTTATCAAATGTTGAATTCAATCATGCAGGTGTTCCCCAAGGTACACGTCTTGGGCCAATTCTCTTTTTAATTATGGTTAACGATTTATGTGAGCAACTTTCTATACCATATTTTAAATATGTCGATGACCTCTCGTTAGTACAATGTCGGAAATCTACAGATGTCTCACAATTACAATCAGTACTTAATTCTGTGCAATCTTGGTCTATTGTGAATAATATGTCACTAAATCCTTTAAAGTGTTTTACCCTCCAAGTTAGTTTCATGAAAAATCCACCAGATCCAGAAATTCTTTTTATTAGCAACACCGAGTTGTGTAATAGGCATAGTGCTAAGATTCTTGGAGTGATCATCCAGTCTGATCTAAAGTGGAATTTGTATATAGATGAGCTAATGAAAAGATGTAATAGAAAAATGTATATGTTGAGGAAACTCAAGAAATTTAATTTACCTTTAAATGATTTAGTATTAATCTACACAGGTTATATACGACCAGTATTAGAATATTGCGCCCCTGTGTTTCATAGTGGTCTTACATCTGAACAGAAAAACAGTCTTGAACGAATACAACGGAGGGTTTGCAAAATTATTTTAGGCTCTAATTTTATGTCATACTCACATGCATGTCAAGTATGCAATTTAAGTACACTTGAGGAAAGAAGACTAGTACTGTGTATAAAATTTGCAAAAAAAATTAGAATGTCATTACGTCAGACTCCTACATATCATAATTTCAAATGCAAAACCAATCGCTTCAAAAATAGCCCTTTACCATATTTGATCAATCTAATTAACCATTTTTAAATGCTTTTTTAACTACATGTTAATTTTCAAACACAGTACTAGTCTTCACCTCAGTCGTGTTTAGTCTTAAAATCCAATGTATTCATTTTAAACGAGAGTATAAATCTTTCTTTTGTTATTCTTAACGTGTAATGTTATTTTGAATGTATTTTTAACAATCTTTTTAACGTGTAAATATTTAAAAATGCAACCTGTCACTTTATTATTATGTCAGCATGTAAACATGAATAATCCAGCTTCTGCTGCTTTTCATGTAAAATGACAATTATGATGCATGTATTTTGAAATTACCTAATAAACCATTATTGAATTGAATGAATTGAATTGAAGTACTATTTCTCAAAAATGCAAAAAATTATAATATGCGTCAGACAACGATTGAAAAGTCTGAAGATCGGGACTGAATGACAAGGGAATGGGCTGATGTAGATCGAAGTATTATATGAATTGATGATGATGATAATAAATTAATTTGTTAACACTTGTGAATGAAAAAAAAATTGCAACAAAAAATACTGCATGAAAATCTACAATATACACAAGCTCATCGAGAATATAGTCCATATTTGACGTAACATTGTTTTGGCGATTGCATTTTCTTGTAATTATCGCTGAAGTGGATATATTGCAGGGGCCTTTCAGAAATCTAGAGAAACAAATTGACATTCAGTCTACGTATACGTATGTCGCTCTGATTAAATACATTATGACACCGTACCCCTCCAACCCCCCCCCCCCCCCCTCAAATGTATAGCTGTTTCAATTCTTTAAAATAGAGTGATACAAAAATAGAGTGAGGGCGATTTCTTTCTCTATATACGTTTTTATACACAAAGAATGGTTTTATCTTTTTGTTATTTTTTGACAATATTTATTTACCAGGTTTTTTCAATTCATATTTCGGGATGGACAATGATTCATGAATTACATGTATTAGTATATTTTCCCCAATTTAAATGTGTTAAATACACTGCCTTATCGTAAAACTCCAACTGCATAGTTGACTGTAAGTTCCGTAAATTAAGAAAATTCATTGAAATAATCATGAGTCGAAATGGAACCATTTTCTTACCTTGTCCGTCGCTGTAGAGTTCGAATAATGCTATCCTCGGTCTGTCGCTAAAGACATCATCTGTTCTTGCGAACGTTTCTTTGATTGTTTCATAATCGTTGAGGAACACGGCGCGGTGGCTTCCAAGAAAACCCCCGAAGATCGGCCCGTATCGTTTGGACATTCGAAGGACATCGACGGAAGGGTTCTTCTCGTCGAGAAATGGAAGGATACCGAGGATTGGTAGCCCAAAGGGGCCCGGTGGTAGATTACGATATCGCCAGCTGATCGAGTTCTTCAAGTACCATATCAGCGTCAGGACTAGGCTGACAATTGCCAAAGCCACACCGTAATAGTCTGTTAGCAAAGCCATTCTTTATTTGTTATTCCCTTTGTGTTTTGTTACTTTTTGTTTTGTTAATACACACAAAGCGTTTTTTTCCTAACAGTCCTTAACAATGAACATTCACGAGATATCATATATATCTGAAAAAGAAAAAAATAATAAAAACGAGTCGTTTCCGAATAGAATAACGAAAAAAATATCAGCGTGTTCTTTCAAACTTAATATTCCAAAGTTTAATGTTATGAGTTCAGGTTCGATGACTTCAGTATAGTATAAAATATGTCACAAAATGGTAAAACTTTGTCACGTTATGTTGTTCTACCGGTTCCAAATCTTAGACATCAACGTAAATGATGTAGGAAGTATCTACATCGTTTGAGATGTCTTGCTTCTTATGATTTAGGACTCGTGATACACATGACAGAGCACTGAAAAGAAAACACGGCATTATAGACGCAGATTTGTCTTTCATTGCGTAACTAGAATAAATAGTTATCAGCGATGTCTTTGTAAATCTTTGATAAGCATAACAAACTCTTTAGCTTCTCGAGTAAAGGTTTATTTGCATATTCGAAAATACAGATCGGAAAGGGCAAACTGTATCTCTTTAATTGAGTGTGACCAAAAGCCGTGACTTGTTAAAGACAGCACAGATATTTAGGAAAGCTCCTACCAAGATAACAAAAACGCGGATAAAATGTACTCGATTGTGTCACTGCGTTGAACTGACAACCTACTTCCAAAGAAACCGATTTTTTTTTCTTAGACATTGGCCCATGGTTTTGCTTTTTGCGACCAAAATCGCAGTCGAAGAACATTAAATATTAAGAAAATAGTATATAAATATTAAGAAAATAGTATATAGATTGAGAGATACCAATTTGTTAATTTCTTTTGATTATTTTAAACACTGAAAATATTATGCTTAGTATAATGGTTTCAAACATTATTTGTTGGTAATAAGGAAGCTGAATAATTGCGTGACAGCAAAACAATCGATGGAACGGAACAAGGTGGTGACATTTTGAAACAAATAGGACGTTTAATGTGAGAGTGCTTAACATGAGGACAATGTTAAAGATAAATGTAGAGCCTACTAGCTGTTGGATCGTGCAGGGGTTGATGAAGGGGGAGGAGAATTAATACCGAAGCGTCACTGTGCAGTGTAGGGCCTACTAGTCGTTGGATCGTGGAGTTGATGAAGGGGGAGGAGTATTAATACCGAAGCGTCACTGTGCAGTGATTCATTTCATAAAAGTTAATTTCAGTTTTCAACAAGTTCAAAATACCAATCTTTGTGATTTAACCTTTTGCATTTGACACATTTAATGGAAATATATATTAATTGAAAAACGTACTTAAAGGTAAAGACCAGTAATGGTCATGCGATTGTATTGTGAAGGAAACGTTGAGGAATCGATCAGAAAAGGTTGATCATCTAGCATCTAGCATCTGCAAGGTTCTGGAATCATCAAAATGATAAGAAATTTGGCCCATTCTTCGTAAAGTTACAAGCACTATACACAGAAAGATGTATATGGGACTACCCTATATCTCTCACACGACCATGAGAGAAACAAATTTACCAAATATATGAATTAGTAGGCGGTTTCCCGGCAAATTTTGTATCATCATGTATCAGTCAAAACATATTCTTTCACATGATTGGTAATGAGAGCTTCCATTTCATTTTTTGAAATTGGGGCGTTACCAATACTGGTCTTTACCTTTAAGATGACACGGTTTTCTATGCTATACAACCCTTGAGCGAGTCCTGTTTTGGACTATTTAAGATAAGGTTACAAGTGAGTACACACGTAGTTCGATATAAAGTGCAATTAAGGACACAAATAGTATAAAATGGGTATATTTATCGGATTAGTGATTATTTGTTAGGATTTTGACCCAAAATAGATGCTAATTATTTCTTTGCTTTAGATAAATTATGTGTGATTCAAATAGCAACACGACATCGGGTCTTGTAAATTGTTTTCATGAGATTTCGTCTCATTTGTTTACTTGTTAGGTAATTGAGTTTAGGCGGGGGAGGTCACGTGTCACAGTTGAAAGAAATCTACGTGTTTTCATCATGTTCATAGAAATGTGTCAGTTTGTTCAAATCGGAAAGGATGTGGCTGACCAATTCAGCGATAGAATATATGGCACTGGTTTTTTTAACTATGACCAAATAGCTTAATGACCCTTTGACAGCCTGAAACTTTACAAAGATAAAGAATTAGAAATCAGTTACAACTTTTTCTTGTAGCATGGACCTAGGTTAACCTCCCATAGCTTAACGAAAAAAAATCAGCGTTGCTTTATGTGCATGAGGTATCCCTGAACAGCCAATTGTTTACGGAATTTTGTAACAAAATTGACATACCTTTTTTGTTGGAGCCGAAAAAAATATATACCCACAAGCAATATGTTTTTTTTCTATTGATGATTAATGAGCATGGGTGGATCTTAAAGAAAGTTAACAGTAATCTGAATTAACTCCTGTATTTTGATAGAACAGTGCAATTGAAAATGGTGTTTCGGACGTTACATTTTCCGTAAACAATGTAGGCCCTCATTTAACCCACTAGAACAATCATTTAATGAGATTGTTTATGGTTTGAATAAGCTTATTAGTTACTCCAAGTCATTAAATTAAAAGAAAATACAATATAATTGTAGTAGCGCTTATATTATAAATATATTCAAAATTTGAAAAAGTTGTCTCATTTTCCGTAAACAATTTTGTAACGTCCGAAACAACTTTAAATTTGAAGTAGCAGAAAATAAATGAACTGCAGGACTTATCTTTCGTAACATTTTTTAAACATTTCATGGCGGCTACCCACCAAAAAAAAGAAATTTGCAATACATCATTACAATACTATTTTATAGTTAAAACCAATTTTCCGTTAACAGTTGTAACGTCCGAAACAAATGTAACGTCCGAAACAAAAAATATCAAAAATGTGATGATAATCCATATTTGAGGGTATCTGGAGTGAATAAATCATTATGAAATAAGTTATTATAAGTCTTAACACAAGTCAAAACACAAATCAGGTCTTTCAAATCCAATAATTTTGTGTAAACTCAAGAAGGGTGTTTCGGACGTTACACTATTTGATTGTTAACACATAGTTCGCAAATTTCAACTAATTTTCGATCATATGTTCAAGTTACGATTTCACAATGCACACTCCTGTTAAAAACACTATTTTGATAATTTCATTTAGATCTAAATATACAAATATGAAGAAATATGATGCAAAAAATCAAATTTTCCGTAAAATATCTAAATTTTCTGCAAAATTGACTTATAAAACATAAATATTGAAGCCACACTTTGTGGTGCGAGGCATTCCTGGCTGCTTAAGTATATCCTTAATTGTAATTTATCAGAAAAAATCTCAATAAAAGTGACTCATAAAAATTATTCAGCCATTTTAACAGCACTTTCTGTTATGCTGTTAGCACGTTTCGGATGTTACATTAAACTGTTAACAGACATTTTCATAATTTAACTGGTTCAAATGAGGGGCAAAGATAGATGTGAGAATAGCACATTTCAATTTTTCAACCTCTCCTCTTACTATTTACATTGCTGTGTGTTTGCAAATCATCACGTTTTCATTTTTACAGAGGTTATTCCAAATTATGTCAGTTAACCAAAGATTGTATGGTCAATCTAAACTATTTGGTAGGTTACAAAAGCTCAAAATCACCCACTTAAGCAATACCCAGTGTACATGTACATGACACGGGTATGATACAGGTATATAAAGTTGATAATATCAAGCAAATTAAAATGTTTTTCTAAAAATGTATGGGAAATGTGGATTTTCATTTGAAAATATCTTTTAAAAAGGGCACTCAGTACATGTAACTAATCTGTGTAGAATGTACATACATGTATAAAAGAAAAGGGCATTACCAGTAATACCTTATTTAATGATCCTAAACATATACATGCAGTATCTTCCTCAAATCTATGTACACATACAAAATGCATAAGCTAGTGTAGGGATTTATTTTGAACTTCTGAAACTCCCCTTCATATCCATGATTCATCCCTTTCATATTAATAGGTCATCCCTCATTCACATTCACCCTTTTCATCCACCATCCTTTCATCTGTCTATCTCTCTCTCTCTCATTGGTTTCAATGTTCACCTGATGCAGTCAAGCTTATATAGTATAATTTACATATACTATGAATATTCAATATTATATATACCCTTTGTTTATGTTTGAATATTCAAGAATACTTTGTGATGTTGATTTATACTTGTATGGGACTATATGAATATTTATTGATTTATTCTACTTTGCATGGAATGTATATGGAATGCTACATAGAATGCTGTAATGCTTTTACACATTAAAACCTGGTCAGTTAGCTAGTAGTTATCAATCCTACAACATGTCTGCTGGGCTGCCTCTGTGTTAAGAGTGCTAGGAATTATCTGTTAGAACCGCAACCCTACACTAGTGTGAAATATAAATGGGCTGTCTGTTTTTTTTTCATTCCCTCTACAAAATGTCAAAGTTGGGGGTGCGGGGCTGCGGCCTTATCGCCGGCAAATACGGTACATGTTTAACCTACACTGTATATTGTTTGTCACATGTAATATAGGCACAGCAAGAGTTAAGATCTATCAACCAACCAACCGACCAACCAATCAATCCATCCATTCATCAATCGGTCATCAATTAAATAAATAAATAAATAAATACTTATTTAAGAGCATTAAAACATATTGTCGTTTGAAACAGCCTCCTAATACAAAAAGTGGTAAAGGATGATTGTTACTACAGTAGTATTATAACCTAAAACATACACAATTTTAAAATACATCAAATATGTCTCATTCTCGAGATGTACATACATTAGGATTCACTTATTTCTTATTACCGTACTTACATGACTGGGGGTACTTTTTTATAGTTTTATTTTTTAAAAGATTTGTCAATGTTTCAGTGCTTACATACATGTATGTGTTAGTGATATTATTGAATGACACACTATATAGTTGAAGGCAAAGAACATTAGCAAGCTGATTAAACATCTATATTGTAGAGTTTGTAGAAATTGATGATCTCATTGAAATGTTAACATCGTGTAACATGCAATAAAGAGTATGTTTCTAAGTGAATTTTCTAAGGAGTTTTGATGACTACAATTGCTATTAGCTTCATATTTCACTCTGTTAGATCACACAAGCATTTTTAACTACCGGTACACGTTCTTGAAATGAATAATATACCTTACATACATTGAGTGGTCGATGAAGACAAACTTGGTATACATGTATGTGCTAAACTAATTAAAACTGCACAATTTTTTTCCATAAATGTTACAGAAGTATTTTTCTGCAAACAATTAATGTAACTGAGGTCAATAATACCTAAAGAAAAGCAATTAACTTGAATAAAGTTATAATGTTAACAGTGTGTAACGTCCGAAACATCAGTGGTGTGCCATATGAAAATTATTAGGCAATGCTCTGGTACCCAATTTTTTTGCATGTATTTACCTTATATCATCAGTTGTTATAATAAAATAAGTTTGACCTAAGAAAAAAGCAATTTACCTATTGAAATACAAACTTGTTATTGTCAAAACCCTAATTTAGAGCTATTTTTCACTTTCAAGGGATACAAAATCTGTATTTTTCAAGATAGAAACTCAACAATTTGCATGAATAATCTCTGAAACATATTCTTAAAGACCCAACATATTTAAAGGTGTAGTTAATAGCAAATGAGTTTTATATTACAGTTATAAGATATGCTATAGTTCACAAAAAATTGTAAAAACTCAAAGTATTCATATCTGGTGAATAAATAAGGAGATAGATTAAGGTCCAGAATTTGCATTTCTCAAAAATATGATTAGTCCTGATCCTAAAAATACAAGTTTGAAGTGAGTAAACACAATTTCATTTTGGACCCATTTGTGGACACATTTGGTATAAGTTAAAAAAACCAGTGCCATATGCACAATATAGTATTACCAGCTCTTCTGCATTAGGTCTATATCCATCGGTGCTATATCATATCACGATCAACTCCCCCAAACGCTTCGCTGCAGTATGCCACGAAAATATTGCAGGAGTGTAACATATTTTCGTTTTCAATTGTACATGAAGCATGTAATGACGAAACAGAAAAATAAGATAAAAAGGTATATCCTGAATAAGAAAGGGGGTACGATCAAAGAAGATGAAAGGAATAGGTCCAACACTAAAATAATGCAGAATAACAATAATCTGTACAGGTAAGGATTTGGTCTTACAAAGTGTATAAAAAACGGAAGAACAAGCTAGTTGGGTGAAGGTGTAAATGAAGGGTGCAATTGTTTTCTTTTTTACTTTGCCTCTCACTGATTGGTTTGATTTTGATTATATATATATTTATATTTACAAAGTACAAAGTACATATAAATTCAATATTAAATTAAAACAATGTTATAAGATTGCATAAAAGACGAAATAAAAATATTGAAGAACTGAAAATGATAATGGGACATTGTTGACCTAAAAGTATACACTGAAAGGGAGAGCATGCTAAAGAAACAATGATTGTATAGCGTAGGCTTCTAAAACATAGTTATATAATAATAGATCTATCTATCTCACACACCCCTCTCCCTCTCTCTCTCTCTTGCTCTTTGTCTCTCCCCCTTTCTCTCTCTCTCTCTCTCCAAGTTCCCCTCTCTCTTCCTTCTATTTCCTTCCATTTCCTTTTCTCGAGTAGACCTACTCTGCCCCCTCCTCTCCTCCCCTCTCTCTCTCTCTCTCTCTCTCTCTCACCCCTCTCTTTCTCTCTCTATATATATATCTCCTCTCTCTCTCTCTCTCTCTCTCTCTCTCCCTCTCCCTCCCCCTCTCTCTCTCTCTCTCTCTCTCTCTCTCGCTCTCTCTCTCTTTCCCCTATCTTTCTCTATATCTCTCTCGATCTCTCTCTTCCTCCCTTCTCCTCACCACATCGCCCCACACTTGAAGCTATATAGCATCTCCATACGAATCATCGGTGGGTGAGTTTAACAGTACTAAATAAAAACATCTGATAAAATTGAGACGCGCTGTGTTTCAATTTTCGCGAAAATAATAGGGGACCATTACTCGAAAAAGAAATCATTTTCTCCGACGGGTTCCTTAGTCTGGTGGTATATTTTTCTTCTAATTTAGCACTCTCCCCCGTATTTGAAGCACTTCTTTTTCAATAGAGTGGAGGAAAGCATTGAATTCATTGTATAGTAGTTCTACATGATTGTTAGGATCAACTTGTGTTAGCAAGTAGCTGTTTGACTGGCTAAAGCAGGTTAGACGCTTTCAATAATGATCAGTGTGATTATCTGTCAGAATCAATTCCCACAGTTACTACTGTTTTGTATAACCAGAAATATAACCTTGCACCTTCAGCCAAAGAGCGCTCATATGCAATTATATCACTGCACATCTCCGTGTATTTGGTTGTGTTCTGCACAGTGGAATTGTAATTATGTGCCCAGGGAGAAAGCGCACATCAGGTTTCTTGGCAAGTTGAAAGGGTGTCTGTAGAAGCGTGGGGAGGGGGATTTGAAAGATTCACGATTTGAAATTCATGATTTAGAGGATTATGTCCTTCTTAAAACTACACGATGCATATCTGTCGGTAAGCTTAATATTTGGGAGGATTTTTGTTTCTTTGTTTCTTTGTTTTTTACTTGTAAAATAGTTTTGCATCACCGGGAGGCTAATCTGAAAAAAATAGGTGATCGTTTGACCAATGTCAGCAAATATTGGAAATCTGAAAACAACGTTTGTTTTAGCATGTATAAAATACATAAATTGTCATCTTGTAAAACATTAAGTCTAACCCCCCACCAACGCCCATTCAAAATGGCCTTGCGTATCATAAAAGACAACAAAAGACTCCCCCCCCCCCCCCCCGTTGGTTTGAGGGGCTTGCAGTGAGGGGTATCCTAACGCGCTAGAAACGGAGGAAGCGATTTCAAGCCTCATAGAACGTTTTAAAGCAAAATCAAATGAAGCCTTTTAGTATCACAGGGATTTTGAACGTGTAAACGCAGAATTCATGTCTATCATTACTCAGAGTTTCAAACCACGCAGGGGGGGGGGGGGGACGGGTCCACTGCTATGCTCAACAAGTGCACCGTCTGTCGGCCTCTCAATGCGCACAATATGATACACGTTGCCAACTTTAATCAAACACTTTAATTGATTAAGAGAGGAAAGAGAAAAAGAGTGAGTCAAACATGAAAGCGCTTAATCTTGCCCAAGGAACTTTGTTTTATTGCTAAGGTCATTGCAAGTTGAATACCTTTCATCGCTCCGAACATGTCAGATCCATGATCAGTCTACTTCATGCCATCTTCTTCTAATGACACGATACACTCACTGGGACTAGCAGGACAAGTAGCATGACTTTAATGCTACTTGTTCATTAGTTTGAATGGATTTGATATAAACAGTTGGATTAAATGATTTCTCCTACACTTATCTTGTATTGCTCATCTAGGAGTCAAACTTTTAAAATAATTCCCGCGGTCTCCATGCTAGTTTGGTTGTAAGGATACCTTACAACTGGAGTTTGTAAACATGGACTTATTTGCATCATCGCTCCATGTTTTTGTGTTTGTTTGCTTCGTTGGTAAGTTATCTTATTTACAGTTTGGAACTTTGTATAGCAATGATGTAGCTTATCAAACATAGAAAGCCTGCAGTTCCCTCTCACAATACCATCATCATAATAATAATAGTAACGGTGGGTTCTTGTTTAGCGCTCATGTCTGTCAGACTTGACACTCATGTGAGCCAACTTTAAACCCCCTTTACCCGACTCTCCCTCCCCACTCACCCCTTCCAGTACAGTTTACATACATACGGCTGCGTAAGCAAATTGCGTTTGAACCCCCCCCCCTCCCCCCCCCCCCCTCCTACCCCTGACGCCCCATCTAGGGACAATCCTTGTGATTAATAATGTTGATATGTAAAAATACTGCATCTATTTCATGTTTGTACATTGTATA
Source organism: Strongylocentrotus droebachiensis (assembly GCA_035222895.1). Lineage (NCBI taxonomy): Eukaryota > Metazoa > Echinodermata > Echinoidea > Camarodonta > Strongylocentrotidae > Strongylocentrotus > Strongylocentrotus droebachiensis. The sequence goes on along the minus strand of JAVYIG010000277.1, from coordinate 443,990 downwards.
ATGTTTTCTTTAATATTAGCCTGTTGGCCTTAAAGTTGGATTAATCCTCTCAAAACTTCAGTCATTACTTTACAGGATCATAGAGAAATGTTCAGTAAAGTTACGAGGAGATATAAACTTTCTCAATGAAGAATAAACCAAAGTGTCACATTCACATCATAGAAAGAGGTTTAAATATATTCCAACTTTACGGGCAAGAGTGATCATTTTCGATATAATTGGTTGGACGGAAGTATCTCCACTTCCTCCAATTAGTTGTGCAAGCTGTATGAGATACAATCTGAAAAAGTTTAAGCGGGTATTTCTGGATTCTCTAAAGTGAGAATTTAATCTTTTTTTTTTAAAGATGACGATCATTGGTATTTGTTTGTTTTGGTTATCCCATTTATTCTCAACACTTATGTCGTCTTTAAACACAATAACTACACGGTACATCATGAATCCTAAGGCTAATGCAATCGCGTATCATGAAATGTAAAATTGACACTATCTTGATTTTGTTTCCCTTTAAAGTTTGAAAGACATTGTTCGATCTTGTTTTAAAAGTCTTGGTACATACTTTTATACATATGTATTAATATCCTGTGATAGGGCCATTTATTTTGCTTTGTTGACTTAAAGTAACAACAACCACCGCTCATTTCTCTCTTAAAGTGTCAATGGGAACAACCATGGCAACACACAGGCCTTTGCGCATGGTGGTAAAGGACTTCAGAATTCCATTAAACCAAAACGTTGTAGATCCCGCCGCAGCGGACCAGACGAACGAATCACAGAACGGTGCATCAGATGACTATTCCCCGTCATCCAGCACAGAGAGTGGAGAGAGTGAAGAGTCAGACACAACCGACGGAGACGCGGTTGGAATCCCAGCCGGAGCGGCCAACCCAGGTACCAACCGCCGTGCCCCGATAAAGCGGATCATACCGGATCACAGCAACACGCCGTCGGTCGCTGACCCATACAAGAAATCTGCGCAAGACAATCACTGGCATTTTAAGAGTTCGACGACAGTGGCGGTTGCAGCCGTTGCGGTTGCATTGGTCGCCCTTATCGCGTCGCTAGGGGTTGGAGCCGCGATAATGTCTCATAAGAATAGATTGGAAGCCGCAGCGGGATTCCTGAGAACCGAGGGATACGTAGAAATGCTTGAAATACCAACACAATGACGAACAAGAGTTATGTAATAACGTCAATTCATAACTACCTAATGCCTGTGAATCATCTTTTCGATTGCGCCATTCCTGCTATGGTGCTAATAAAAGCTGTGAACGGAATTAACCCTGCGCCAGTTGACTCAAAGCACTGTTTGCATTATTCATTTTGCATTCCTTGTTGTGCTACGTCAGTCTGACATGATGCGTCAAAGGTCGTGCCGGTCGCTGACGCACTCCTACGTCAACAGATCACAACGTGTGTGTAACGGACTTCAAGTTCCTTCTTTTTTAAATGATCTATACGATGTTAATAATGACTCGAGCGAATCAAAATTGACGGAGCAAAGCGTGAGACGCGTGAAGTAATTACATTAAAGTTTACGTGTGTAGTTGAAATTTGCCAGTTATCTCAAGATACAGTCGTATGACTTTAGGGTGCGTTTATGCTTGATTTTGAAGGAAGAATGAGCGATCTGAAACGCTCATCGTAAACGCTCATCGTAATCGCAGTTCCATGGTGTACTGTTTATGCTCACTTCTATGGCTCCTCCAGGCAAATCTGGCTGGGTGGCCTTCGGTGGCAATGCAGCTGGATTCGCAAACCTTCACTGCGCATGCTACGTAGATCCACTAGAGGTCAGTGCGTTGACCCCATTTAAACGCGTTTACAAATGATTGTGCGTTTATGCTTCCCAGAATCGCCGATTTTGCAGCATCGCCGATCGTAAACGCACCTTTTTGTGAGTTTACGATCGGCGATCGTGATCGCCGTTTTTCGGTGATTATACAAAAATGAAAAAAGAAAGCAACCGTGTTTTGAACTAAACGCGTAACAGATGCCTGATTCTGGCCAGAAAAACTTGAGCATAAACATACCCTAAGACAACCGTAGCTGATAGAACAAGGTGTACGGTTTCTAACAAATGCTGATGAATCGTCATAAATATTCGCATGCGCCAATTTTCCCTTAGATTTAAGTAAGACTTTTACATTATTTATTTGAGAAGTAAGCACTGTAATTTATTTCCTCATTTTCACGCCCTTCATATTTTGACCGACCTCTTTCGTTGTGCTTTGCGCTTACAAGTATAATAATGCAAAAACTTCAAAATTACAGGATTTTTTATATTCACATTTTGTACAGTGCAATTATAGGATGGTGTCGTATATTTCTAACATACTGTATCGAATATGTTATTATTTTTGTTAAGTCCTTCGACTTATCTCAGCCTCTCTCGATTTTCCTTTTAATTTGTATTGAACACAATCTACATGCTCATTAGACTGCTCTTATTTATACAAGGGAATCTACAATTTATAAGCTTAACTTTCGGCTAGATTTCACGACAAATGTGTTTGTCTAATTTCAGTTTAAATACCATGCAATTGTGTTTAAATCTACGTATGTTATTTTGACTGTATTATCACTTGCATGGCCTGTTATATTGTAGGTATTTTTACCCCTTTTGGAAGAACAATTTCATTCTTATTTTTTATTGGTTATGATTGATGAAATGAATGTGAATGTGAACTATGAAATAAACTAAACTGAAAGTGAAACTGAAGTACTTTTGTTACGATCAAGCCTGTCATAAGGGTGGTCTTTTTCTACTGGTCTTTAATCATAGGGTAAATGTCAATAAGTACAATAAAGAGGTTATTTTATTTCAAAGACTTTATTTTCTGCAATCAAACAAATCAATAATTATACAACAAATATGGATAATTATATAAAACATAAGGTATGCAAACAATATACAAAATATAGAAACAAATGTATAATACATGAGTAAGAGTAAATGTATACGTTGGGCCATTGCGTGTATAAAGAAAGAAAGCAGAAGGTCGCCGTTATAAGCAAAAGCTTGAGTAGACGGTCAACCGAGCTAAGAAAAAAAAATGAGTTGTGAAATATTGGCAAAGTAACAAGAAGAGGGGGGCCATGATACTCAAATGATATATATTACAATTAAATGTGAATATAAACAGTTGGATTCAATATAAATAATTATAGAATTAGCATATGAATCTCATCTTTATAAGGCTACTAATTATACGATAATGATAGAAATAAGAGAGAAACTAAACAAAAACAAGGGTGCAAGTGGTGCGTGTGTGTGCAAGTGCAAGTGTCCTCATGCGCCAAAATGTTGAATCATCGGTATTACTATGTAAACGTCAGACCAAAATTTAATGTAGTTTCTAAAGTTTTACAAAGAACGCTTTATATATATTTTTTTATTTTTATCTTTATACATTATATTGTGAAATAATGTGTTTTTTTAGTGTAGCTTTAAATGAATAGAGAGATGTACACTGTTTAATATGTCTAGGGAGTGCATTCCAAATGTCTGGTCCGTGATATCTTATGGACTTATGCGCTAACAAAGTTTTAGGATTGTGTAAATGAAAATCAGTACAATTACGCGTTGGGTATGAGTGAACATGGGAATTAGGAATAAATACGTCATGAAAAAGAGGAAGTGAATTTTGTGTGTATTTAAACATACAGATTGCTGTTTGATATAAGTGCAAATCACTCACTTTTAAAATGTTTAATCTATAAAATAACGGATTTGTATGAGCTAAGTAATTAGAATGGGTACAAATCCTAAGTGCTCTTTTTTGCAAAAGAAAAATTATATTAATCTTAGTTATACTACAGTTCCCCCAAACTGTATTACAGTATGTAAAATAAGGTAACACTAATGCATTATATAATGTATAAAGTATTTTCTCGGGTACAAGGTCCCTCATTTTACCAATTACCCCAACTGCCCTTGAAATTGATGTTGTAATATTATTTACATGATTATTCCAAGTAAGCTTTGAATCCAAAGTTATACCTAAAAATTTTGTCGATTTCCTTTCAACTATAGAAATATTATCAATAACAATGTTTATAACCTGATCAAAGTGTGTTTGGGAAGCACAAACATTTATAAAACATGTTTTATCTAAATTAAGGGACAATTTATTGCATTTAAACCATGTTGAGATTTTAACTAATTCATTATTGAGAGTATTAATTAGAGTATTCAAGCATTTATGAGAACAAAATATGTTAGTGTCATCTGCGAAAAGCACGTAAGTAAGAAGTGGTGATGACTTTACTATGTCATTAATATAAATTAGAAAAAGAAGGGGGCCTAAAATTGATCCTTGTGGAACACCACATAACACATTTAAGCTGGGGGAATTTACTGACTGAAATGAAACAAATTGCTTTCGATTAACTAAATAATTATTAAACCATTTTAAAGCTGTGCCTCGTATACCATAATGAGTAAGTTTTTGCAACAAAATGTTATGATTCATGGTGTCAAAAGCTTTTGACAGGTCCATAAATACCCCAATTATATGTTCTTTATTATTAAGTGTTTGAGTTATTTTATCACAAGATTGTATCAAAGCATAATCAGTAGAGAACCCTTTTCGAAATCCAAACTGATTGCAAATAAGAGTATTATTGTCTTGTAAAAAAGAATAAAGACGTTTATAAACAATTTTTTCTAAAATCTTGGAAATGACCGGCAATAGCGAGATAGGGCGATAATTTTTAATTTGAGTTAAATCATCTTTTTTATAAATAGGAATCACTTTGGCTATCTTTAAGGAGTCCGGGAAAATGCCTGTCGAAAGTGATAAATTACAAATATGAACTAGGGGAGAGGCCAAACAATAAATAATTTTCTTTAATAAATACACACTTATTCCATCATAACTGCATGATCTACTCATCTTAAACGATCGAACTATCTCTAATATTTCATTTTCATTCACTGGAATAAAAAATAATGAATTTTCATTAGCATCAGATAAATAATCCTTAAAGTTTTCATTTGTGTGTATTGTTGAGGCTAAACGTGGACCTATATTAACAAAAAAGTTATTGAAAGCAGTAGCAATTGAATGAGGGTCCGTGATTTCATTACCATTTTCAACTATTATATCAGAGCATACTTTCTTTTTAGTTTTTAAGAGATCATTAATAGTTTGCCATAATACCTTTACATTCCCTTGGTTAGATTCTATTTTATTTGAATAATACCGTTTACGTGATACACGAATTAAAGTTGTTAATCTATTTCTATAATGCTTATATCTATCTTTATTCTGAGCAGTTGGTTTACGCAATGATATTTTATACAAACGATTGCGAGTTAAAATTGAACGCATTAACCCCTGAGTAATCCATGGCTGTTTTATACTTATATTATCTTTTTTTTTAATAAATGGCATATTCTTATCTATATAAAAAGAGAGTTTATGCAAAAAGTTTTGATATGACAAATTAGCATCTTCAACCGAGAATATCTCGCGCCATTGTTCTTTGGACAAATCAAAAATTAAAGAATCAATAGTTTGTTCTGTTTCTTTCCTCTTTTTAACGAAAATATTTTTCCTAGTTTTCTCACTAATGACATTATAGCATATAACAAAAATGGGTAGATGATCTGATATATCTGAGTACAAAATACCATTTAAATGTTCTGCATGTATGACATTTGAGAATATATTATCAATTAATGTTTCACTTACACTATCAATTCTAGTAGGTTTAGAAATATGGGGATAACAAGAATATAATAACATAGTATTATAAAATTTCAATATATTATTGTTTGTTTTATTAACTAAGTCTAAATTATAATCACCCATTAAATATATGTGTTTATTTTCCTGCGATATCTTATTCAAAACGGAATCTATTTGATTTATGAACGTATCTACATCACTAGTTGGTGGTCTATAAATAGTTCCTATTATCATATTTTTATTTTTACTCATACTAACTTCTATAAATAAACTTTCGGAACCTTCAATTTCTATATCAGTCCGAATTTTGAATATAAATGTATTATTTATGTATATGGCAACACCTCCTCCTCTACCATTCTTACGGTCTTTACGTATCATTTCATAATTAGAAAGATTAAACATTTCGGGTGAATTTTCATGTAACCACGTTTCTGTGATGCCAATGGCTGAAAAGGGAAAATTATTAATAGAGTCCATTAATATTTCAAAAGGAAGAAAATTTTTATTCAAACTTCGAGCATTCATATGAAATAGACTAAATTGATTACTAATGTTATTAGTTGGTCTTAAGGTAGATTGATCATGAATGCTATTAAAATCGAAATTAATCTTCTTATTAAATTCATTTATTGTATAATATTCACTATTGTGTTCAACTAAATTTTGGTCATCTATTAAAACATCAGGATTCATTTAATTTGAGTGACATATTAACATGGAGCGCGCGAGAGTGAAGGAGTGAAGGGTGAGCGTGCAGTGACAAAAAAGTGAACATATCAAAAAAACATAACTCTATATCCAAAAATAAAAAATACATAATTACAATATTGAGACAATTATCAACAAGTATCATGACCGCGGTGTCCTCAAGCAAGACTCCCGATTAATTATAACTTTTACAAGTTAATCTAAACACACATCAGTGCAAATATACAAAAATAACAAGATTGGACATAAACCTGTAAACAAAATCAGGTTCGAAAATAACCGGATTATTTACGTCTTACAAAAGATACAGATAATACTTATATGAATGGAGCGATTTCAAAGTGTTATTATACATTCAAGAGAACACAGAATAAGCAGTCATTATTTATAAGATCTATTAGACAGGGCCCTCGGGAGGAACAACACTGATGCTGATGAGGCTTATTATAATTAATTATATATTATTTCCATCATTATTATCATCATTATCATTATTATCACTATTATCATTGTATAAGAAAAGCATACATTCTGTTCAATCATGACGCAGAGATTTACCACAAGTCTCATTCTTGAAAAGAAAAAAGGCCATTTTAACTATATTCACGACAATTTAGGTTAAGTTTACAATAACAAAATATATACTGTATATATATATATATTAATTATAGCTGGATCGATATTGTGGATTGGACATTTAATCCCCAAACCGACTAGACATTTCCCAATCCTAATTTGTATACTTTACACAAATACAAAAAACAAACAAACCAACAAAACCCTCATTCTCATTTTTTCCGGCACTGCACATTGGTTGTCATTGGAAAAAGTTTCTAGCACATGCAATATTACACGTCTATCTACTGCATGATGTACTGCGCAATGAGAATCCATTCTGCCTTGAAATGATGTAACTTATTATTGGCTCATTTCCTGTTCGTTATACATGAGCTCAATGCGGCTGTTGTACAAGACAACGAATAGTTTGGCAAGCATGACAACTTAGACAGACTTCTGAGAATATGCATCTGATATAAAGAGCAAGTGATGAGAGAAATATTGTTACGGTTTAATGCTAAGAATGTCTAGTTTTGATTGAAAATGTCTTGCCTCGGAAACCAAACAACGTCTAGACTAGAGCTGCAGAATAATAGATCAAGAAAGAATGAAGGGGAGAGGGGAAATTACAAGACCCCACCCCCTTCTCCTCTCCCTCCCCAACCCCACTAAGGCTGTAGCCTTGACCGCGTATTCCACCCCTAATTCTTAATATCCACCCCCCCCCTTCTTAATTAGAAGACACAAATGCCCCTCTCCGGTCATGGTTCACCAATGAGAGGTCCCAAATAAACATGACATTGCAGGTTATTCTTGTTGATACATTTTTATATGGACTATTTATTTCATAATATAGTTACAAAGAACTAAGACTAGCTGTACCTATCCTGGGGATACAACACACACGACAACATAACAAGAATGTCGAGGATGTTTTTTAAATCAAAATTTAAAGATATTGATCAAAATGTCAAAAACATTAACATGATTATTTTGTCGAATGAACTTCCCTCATACTTCTCTGTATCGGATTTGAAGCAAACATCTTCATACAAGTTAAACTGTATAGTCGGCTTAATGCCAAGTGAATAATTGACATAGTGATGATTCGGTGACATAATGTAGGCGTTTTTTGGCATACACCCAATGTCAGAGAGAGTGGAAATCTGGCACTTGTCATCGGATTGTTAAATATACATGTACGTACACAGGCGCGGATCCAGGATTTACCAATAGGGGGGGGGGGGGCGGAAATCTGAAAATTGCACAGACCGTTTTTTCAACTCAACATACTTATACTGACAAGGTCATATTAGAAGCACCATACTGGTACCTACAAGCAGGCACAATTTTGGAAAGGGGGCAGGCTCTTGTCACGTCTCTTGTCCGATATCAACATTCCCCGTTTTTAAGTTATACAATTTTTGACATTTTCATCGGGGGAGGGGGGGGGTGAAGCCTCTTGCCCGAAAAAGTAATGTTCTGGTTTCACAATTCGGCTATTGAGCGAAGCGAGCGAGCAAAAATTTGAGCATAATATGTATTTTGTGAAAGTGTTATTTATCACCAAAATAAACGAGAAAAGATACTAAAAAATATCATATTCGAGCAGCTCGCTGTTCCCCTCCCCCTCCTTTGACCTTTCATTAATTATTAGAGAAATAAGACGAGTTGTTCCTTGTCTGAATTCAGTTCCCCCCTCAAGCTTTGACCTTTTATAGTTTAATTAAATGATTAGAGAAAGAAGATGATTCGTTGTTCCATCCTCGACTCTTAATCCTTGTCTGAATTCAGTCCCCCCCCCCCCTCCCGCGCGAAGCGCAGAAGCCTTGACGTTTCATTAAATTATTAGAGAAAGAAGAGGATTCGTTGTACCATTTTCGACTCTTAATCCTTGTCTGAATTTAGTTTCCCCCTCCCGCGCAAAGCGCAGAAGCTTAACGTTTCATTAAATTATTAGAGAGAGAAGACGATTCGTTGTACCGTTCTCGACTCTTAATCCTTGTCTGTATTCAGTTTCCCCCCCTATATTTCTAAATTTCCTGGGGGACGTCGGGGGAAAATACATGACCGTGTGGGCTTGAGTCATCGGGGAGTGGACTTGGATGGTCTGCGCGTCCGTCTGGCTGTCCGTCTGGGCTGGAGTCTCCGGTTGCGGACTTGGGGGAGTTTCGATTCCATGAGTGGGGTGTGCTGTCGGCGAGACGCTGTGTGTGTCGCCGACGTAGGCGGCGTTGTAGTCTGCTGTCGTCTGCTGTGCATTGTAGCTGTGAGGCTGGCGGCTGCTTTGAGGGTTCGGCGCCTGGTGGTGGTTGATGTAGTCAACCTGTTCGAAACGTCAAGCCAATCCCGCCACTCATCCTCTCCAAGCGCTATAGTTCTCCTTAGAATTAAGCTTTAATAGAAAGATAACCAAGTCTTTTTCAAGACTTCACCAACAGTCCTTTTCAGGAATCCTCAATCCTCCCTCTCTCTCACATGGTGCACCCGCAAGCCTACTGTATATCGTTCAATATTGTCATAGCTCGAGCAATACACTCTTGTATCACACTCAAAGCCATCCAATATTATATAATTATCTTTTTTATGATCGAGGTATAGCCATGCATACTACATAGTTCGTGGTTAAACAAGTAGTAAGAGAGGGAAAAGATGATCTGAAAAGATTTTGAGTAAATATTTAGAATGTCACAGAGGCCTGTCATCTTTTTCACCCTCCCCCCCCCCCAAAAAAAAAGTTTTATTAAACGAAAAAAAGTCGTGTACCCGACGCGAAGACCCGAGCCTTGATGACCCGATTTTTCGAAGTAGGCGAGAGGTTCTTTGTTCATCTTTTTGGCGGTCCACACAAATAAAAAAATAAAAAAATAATAATAATTTTCGAAAAGTCATACAGTCCTATAAATAGAATGGGACGATCTCAGAGAGACGGTGTGGTTTCAAAATAGAGGGCAGGACCCTACCTCTGGTGCTTTTCAATCCTACTTTATAGCACAAAATACATTTCAGTGTGATGAAAAAAAGCCCCAAAAAAAACATATTCAGTGATGGCAACAATGCAAGTATCCAATCCAGAGGGGCAGGGGGCCCATTTTCGCCCCCCCCCCCCTCCCCGAAAAAAATCAGTAGTAAATGAATAAAAATTTGTTTCTCTTTTTTAACCAAAAAGAAAATAAAAAATGATAAAACCTGAATTGAATCACATAAAAATTATATTCCATTCAAAGAAAAAGGGGAATAACAGGAATTACTTTTTTCGGTGACAATATTTGTGGTGCAACACTGCGTCCCTGGCAAAGGCAGATGTTTAAAGTTGATACTCTAAGCAAATAAATGTCCCTTAATTTGTTACCTAAGGCAAGTATATGTTATTTTTAAGTTTTTCAATTACTTAGTATATCACAAAAAAATTCTGTCTACTCGAAATCCTCAATTGAATGTCTAAAATATCCGCCTCTCTTTGCATAGAAAATCAGTCACGACGCTGCATGGTCTACTATTTATGACCTCACGTCCGGGAGAGAGTATATTCACGTACCCGGATGTTCCATAACAAACATATGCAGAGTGATACGATTTTCTGCATATTTTTGTTTCAAAGGCTGAAAAGTCTAATAAATCATAATTCTATGTACAATTCTTTACCTTCCCCTAGTACTTCATAGTATTAATATCAATTCCCCTTTTAAAAATTATGACATGTACATGCCAACGATGTGCTATTAGTCGATATTTTCACCATGTAATTTTTGTTTTGGTGTTGAAATCGGCCCAGGCACGGAGTGAACAGTAGCTGTCTACCCATGCACAGTTCGTTACCATACACTACAGCGATCTCCTGATGGTTTCTTCTTCCTTTTTCCCATGTCTTTCGCCTTCCTTGGCCCTGAACATCCTTCATCTACCAATTCTGACACCGGTAGTCAGGAGCTAGTCTTTGTTAGTTGTTTTTCTTAGCTGGCAACGTTGCTTTCATTCTCTTGCAATTGCCGATAAACATATAACTAGCGCACGTACGTTCCATCACAAGCAAGCAGCGCCTAGAGCAGCGGCTTGGTCTTACCTCCCGATTCTACTCGCTCCACGAACGTTCATGCAAGAGCCGCATCACTCGCCAAAATATTATAGAGGAAGCGCGCTTGCATGATCTCGTTCAAGTTTGATATTTTACAACATAAAATGTTTAACTGGTACTGTATCCTTTTTTGAGGCAGTCACACACATCTATGATAAGTACTATCATAGTTCTAGACCTATTCGTTTTACAAAACTGCTCATGTTCATCTGATGACAATATAATGCATCCGCCTATTCATAAGTGCACGATTTAACTTTAATTCCTAAGCAGTAAAAGTCGTCTTAAATCTCTACCAAATAGGTGAATATGAGGATATAAAAAGAAATCAGCGACTGGAAAATGTTGCTTCGTTATTCTTCATTCAAATGAAAACAGAAAATCCATCAAAATATACTCCTTAACAACAACAAATCTAAGCTCTGACAGGATAGCATTTACGTAGGGATATCACTGCCATTCACTCTCACTGAGCCCATGACTCCCGTTCGTGACGTCACGGATAGAGGCCCGACTCTACGTGCACTTCCGGGTTTTAGACTTAGATATTTTGGTAGAGTTTACTCGAATAAATTCATTATTCTAAACTTGTTTTGTCGGGTGGACACCATTTGGTGTTATTATGGGGGTTAAAAGCTTTCTATTTATGTAATTATCTCAGTATTTGGGATTGTCTTAGAGTATCAACTTTAAAAAAAAAGTCATTCTTGTAATGTGAGGATTAAAGCAAACTGTACATTTACCAAAGCATTTTAAGCGTATGCTCCCCCCCCCCCTTTCACTCTCTCTCTCTCTCTCTCTCTCTCTGTCTGTCTGTCTCTCTCTCTCTCTCTATGTCGCTCTCTCTGTCTCTATGTCTGTATCTCTGTGTCTCTCTCTCTTTCTCTCTCCTTTTTTCTCTCTCTCTTCTCTTACTCACTATTTCTTTCCTTTGCATACTATCAACCTTGTCTCTAGCACGTCTCTCACGCTCCCCTTGTCCCCCTCTCCTCTCTTTCTCTCTTTCTCTCTCTCTCTCTCTCTCTCTATCTCTCTCTCACACACACACACACACATCTTGCATACTAATTATGCTCTCCCTCTATCGACTACACCTCTACACTTCTCTCACCGCATCCCTTGGCCTTGTTGTACTCTCTTTCTCTTTCTTTCTATCTATTTATCTCTCTCTCTATCTATCTCTCTCTCTCTCTCTCTCTCTCTCTCTCTTTATCCATCCTCTTTCCTGTATCTCCCCTTCTCTCAATACTCAATTATTTCCTCTCCTTGTCCCCACATATGAAACTAGGAATATGACTATCATAATTAGTTTTGTCAAGGCTGCAATAACCATGATTAATTTCGCCCTTTTATCATTCTTATATAAAGTAGAAAATAAATTCTTTGAATCATTATTCGGACGGGTGTGGGATTGACATACAACTGAGTATCACTATCACAATCTGACATAAACCTTCAAATGGCTTATTAATGAGACAAAGGTTATACAGAGGCACTGTGTAGTTTCTATTTAAGTACAGGAAGCTATATTAGTTGTGTTTATATTTGTGGTACACCAATACTTTCGTAACAGACTGAGAGTTACAAACGATTCCTTCCCTAATGAATATAACACGCAGTAGAGATAAGTGGCTTATCCGGGGGGGGGGGGGAAATCGCCACTATAATATTTTGTTTATTATTCAGAAATGGGTAACCTCATTATTCCCATTGTGTGTGTTTGCGCGCGCGCGTGTGTGTGTGTGTGCGTGTGTGTGTGCGTGTGTGCGTGGGAAAACGCCATCAACCGCGGACCTTTCCATAGAAAACTACCCTCAAACCGCGGACGTACCTGCAATGGGGGACCGTCCACGGTTGCGATCCTGGTTTTCGCCGTATAAAATTTACGACGTAGGGGGCGTTTGAATATTAGATGTCGCAGCGTGTAGCCAACATCGAGTGGATCAGTTCTATGTGTATCGCGAAATGTCACAGCGCCCCCTTCGATGACTGCGCGGGAAAAACGCGCTACCTGCTATCATCCCATAGCAGGTACGTCCGGGGTTGAATGTAGTTTTCTATGGAGTGGTCCGCGGTTGCAGGCAATTACCCATGCACACACACACAAGTAATAAACTTCGTCCACGTTTGACGCCATAAACGTGTAGTGGTGCGTGGGTGTGTGTGTGTTTGTGTGTTTCAACTCTACGAAGAAAAACAAATGATGTACCTAATTTCACCCTTATCACAAACAATTTGTTAGTTTTGTGTCCACCAAAATACATTTCTTGGTCAATATGTCACTACCCCCTGTAATACAACTATATATTTTACTCTTTTTTCCCTCAATGGCCCATTTATTATCCCTGCTAAACTAATAAAAGCAAAACATCAGGGAATTACTGTCACAATGAGTAAGGTACATCTCCATAATACGGGTTTGCCTTTGATTTAGAAGTAAAGGGTGGTGTTTTACAGGTTTAAAATTAAAGTGGCGAAAAATAATGTTATGTTTGCATGGAAACTCTACTACATGAATTTACATTTTATACTTGATACTATACATTAAAAAAAATAACTATCGGTCTCTTTAAAAAACAACACTAAGATACTGATTTGATGGAATTAGGCCATTTTACTTGTTCTTGTTGTTCTTCTCCTTCTTCTTCTTATTCATATTTTTCTTCTTCCTATTTTTCTGTATTCAATCATATTAAATCGAGGAAGCTGTTCATGACGAACCTTGCCGGCAACTCTTGAAAATAATACCTTGACTTCCACTCTGTTCTCAGGGTTTGCATACATCCTAATGGCATGTTTCGCATAAATACCATCTTGCAACCACGACTTGGGGGTCTTTTCGTTCCTAATCTTAATCCTAATCCTTATTCTAATAAAACACGAAGACGATGCGATTCTAGAGAATATGTTGAGATGGAGGGGGGGGGGGCTTGAGGGTTTTTGCATTCACTTTCTATATGTGACTCAGTAAGATCCATTCACTCATGGACAAAATGAGGGGGGAGGGGCTTGAATTTGTGTACGTGTTTGTATTTGGGGGACGGGCTCGGACCCTCCCCGCCCTCCCCGCCACCCTCATTTCTTGAACAGCTAATGTCAGTAGGCCTACCGCTTTTCTTTTCGCACATGCTCTTCACAAACTTAGGAAATAATGCTCGTGAGAGTAGAAAACATTTCTCTATAAACAGGTAGTCGCTAAAGCAGGTTTCACTGTACTAGAGCAATATTGTTTCATGACCACAAAGACGCAGGTTCGAATCCAAGATGATGCACTAGTGCGTCCAATGGACGATTGCAAGTTGGACGGATTTGACTGAAGGGCGAGTGACACCTTTAAATTATACTGTGTACGTGTTGTAAATCACACGTTTGGTGCAATGTTTTCATTTTCGTTTTATTCACTAATTTATATTATTTACAGGAACATATTTCACTTTCACTGGTCTCTCATCACCTATTTCACTTTCATCTACATATGAATTACTTTATCATGTGAAATAAAGCCGTTGCGGTTTACCCTCTCCCCCCCCCCCCCCTTCTCTCTCTCTCTCTCTCTCTCTCTTTTGTCTTTCTTCTCCCACTCCCTCCCTCCCTCCCACCTCGCTTCCCATTATAATTATATATAGACCTTCTCTGGTTGGCATTTTGTTGATATTTCGTCACGTTTCTGTTGTCTTACTATTCATTAATGCTATGTATCTAATTTGTATTATCTTGTTACAATGACAGTATTTATTATCGTTATTGTTTGTCTTTTTGTATGTATTTGCTCATTTGTTAATATAATATAATATCCCCGTCACAAGCTCTGTCTCTCTGTCTCTTTCTCTCTCTCTCTCTCTTTCCCTCCTTCTCTCTCCCATTCCGTACCAAACTAGTTTCGACAGGGGCGGATCCAGCCGGCGGCAAAGAAGGGGGTCGAAGAGGGGGCCCAATTCGTGAGAAAATATTTAGCGGCGAATAAGCGGGGTCGGGGCAATGAGCCCCAATTTTTGTTTTGCTCAACGGGGGTGGGGGGGGGGGGTAGTGACTACTATTGTTTTTACTCAACATCCCCCTCCCCCCCCCCCCCTTGAGCAAAAAAAAGGAAATTGTGGTAACCATCTTTTTACCCTTCTTTTTTTGCCAGGGATGGGGGCCCGTGCCTCCTGCCCCTTGATCCGCCACTGAGTTCCGGTCAATATCATGATTTTGCCACACATGATACATCTGCCAAAATTACAACAGGTATAACAGCAGCAGATTTAGGGAAATTCCCTTAATCATTAAGACATACTCACGGAAATGTATAGGGGTCAGGGAAGAAGGATATGAAGAAAACAAAAGTCACGCAACCCTTAAAAACTCGCTACTAGGAATGGGATCGATGAATATGACACTTTTATTTTCATAAATGTTAATGAAAACAATAAACATGATATCGGATGTACCACTTTCAATCATTACAAGGAAGTAACTCGCTGACTTCATGACATGGATCGGGGATCGGGTCAGGGCGGATCCAGGACTTTGAGTGGTGGAGGGGGAAACAAAATCAAACAAATCTCTGACAAGCGAAATAATGCTATAACTGCTACGAGTACTACTAATGCCACTTCTGCTACTACTACTACTACTACTACTACTACTACTACTTCTACTCCTAATACTTCTTCTACTACTACTACTACTACTACTACTACTACTACCCTACTACTTCTTCTACTACTACTAATACTACTACTACTACTCTAAAACTACTACTAATGATAATAATGACAATCATAATAACAACAACAATAGTTATGATGATGATAAGATGAAATATACGACTAAATAAATTATCAATTTTTATCCAAAATAATTTTCACTGGTTACCTGAATTTTGGGGGGTTTTAAAGTTGAGGAGCACCAAAATATAATCACGTGACACGATTGTATTGTATGTTCAGTCAAACCTGCTTTACTGACCACCCGTACATAAAGACCACTTTTCATGTTTCCCTTGAGTGGTCTTCATTATACAGGTTTCAATTTACTTAATTTATGCAAATCTGACTTCCAAAAGGCGGGACTGGTTGGATGTGCCCCTGCTCTTAAATCCGCCGTATGGCTCGTATAATATTTCCTCTATAGGCTAACCAATTAAGATGCAAATAATACACAGCAGTGAGAGCATTAGTAAGAATTATCCACACAAGGTACCTTTAATTTGGAACATTTGACACGGAGGAGGGTGTTTGGACTGTTTCGAAGGTACCGAGAGTGGGTAATTTTACTAATGCCCGAACAAAATGATGTGTATTATTTTATTTATAAGATGATGTTTTATTAGTTTTATTAAATGATTTGTTTATAACATGATTTTACTCATGATCGGTCATTAGTATTTGTTAATGACCGGTCATTGGTAAAACTACGTATTGGGCAAACTAAATGCCTGGTCACGTGTACGCTCTCAACCAATCATTTTATTAGGATCCGCTTCATCATCTTATAACACGTATTAACATAATTAACCTGACTTTGAATTAGATCCCTTTTCTGCAGGTAAACTAATAGATGTGTCGTTGCAGTTCGTAAAAATAATTTAACTTTCATTTCACTCATCCAAAAAGCGCATTGCTAATAATTTTTGAAAGTGAAACCCAGTATCTTGAAGTGATCGGTCGTTAACAAAGGCATGTCATGTGGTACTGGAGCTGTATTTCCCCTTTTACTTGTTTGTAATTAATGCGAGGAAATTATCCTCACAAAAAACCAATCGTGAGCTTATGAAACTTGATCATCGTTTCTTTTCTCGTCGGATTATTCATCGTTAACTTTGTCATACTTGGCTCATTGTCTTGTTATCATTAGGCATAATTATATGCGGCCAACACGGATTGCTCCACTTTGTTATTTTTAACCGGTGCTTGAGCTGAAGTTTACTCGTCTACAATATCATCATTTCAAAATTCAAACGGATAATATTTAGTTCAAATAGCAGTTAGTCGTTCAGGTACTCGTAAAGCGAATGGTTGCAAACTAACACCAATATGTCTACGTCAATCTTCCCAACAACCTTCGCAGACGCGACGATCGGGATGGTTACCGCGTCGAATGAGAGCGCCGAGAAGGTCCCCCACGCGTCAAACTCCACCGCGGTCATCGTGGAATCCACCACGCTCGCCGCCATCATGGCAGGCACCATCTTAGCCAATCTGGTTGCCATGGTTACCATCTTCCGTGTGCCGATGCTGAGGAAAAATCCGCATAACATCTTGATCATCAATCTGACGGTGGACGATCTCGGGGTCGCTTTGACGATCATGGTCTTCTCGATGATCTCCGTATTCGATGATGGCCGACTCTTGAGGACACATCCTATCTTGTGCAATGTAAGTAATGATAATGATGATGACGATGATGATGATGATGATGGCTATTGTGATTATGATCATAATCATGACTGCTTAAATGATGATGAAGATGAGTGACAGTAATGATAATGATGTTGATAGTGATGCTGATGATGATATTAATATCGATGATGAATAATTATGTTAATAAAGAGGAGAAGGAAGAGGATTTTGAAGGTATAAAACTAAAAGCCGACAATCATTAGGGTGTCCAACCAACTTTGATTTATACAGACCTTGAAAACTAAAGTAATGACATTATTTGAGAGGGCCGAGGAGAGACCACTTTTGCAAAATGGAAGATTAATACATTAACACTATAAAGGTTATTACAATGCAGGATGATTTGAAATAGTATTAACCTTTAATTTTTAATTTTTGTTGTTGCTGAAAATAGGGCACTCGTGTCCTTTTGAATTGTGCCGAACCATGCCGAACTGAGGCGTTGTTCGGTCTGTTCATGGTTATGATAAGGCCAAATATTAAATATTTTAAAAATGGTTTGACACAGGTCAAAGTTACCCTCCTGTGGGAAAACGTTTCATCCATTATGCTAAGCAAATCAAGAATTAAAGGATGAACAAAAATCGAATGTTGATATCAGGGGAGTATTTCACAAAGACTAAGATCACTTTAAGTTGGACTTAAATATGGCAGGCCGTTTGCTCTCACCATTATGATCTTTAGATAATATTTTTTCCTTCAATAATATATTATCAAAAAATATAAATTCTGTAGATTAAATTTTGTGACCATGATTATGTACGTCCCTTGAGAAACATAGTTAAGTCCAACTTAAAGTCGATCTTAGTCTTTGTGAAACAACTCCCAGGTGGAATAATAACAACCATTAAGACAGAATTACTTGAACATTACAATGTTAATACTTTAGTTATGTTTATAATATGATATCAAGACTATTACTTCATTAAGCCTGATCTCAGTGTAGCACTATCAGACAATACATCTAATATTACAATCATGTGTCCATGATTGTAATATTAGATGTAGTGTCTGATGAAAACTAATATTCTGTTTCCGCATGCTAATGTTTTCGTTAGTTTAGAATACATGGAATATTGACTAGTGGTGTCAGTTATGCTCGAGGATCTTACGCTCGCTCTCTCTCTCTCTCTCTCTCCCCTCACTATCCCCCTCTCGCTCTCTCTCTCTCTTATGTTCTCTTCTGCTGTGTTTATCTCTCTCTTTCTTTCTCGAGATCTATATGCCTATATCTTTCTCTCTTTCAGTTCCAAGTGCACCTCTGCTCTCTCTCTCCAGTGCACCATGCTATATCTACCTAATTATCTCCCTCCCTCTCTCTCTCTCTCCTTTTAATATTGTTATATTTTTACAACAACAAATAATGATTGGACAAGGATTTTGTTTTCTTTGCCTTTTCTCCAGTTCAACGGATTCTGCACTGTATTATTCTCCGCCTCCAGTTTCGCTACGATCACTTGCATAGCGATCGATCGCTACCTGTCTGTCGTCTGGTCGACACGCTTCCCGCCAAGTCACAGCCGCGCATGCGTAATGGTAGTTGGCATTTGGGTTTTCTCTGCATCATACGCAACCCTGCCATTAGTCAACTTTCTTTCATCTTTCTCCTATCTGGACGCCACTCATCACTGCTCGCCCGTTTGGGATAACTGTTTCTTCTATGTTGTCGGCTTCATGATCAATTACGTCATCACCATACCCATCATGTTTATTTGCTACCTTTTTGTCTTCCGGATCATTTGGAAGAAAGAGAAGAAATTGAGTAAATACCGAGCTGCAGCTATGAATCTCACCTATAGCCAGGTAAGTCAATAAAGTTCTACAAAGCTCCGTAAGCTGGGCTTCACAGACATTTCTATACTTTCTTAAATCAGTTCTTCCCGAATAGATGATACGGGCGAGAAGATTAAATCATTAAAGGATAGAGTGGTTAGATATATCCACAACGAGATTTCGTCATTTTGTCTTACAAATTAATGAACAACCGACACTAATACAGAAATTGTGGCAACACCGCGCCGCCTTCATTAAAGTATTGATTTTATCCGTTGGTTAAACGAAATCGGAAACAGTATGCATCGTGTGAAAGAAAATATAATTTATTCAAGAGACTTTCGTAGGGCATGTCTTCTTCAGAGTTTTTCAAATCTTCATTATTACGCGATGCGAATTTCAACCAAAGGTTATCGAACATCTCAAATCTAACTTGTGATGAAAAGAAAGTAAATACATAGGCTTCATTCCTGCGATATCAACTATATTGTCATGATCATTTATCATCTTTTTTATCTTCTTATTTAGCAATCGTTTGATGACACAGTAATAGACTCTGAATCTAAAACAGGGCATTCCGTTTCCTTCGCGCCCTTTTCTCCATCTTCCGCGATGTTCACCTCTTCGGAAGATGGTAAAGATAGGAATGGGATCGCGAGGATCTCCATGTCCAAATCTATGCCACACCTGGACACCTTAGGATCTGCAGAATGTTCCTCTCTTGACTTTGCAACCCCTGATAGATGCACAGACTGTCAGCTCAGAGGATACAAGAACTGTGCTCGATGCAGATCGGCTCTGACTCAACAGATCCGCTGCTGTTCTACGACGAACAAGGAGAACGGACGAAGTAGCTCCGTTCAACGATCAAAAAGCACAATCACGCCTTCGCAGACCAACTCGGGGCGACGTCAGTCTCGTGTACGGAGCTCCTCGAATGACAGGACGCTTGACAGAACTGACGTCGGGGTCAGTAAACGGAGGAAGGCTTCAAAGAGTCTTGACCGATCGGCATCCTTCTTTTCATTGTCTAGTATCAGGCGGAAGTCGTTCGGGTTGAAGGGAAATACGACAAAAAAGGCGAACAAGGAACAGCGGAAGATGTATGCCAAACGTATGAGGAAACTCCGGGCGGACAAACAAGTTGCCCTAACAGGTGAGTTTAAGATATTCAATAAAAAGATGGTAATTTCGTCTCCGAAACAAGATATTGAAACACTAACTCACATGACAAATGCATCATGATTGTTTTTTCGGACCATTCTTATCCTGCCAAGATAATTTTGTTATGCCTTGTTTATTACATAATATAAAGCTTGATGAATAAAATCAACCAATCAGGTCGAATCTAAAACAGCATTATTGAAGCTAAATTAAGTCCGATCTTCGGGATAGCCGGCCCGTGAAAAGGGTAGTGGTGGGATGGGTGGGACTGGTATAACTAAGTAGGCTACACGTATAAAACCTATACAAGTTCCGTTGAGTACACCCTCTCCTTATTATCGAATATCTCTCAAACAAGGAGTAACAAAAACGCTCCTCACTATTTTTACAAAGTGTATTTTATCTGTGCTAACCCTAATCCTTATCTTCTATATTACAGGATCTTTCCTGATTCTATCGAGTCTACTCTGTTGGTTACCTTACGCCATCACACGCTCCTGTTTCTTCCCTGTTCATACCAAGCACTGGATCGACATCACCGCCATGTGGATCTCCTTCGTCAACGCTTTCCTCGACCCGGTCATCTACGCCTTCATGAACCGGCGAGTCAAGGGGAAGATAAGTGACGACTTCATGGCTATTCGGCGGTATTTCCGGTTCTGCCGTGGTAGTGGTTCAAAAGAAGTTGACAAGTAAATATCATCGAAGGCCATTTACATCATCATCAGAAGCAACAGCATCATTTGCGTATTATGCCTCGGTGAGTGGAGGCTAAATATTGAGGGAGAACTTCAGGGCGATCATCGGTTTAAGTTTTGTTGTGGTGGTGGTCACTGTCGTCGGGATCATCAGGAGCAGCATCATCTTCGTCGTTTTCGCCTTCGGGAATCATCCAGCCAACGCCTATTTATAGGGAGACTTTCAGCAGTACCGCCAGGTTGCTAAAGCGTTGGTTTAGCGGAAGACGGAAGGGAAGACGAGTATTAAGTTCAAGGTCATTGTCGATATCACTATAGAAGTAGCAACATCTTCATCGTTAATTTTACACCTTCACGATTTTGCGAGTCAAGCCGTGTTGATTACTTTGGGGCCTTTTCAGAGAATTATCTTTCTTTCTCCTGTGGTTTTCAGGGGACGGGAAGAGAGAGAGAATGCGATTATCTTTCAGTGAAACTGTCCTCACAGACTGATAATCATCGACAACTATTCTAATCCGTACTTACAATTGCATTTTGCCATCCTATCAATCATTCTCTCCCTCTCTCGTTATTCCTCTTACACTTCTTGCCCCATGTATATTAAGTTACATTCTGTCATCATCCCCTTCATTTTTGTCCCTTTCTTTGACATCACCATCTGAATATACACTCTCTCATTAATACAGGTCCTACAATGTCTTGTAACCTGCAAGTATATTATACAAGCACAATTGTAAACTGTACATTTTTGTGCACAAAGACTTTGACCCAAAAAAATGTCTAAACTGACAATAATCGAATTATTATTCATTCTATATTTTTCCAGTCACCAATACAATATATATGATAGTGCAAAAATAAAAGATTACACAGTATTTTCTTCGCACTCGACATGGCATCATGCATATATTAAACTCATTGAAAAGCGCAACATAACGGAACCTTGTTTACAACTTGTTATTATACTGTGTGGACTTTGCAAACTTAAAGGCTATCCACTCGAAACAAAATTTGCTTTTAATAGATGCAGAATAACAAGAGAAACATAGCAAACAAAATTAAGTAAAATCGGGTAACTAATGAGGAAGTTATGAATTTATTTTGAAGTATGAAAAACTGTGGAACTTAGAAAATAACTACACAAATTGCTAATTTGGTTATCAGTTTGTGACGTCTTTTTATCCCATTAATTTCCCTTTTTATCCCCAAAAACTTGAATTCCCCATGCCATTGCCAGGGTTATATGATTTGTATCATATTGCGTGCATGACATTTCACAAAATCTTTTATGAACTTTGAAGAATTGATAATATTTTCTAAATCATAATCATTAATTTTTATATAAATAGTTAATCAAAATTCAAATTTTCAATGATTTAACTGAACAAAATTACTCTTTGTTAGTGCATCCACACAAAAACATGTTACTATCAATATAACTTGGAAACTGGTGTGAGAAAACAAGATTATATTTATATTATCAATATAAAGAAAACAATGAGTGGATGTAGTGGCAATGACGTCACAGACTCATGAGTGAGTTGCCAATTTGTCTTGTGATTTTCAAAGTTGTTCATGTCATTAAAAATTCATAACTTTCTTATTAATTATTCGATTTTGCTCAATTTGTTTTCATTGGTCTGTCTGATTTTCTGCTTCTATTGAAAGTAAATTATTTTTGGAGTGGACTTGTCCTTTAATGTTTCCACAAAATAAACATGTACCATGAATAGGAATAAGAGTTTGTCAGACATGAGACCATCGCATTGAACTTAAATGGTCTGCATTATTTTGCTCTTCCTGAACACTCCGAGGAGGTAAGAGAAACTGAAATCCTTTAAATAAATATTGAGAGCAAAAAATCGTTCAGCCTAGCAAACAATACATACTAAGATAATGACGAGAGCATCACTTGTATTTTAAGAGGTATTAATTACGATCATACTTAATACCATAATACTGCAAAATACACTCTACCTAATACCTATACATTTATTTCATGTCAAAGACATTCTCTTAACGGGGAACAATTTGTATATGCACACTTGTGAGAAGAAAACCCTGTTGTTTGTGGGGGCTTTACTGGTTAGAACATCAATATATTTTATTTACTCCACGAATGAAAGAATGCAATGGGGACAAAAATATTTTCATTATTATTAGTTTTACTATTGTATTTATTACTATCATTATTACTATTATTATTGTCATTATCATTGTCATTATCATTGTCATTATCATTATCACTATCATTAAGTATTTGGTGTGCCACCTGTACCTGAGAGGTGAAAAGCAAACTGAATCGCTGCGGCCTTCGACTTTTCTCTCGGTATAACTGATTAGAGGTGTGCAGGTGGACCAATATATCCCAAGGTCTTTATCAAATGTTTGATTTTATCATTTCAAAACTATTGACACTTGCAGGCTTAATTTGAATTTAAAGCATAAGAAATGTTGATTGTAAACCTAATTGCAAATTTGAAAACCTGGAAAATATAGGTACATGTATGATTGTGGTCTTTTAAAAAAAACACTTGTTATTTCAGTGACTACCAAAGCCCGTTTTTGTGTACCAAATAATGCACATTGTACAGTGTGTACAGTAAAAGGTGTAAAGTAATGTAGACATAATGCAGCAACTCATAATATGGAGTATAGGAACAAAATGATTTCTTTGTACTTGTGCATGTAATTTTACACATTGAGTTATCTGTCTGATTTATTATTATCATTAGCACGATTACTAATGCTCTCTTTATCAAGTGTATTGCAAATGATGGTAAGCGGGTC
The DNA here is from genome assembly GCA_035222895.1 of Strongylocentrotus droebachiensis. NCBI lineage: Eukaryota > Metazoa > Echinodermata > Echinoidea > Camarodonta > Strongylocentrotidae > Strongylocentrotus > Strongylocentrotus droebachiensis. Next base: position 420,142 of record JAVYIG010000277.1, on the reverse strand, counting down.
TTACTTTGTTCACAGCTAATTTATTGTTATAAAACTAGAAATTGAACCATTATAATTATTATCATGCACAAAACTATACATTCAATATCAAGAAATTTTTGTGTTTTGTAATATATGTAAACTATTTAAAGATATTATCAATAGTGATGCTATTTTGTGCAGCAGCTTAAGTTATCTCTTAGTTATACAACCATATAGATTTGCAAGTACACACACATGTACATTTAGAATTTATAGTTATATTGTATAACAAAATGTAAACTATTTTTATACACAAAGTAATTGGCAATTTGTCCAATGAGTTGAGAATTATATTGTTGCCCTTAGAGAATTATTAAATAGTCAAACCTACTGTGTAAAGCCACAAAAACGTATCTATAATAACCCCATATATTAAAGAGAATTGTTTTCTTGTGTGTGTTTGGCACCAAGCACATATTACCCTGGTAGAAAGGATATCTACTAAAAAAATCTTTTAAAAAAAGCTGGTCTGGAAATAATTTTTCATTACTATTTTTCACTAAGCTTGAAATATGGAACGTGGAGAGAAGTGGGATCTCCTTCTCTTTTTAAAGGGATTGGGTAACTTTGCCTCAGATTCTATACAAAATCCTGCATTTTACTCATGCTGCAATCATAGTTATAAACATTTAGGTCAGTCAGGAATCCCATGACTTTTACAAGCCGATCACCCGTCTGATTATCAAGGAATATACGATTGGACTGAATTCAAAATTTCAAAAACCGATTGGGGAAAAGGAGTACGGTAAAGCGCAATTTTTTTAGGGCTTCAATATTATACCATATCACAGCCTTATCACAGACACTGATAACACGTAGGGCCGTGCATCTCAGATTGGTAAAACTAGAACCATTGTTAAACGATGCTATGTTGTTTCTGTCACGAAGCCAATGGGACTTGATTGCGTGTCAAAGCACTGGACAATTCAGATTGTTGCCAAAAAAAATAGTCCTAAGTTTATAAATATAGAAAATTAAGAAGACAAAATATGTAATTTCATTCCAATTATCTAAAGCATGAAAGATGAAAATCAAGAAGATAATACCTCCACTGCAAATTCATAAGATAGATTAGCGAAACATAGTCGCACAACAAAATACATATTGTTGAATATCATCATTTTATCACATAAATGGAAATTCACAATAGGATATGGAGCTAGTAAAAATATTTCAGTAATGCTTGATTTTACCTAGAAGCTTTCATTCAGAGATGTCTAGAAATAAATTTTCATCTTTAATCATCACTAACTGTTTAATAGGTCTTTTGCATTCCAGACATGTCTTTTCATACCGCTACATTTCGCTAAGCTACCAAAGTATTATATAAATGTTGAAGGTTAACATTGTACCAGAAAGCAGTGAAAATTAATTACAACAAACAGAACCAACAGAAATTGTTATGAATTATATTCCCTCAAAGCATGAAGAAAACAAAACATGATTACAATATATTTCATATAATAACAAATACAGTCAAATTGATCAATTTTAGGGTAGCTCGGCGGCCTAACCTTTAGCTCTTCTTGTCTCGGACATAGTGACCAAAGGTCAGGTCATAGTTCTTGAACTCTGAGTACTGACGATCATGGCGGGTGTAGCGGTCAAGCAAAGTCTCCTTGAGGGTGTCACGGCTTGACCGGCAGGCTGCTTGCTGTGGTCAGACAGAATGTGGAGAGAAAGAGTGACAGAGTGAGAGAGAGACAGACAGACAAACACAGAGAGAGAGAGACAGACAGGCAGAGAGAGAGAGAGAGACGGAGAGAGAGACAGACACAGAAAGACAGATACACAGACAGAAATACAGACAGAGAGACAGAGAATGAGAGAGTCGGATGGGAGAGAGGATTAGAGAGTGGGTTTAACAGAAGGGGAGAGAGGGAAGGAGAAGAGAGAAAAATAAGTTATTATTGTTCAAAATATATAGTCTATAATCTATTATCTATATCCTTGCAACTCAATACATGATTCAAATTCATGACCTCATCAATAAACTTTTTTTCCAAAGAATTTAATTTGACTTCCAGGGCCTTGACTACACTTTGAAGGAGAACATACTTTCAGAAGCTATTAATCAATGGATGAAAAACAAAGCTTTTGTTTTACCCGCAATTTTTTTCTTGTCTTTTATTGTATTTCTCCTTTTAACTCATGACCTTTATTACTACAATATTTATAGACAATTTAATTTGACTTCCAGGGGTAGGACCCCACATTTTCTCATGACAAATCTACTTTCAAAAGCTTTTAGAAAGTACTTAGTAGGGCCATTAATTTTTTTTCTTCAATGTATACACACACAAAAAATGTATAATAAACAACTTTGAAGTGAATATCTTTTATCTTTCCTTGGGTTTTTCCTTGCAAGGATACTGGTCAGAAAATGAAACAGAGAAATCATATATGGGGTCGTATTTAGGCCATTTATGTGACATTAATGCTTTAATAGATGTTAATATATGTATACATACTATTTATTTTTCCCGTTGCCAGGGTACCAGTCAGAAAACGAAACCGAGAAATCACATTTGTGGTCATATTTAGGCTATTTCTATGACTGTGTCATTAATGCATTAAAGCCCCACTGCACTACTTATAGCTACTTGCGCCTCTAAACAGCAAACAATGCCTTATCGGTCCCCTTTTTCTAATTTCAATTGAAAGCTGAATTGATGACGGATAACCACCCGTCAGTGAGGTCTAATCCATCCTGGCCAACCTAGCGCAGATAGGCTTTAATAGACATTAATATCTGTACACGTCCAAAAGAAATAAAGGCATGTTCTTTTATTTAACGTCTTACCTTATTATCAGTTGTTAGAGGGTGTCAGATAATGAAATCAATTAGGCAATGTGATTTAGGTATTGCTCTGAATATTATGGATTGAATAATCAATAAATGCCCACTTCCTTTTGTAAATTGTCCGCTCAGAGCCAGAGGGACACCAAGTAGGAGCTTGATAAACTAAAAGAGGTAATATTCCCCTTGCTCAAAACGTCCAATATAGTCCAAGGTCAAGGAAATTAACAAGTAACGCGTGCACAATTTTGTCAATGTTTGAAGTTAAAGGTAAAGACCAGTATTGGAAACGCCCCAATTTAAAAAAATAAAATGGAAACTCTTATTACCAATCATGTGAAAGAATATGTTTTGACTAATACATGATAACAATTTTGCCGGGAAACTGCCTACTAATTGATGTATTTGGTAAATTAGTTTATCTATTGGGATGTGAGAGATAAACGCATGTGTCCCGCACGTGTGCGTAATCCCATATACATGTACATCTTTCTGTGTACAGTGCTTGTAACTTTACGAAGACTGGGCCAAATTTCCTATAATTTTGATGATTCCAGACCCTTGCAGTACACACCAATACTTATATGCTAGATGATCAACCTTTTCTGATCAATTCCACAACGTTTCTTTCACAATGCAAACGCATGACCATAACTGGTCTTTATCTTTAAAGGGAAAGTCCACCCCCAAAATAAGTTTGTTTCGATAGAGGCAGAATAATAAGAAAATCAGGTGAGTGAAAGTTTGAGCAAATTCTGAATGAAAATAAGAAAGTTATGAATTATTGAAGTTGTGATCAATCAAATACAAATTGGCAACTCTGTGACTTATCATACGAGCTCTCCTTCATTTGCTTTGTGCATAATATTCCATAAAATCATGTTTTCTTCGTTATTGATGACAGAATATATATTTGTTCCTTGCAGGGGGAGTATAGAAACATATTTGCAATTATTATATTTAGGGTGCATGTATGGTTGTAATTTTTCTTGAGGGAAAATGAAAATTTTAGATTTTTTTAGTACTGAGCAAATGGAAGTTGAGCTCGCATGATACGTCATAGAGTTGCCAATTTGTGTTTGATTGATCACAACTTCAAAAATCATAACTTCCTTATTTTTAATCGGAATTTGCTCAAACTTTCACTGACTTGTTTCTCTCATTTTTCTACTCCTATTAAAACTAACTTATTTTGGGGTGGACTTTCCCTTTAATACCAAAGTTTGTGAAATATGAACTTATTTCTTTGTTAGAGAAATTCATCAAAGAATTTCAATAAAAAGAAATTATTCTACATTAAACAATTTGGAGTTTTGGACATCACACTTGATAACGTTCTGTTAAAAGGGACAACTTAACATTGTTCAGATGAGAGAAAATGGTGCTAAGGTAGTGACTTCAATGCTGGATGTACAATTAAAGATAATCTGAAAGTTTGAGTGAAAACAGACCATTATTAGTGATGAAAACTGGGAAAAACTGGTGTGATCGATGCCTTAATTCTCCCAACTATATTACTACAATTTAATTACATTTTAGGTGAATGTAGATTGTCTCAAAGCGATGAATCAGCTCTATATACCATTCCAGATATTTGAGTGTTGAGAGATTTTTTAAAGCCTGTCTTATGTCTTATTTTCATGGAAAAACGGTTGGGAAAATTCAAAAATGGTTAGGAGAATTTACTGTTAGAGGGTTTGGCACAGTGACGCCTTCAAAGAAAACCATCAGTATCTATGTAGTTTGAGAATTTTTTCAGGATATTTTGCAAGTTAGAGGATTAGTGGAGTAAAATGAATATAATAAGTAACATTTCATACAAAAATTACAGTTTTTTTCATTAACCTTCGACATTAATTATTACCGAGTCACTTAAAGTAATTCTGCTATGACAAATCCGGAAAAGAATCTCTCTACCGTAGTGTATGTAATATGATAAGATAATATGAGATGCACATATATCCTAATATCTGGCAAAAAAAACGCAATGATATGAATATAGTTTCAAATGGCAAGGGCATGAATATTGCAAAATGACACATGCATTACACCGTTTGACTGCGCTTGTACGATGTCATTCAATCAGGCAAAGAGAGGCCTCCATGACTGTGCCACTCTTGCCGTTTTGATCAGGCTTATTGCTTATTTCTTGATTTTGTATTCATACTCATCTATTCATATTTTATTGTTATAAAACAAATAAATCATAATTTGAAGCTCATGCATGAGTGATAGGCACTGCATTCGGTTAAGTCCCAATGAGCTTGATAATGAACCCCAAAAGTCTCATTCATTATCCGATTGTAACTTAACCTGCGTGCAGTGCATGCACTCGCAAACATGAAGTAATTGTATAGTAATGATTTATAGTTTTATAACAATAAATTATGAATAGATGAATATGATCAAAAATCAAGAAATAAGAAACAAGCCTGATCAATGGAGGCGTGATGGCTCAGCTGTAGAGCAGTGCTCTCTAACCTGGAGGCCCTAGGTTCAAAACCAAGTCCAACGCGCTAGTGCCCTTTGGTAAGGCGTTAATCCTCATTATCAAGTCCCTCAGAGAAGACTTAAAGCCGTCGGTCCCCTGGTTGCTTACTTACAAGCATGCACGTGATAGCAGTCAGGTAAAACACACATACAAACAAACAAACTAATTACCTCATTGGTGAACAGAGTCATGACAAACTTGCCGGGTCTAAAGGTAGAGAGGATCCGATCTACAAGGCTACTGTAATCCTCCTGGAAAATATCATTAAAAAAAAGTCCCATTAAACTTCTGATTGCCAGGGTAAGGACAAAATTGTTACATGAAAATCCATTCCAATCAAATCATTTTTTTGTTTAATGTAGCCCCTTTTCTTTGTAGTTAAACACAGCCCAATCTATACACATTGCCCCACATGTTTTAGCCACTTTAAATAAACAAAGACATAACACTTCAAAATATGAGGACAGGGATTTAGTTATTACATGAATGAACATTATTCAAGTATCATGAGCAAAGAGTTAAATGAACTGCATACCAGCTTAAGCTTTTTAGTGGAATAGATGGCAAATCTTGCCCAAATAACTCTGTGTTGGATAACACGTTGTGAACTACAAAGTCCTACAATTTTCTTCCACAAATAACAGTTACTTCTATCATGAAGTTGGCATCAATGGAAGATATATTATGAGAAATTATTAAATGTAACAAAACTGTTTTAAGTCAAGACTACAGTCCTGTAAGTTGATTTACATCCCAAAGTGTGGTCTTTCTGATATCTGGGGTGTCCCAGAGAAGGGTCAAAACAGTCAAACCGATGCATAGCCTATTATTTTTAACAGAAACGAAGGTAAAAGAAATACTGATTTACCATGGAAGCATTTGTCTCAAAGCTGACGTAAGAGAACTCCTTCTCTGGTGTAACATGGATGGTGACATAGCCATCCTGAGGGGGGGAAATAAAGAAAAATGATGGTTGATTTGCTTTTCATTGTATGCATATCCAATACATATCCACTAAACACAGGTAGATGTTTGACATCCCCCTTTACCTCAAATAAACAATTTGTCCAACAAAGTAACTGTGTCAGCAAGGCTTTTTACTTGCTTAGGATGTTCATGAACATCATTCAATGCATTACATTCAATGTATCCTCAACATGTCTTCTGTAAAGTCATATTTTTACTTTTCATGAACAATAACAAAGCAACTTTTGCTAGAGTGAGGTGTTGCATCCAACATTTTACCCTCCAACATCCTTTTTTAATGTGTTTGGTTGTTGTTGTTGTTTAAAATTATACAAGGCCTGCCCAAGAAAGTACGTGTCAGCAAGGGAAAACTGTACCAAACTGTAGACTGTCAAAGACATAAACCTAGACCTTGATATCATAGACATCCAAGGCCATTCTCTGTCATTAATTGTAGCTGTACTTACATCCTTCAGCAATCCATTCATGGAGTAACCACATGGCTCAAAGACAAAGCCGTCTATCTTGCAATCGGGCACAAGATCGGCTATACCACTCTCCTGTGTTTTCATGAGAGAGAGAGAGAGAGAAATGAATGGTATACCAGGATAGAGAGAGAGAATAAAGGGGAGGGGAATGAGTGTAATGGAGAGAGAGAGAGAGAGAGAGAGAGAGAGAAAGAGAGAATTAGCAAGACAGAGAGGACAATGAGAGAGAGATAGAGAGAAAGAGAGAGAGAGAAAGAGAGAGAGAGAGAAATGAATGGTATACCAGGATAGAGAGAGAGAAGAAAGGGGAGGAAAATGAGTGTAATGGAGAGAGAGAGAAAGAGAGAATTAGCAAGACAGAGAGGACAATGAGAGAGAGATAGAGAGAAAGAGAGAGAGAAAAAAATGAGTGGATCGAGAGAGAAGAAAGGGCGAGCGGAGTGAGTGTAATAGAGAGAGAGAGAGAGAGAGAGAATGTGCAAGACAGAGAGGACGAAGAGAAAGAGAGAGAGAAAGATTAAACAGGAGAGAAGGTGAGAGGGAGAGAGAAAAAGACAAGACGGGAAAGAAACAAAATAGCCGGTCAAATACTGCAGAACAAAAATGGAATGTTAGCATTTATTCATGATAACAATCAGAAAGCACAAGGTAAATCATAATAAACCAAGCACTGTACAAATATTCAATCATTTGGCGCTACATATTAAAATTTATTAGCAGAACCTGCAGCCAGTTCATACAAACACATGTAGCTATATAAACATTTCACCTTCATGTTTAGACTGACATCTGCCAGTAGCTTACGATTACTGCGACAATCATGTCGGTCCAAAATAGCTTTAGATGCCATTGATTGATTTAATAATAAGAAAATTATATTTACAATAGATTGGAGGGTGAAGAATCACCCCATTAAACTAAAGCCTCGTCCAGATATCCTGGGGTAAACTCTGAATTTAAAAAAAATTGAATAATGACATCAGTATATGCTATGCTTCACATTTTAAAATCTTAAATGCAGAGCTTAGTAAATATGCTTAGGAACTTTGTTGCACTCAGTTGCAATTCATTTACAGGTTGGAAAGAAAAAAATAAGCCTTCAGTTGTATGACAAATAGGCTGTATGTAGAGCTCTGTTTTTTCTCCTTATGGTAAAGTCATTATCTGACGTTTTCATCATCCTCAGACTCTCCCGACACGAAAAGGAGACAAAAAGGGAGTATTTCTTGATGGACCTACGGGATCGCTGTGTGCAGATTAGTACACCCATTAATGGCATTTCCATTAAAGCGATCCGGTGACTTTGTCTCGGATTCTGAAACAAAATCCTGGATTTAGCTCATGCTGCAATGATAATTATAAACCTTTAGATCAGTCAGGAACCCCATGACTTTTACAAGCCGATTGCCTGTCTGATTATCAAGATATTTATGATTGGAAATCAAAACCAAAGTTTGCGTTTTCCTAACAATACAGTTTATTGGGGAAAATGAGTATGGTAAAACCAGTCACTCAAAGATTTGTATTTCTTTGAGGCACTTCATGATCATTTTGAAGCAAATTTTTGTTAGGGCTTCAATATTACACCATTCACAGACACTGATAACACGTTGAGTCGTGCATCTCAGATTTAACATTGTTAAACGATGCCTTTAAGGCCATGTCCCTGGTAAGCCCATCTCACACCCCTCCAACTCCAACTCCAATTGTCTTACCTTGGTGACATCCTCTGACTTGCGTCCCGTGGTGTTCTGAAAGTGGGCCATGACCTCATCGTCTAGGTCAGTCATTATCATGTAGGCCAAAGGTCAAGGAAACTCTAATTGTTTTTGTTACAGACGTGTTTCAATCAGATATCATTATTTACGTCTGGGGACTGACCATTAACATCACCATCCAAAAGACGTGATTCAGTTTCGAACCGGGATCGTCTGAGCCAGTTTGTAGGCAAACACAGAGAGCTAGCTGACCAAGGAATATCAAATAGAAAATAGAAATCCCAACTTGAGAACTATTCTTTTTCTTATTTTCCTAATATTTTTCAATAAAAATAAAAATATTATTACCGGTAATCAATCAAATAATGTATCATTTAAATATCTATCTATTATTTTAATCTGTTGACCATTCTCCGTTTCCCCAACAATTATCTTGATCAGCCATTCACCCCACTGTCTTTCATTATCACTTTTCATTTTTCTAAGGAAAAAAAATGTACATGAGTACACTTATTTTTGCACAACAGCTGGTTCACCTTCTGTTATGTTAGATTGAAAGTTTGTATGCATATTTAAACATGAACAACATACAAAGATGACACATACAGGCATTTCTATTAGGTAACATAATTCATGTTTCCTCTGATCTGTTACACTGAGAGTTTTAACTATGATCATGGTTGGTGTGGAGACCCTTATGGACATTCATTCATTAAACAGTGATGACCTGGGGAGTGTTTCACAAAGACTAAGATCGACTTAAGTTGGACTTCAACTATGGCAGGCCATTCATGCCACTGGTTGCTCTCACCATTGGTCTCTCAATTATGATATTTTGATAATAATAATAATAATAGCTCGTTCTTATATAGCGCTTTTCAGGACCGGAGGCCCTCTCAAAGCGCTTTACAGATAAGTATATTATTACCCCGGTCATTGGATTCAGGTTTACCCGCACACAATGTATGCACATTCTCCACTCCCTGGGGAGCATTCCAGCCAGGCGTCATTTTTACAAGCGCACACTTGCTAATCTATCCACATTAGCTTTCGCATCCTACCGGGTACCCATTTAACACCTGGGTGGAAAGTGGCAAATGTAGATCAATGTCTTGCCAAAGTGCCATTGACATTAGTGCCGCGGTGGGACTTGAACCGAGGACCTTGTGATCCTCAGTCCGGTGACATATCCACTCGTCCACGACACCTCTACATAAACCATGTAAAATGTAAAATAAACCATGTAAATGTAAATTCTGTAGATTTGCGACCACGATTTGTACATCCATTGAGAAACCAATGCCAGGAATGGTTAGAGGAACCAGTGTCATCAACAGCCTGCCATACATGTAGTTCAAGTCCAACTTCAAGTCGATCTTAGTCTCTGTGAAACACCCCCCTGGAAGGGTTCATATTTTGTTTGCTATGAAAGGATATTTCCAAGGTCTGATCTGGTTGCTCAATGCTGGTATCATCCAATGTGTAGAGATACCTGAGGAGTAGAAATAAAAAGAGTAACAAATCATTCATGAACACTACTACAACATATATTTGTACAGTAGGCTTGCGGGTGCACCATGTGAGAGAGAGAGAGAGGGAGGATTGAGGAGTCCTGAAAAGGACTCTGACTCTGACAAGCAGCATCTAACATATATGTGTATGAAATGTCTACTGTTTAGCCAACCAGACATATCAATGTACCCATGAGAGCTGGTGATTTCTGTGGCAAAGCAGATGAAGATGGATGGACTCTGTTATATCACCAAATGAGATCCATCGATGAAGTTAAACCGGAGGACGACGCACGATAGCCCCATGGTAGACCAGTGGTCTTGTAACCTGGAGGTCCAACTCAATGCACTAATGCCCTTTGGTAAGGCATTAATCCTCATTACTAAGTCATTCAGAGAGGTCCCCTCGTTGCTTAATTACATGCATCCACATGCTATGCTTTCTTAGCAGTCAGGTAAAACAAACAAACAAACATGGGTTTCATATATGAAATGCCTGGGCAGTGAAAGGTGTCCCGCTACATCCCTCATTATTAAAGTAGAAGTACAAAAAAAATGTGGACCTTGTGTTTCTGGTAAAACCCTAAGCATGAACCATGGTGTTGCAACATCCCATTTGGGTGTGAAGAGTCTCAGACACAACATTTCAATTAACCAGCTGAGGGCTGAATGTTGTCAATGCAATAGACTTCATACAGGAGCCATTCTGTTCCAGTTGACAATGGGTTAAATGTAGACCCTGTTTCATAAAACTTGTTATCAATATTTTGTTGCATCAACCGTTAATGGGTTCAAGAATGTATCCAATGAGAAGCGTCAAAATGGATCACATATTAATTTCTACCATATGCACAGGGAGTGCATTTTGGTGATAACAACCGTGCAAAAAAGGTGCAAAAAAAAGTCACATTGCACCAAATTTTAATCCATGTTTACAAGAAGTCTCACAATGCATGCACAATCTGTTTACAAGGCCACTGCTGCCTCGATTGTCTGTGTGCACATGCTATTTGTTATGAAGGTTGCAGGTTTACAGTGTTATTGCCTTGCTAAGATTTGATAGTAGACCCATTTTATAAAACAAATAATACACAGGTTTTTGTTTGTGACGTTATGGCGATGCAGCGCTATTCAGGTATTCACAATGGCACAAAATACACTCGGCTAAGCCTCATGAATTTTATTGCACCATAGTGAATACCCTCATGCGCTGCATCAACCATTACGCACTCCCACCTGTGTATTATTTGTATACTGAAATCATTGCATTTGATTGGCTGACAGCAAACTTGTTACAAAAATGGGACACTTATTAGGCTCACTACTGAGCAGAATCAGAAGAGCTATACTTGCAGGACTGGGTACTCTTCTTACGGCACTACTAGCTACTGGATTAAGAGGAGACTGGTTACTTATGTACGCTCAATTCAAGAGACTCTGGCAGGAGGATACGACATGGAGGACGATCCCCTATCAACATACTTCATTCGACATCAACAACATGACCAATCATGAGTTCGTAGGCTTAGGTGGATATTACATGAAGGATGTAGGATTTTATGTTCTTCAATCTTTCACTGGAGCTTTTCTTATCTTCTATGGAGTCGGTGGCTACTTGAAATGGTACTACTACATCCAACGTCGTGAGAGGGCAGCAGACTGGAAATGTCAACCGGATAGGTTCTTACAACCCATGATGTCCGGTTAGAATTTTGGTTGGGATCGCTCAACATAGCAATCGGTTCACTTTCATTTGGAATTTTAGTAACCTACATCATGAATGGAGGAGAGACCAAACTGTATTACAGCATCAAAGACTATGGGTGGGTCTACTTTCTTCTCTCCATCCCTGGCTTATATGTGTACAACGAAGCTTCGTCGTATTATACCCATCGAATGATGCACCATCCTATCTTATATCGTCGTTATCACAAGGTTCATCATCACTTCAAGGCTCCCACACCCTGGACAGCTGCTGCCTCGCATCCATTTGAATTTATCATCTTCTAGTTTCTCCTTGAGATACCCATCTTCCTGGTCCCATTACACGCAGGTGTATTCCTTTGTTGTCTAATATACGGATACTATCACAGCATCATTTCACACTCGGGCATTGACCTCCACTCGATGTTCCCATGGCAACCAAGTGTAATTTTCCATGACGATCATCACAAGTACTTCCATTGTAATTTTGGAGTGAATACGATGATATTTGACAGGCTTCATGGCACACTGCGTAAAAACAACAGATTCTACTCAGAAACAACATCCTCGGTCACTTCTTCAGGGTTGGTTATGTTCTAGAGGTTAACTTATTGCACATGCACAGATTTGGGACAGTTTTGATCATATCAATTCATATATTTCATTTTGTAAACCAATTACATTGGACTCTAGTTCATTCATTGGTGAAAATGAGCGCATTTGATAACTTCAGTACTACCTAAAGCCACTTCGCCCCTTGGCTTTAGGTAATTCTTCTGTTGATCGTGTGCATTGTTTTCCCCACTGCACTCAACACTTAAGAGTTGTATGTTATATGTTTATGATGTGATCGTGCACATGAATGTTTACTTACCAGCAATCCCCATTCATTCTCCCCAAGACATAGGCAGCACCTCCTACAAAATAATGTAATTAAAAAATAATACGGGTCAAAAAGTAATAATGACGATAGCCTAGATTTCCAACAAAACTCCTCTAAATGTCTACAAATCGTAGGTTAAAGCTTTTCTCTTCCAAGGAAGCATTAATTCCCTTGAAATTTAGATTTTATAAATCATTTGACTTACAGATCATCGGTCATTAACACTTTACATATTTGAATGTTCATATAAAATGCTATTCAATACAGGCCAGGGTCTTCAAAAATCAAATCGTAGTCAGACCATATAGTGTGTGTCCCTAAGGCTAACCACCTGCGTGCTTACAGTTTTGAAATACATTGCTATTATTACAAGCAGAAAAATGAGATGGATTTGTGTGAAATCCTCTAATTGCACAGAACAATTGGAAGAGGTTCTCAAATGATACATCAGATTTGCCAATTTATGTTCCATATAAAAACTAAAGATTTGTTTTTCATCCTTCATCTGATTGTCCTAAAACTTTCACTGCTCTGTTTCTCTCAATTTCATGCTTTTTGTTACCCCCAACTTGATGGCAGAGTTGACTTCCCTCTCATACTGCAGGAGGATTCTAAACTTACGGTCAAAAATGGAATCAAGGTATTTGACCTCATCCTCAAAGCTCTTGTAGAGGGAGTGCTGCAGGTCGGGTCGCATGAAGTTCTTCCTGGAGTAGAAGATATCCTGAGGGGAGTCAAATGAGATAGAAGATAGTACAGTGAAACCTGTCTATACAGACCAACCACGGGAGACAAGAAGAGTGGTCTTTATAAGCAGGGGGTCTTTATGTACAGGTTCCTTTAGTACATGTTTCAATGAGAAACCATTTTCAAGGGAAACTAAAAATGTGCTGGTTGTAGACAGGTGGTCAATAAAGCAGGTTTGACTGTAGTATGTTAGCTCAGGCTTAGCAGTCAATGCAAAAGGAATAACCTACTTCAAGGAGGCTGCTCTACCCTTCATTAGAATGATGCAGCCCCCTGTAGGCTCTCACATACTTTAAGTTTACTGGCATAGGTTTTTTTTTAATTGCACTGGACTAAGCATATTTTACTGTAGATTGACGGGTGCTTTGTCGACACCCCATTTCTGCACTTCATGGCACTCCGTGCAGTTACTCGCCTCTCCTACTAGTACCATCTCAGTATAGCTTCCTGAGTGAGCTGCTAAAGGGATTACTCCATCAAGAATCAAGCATTCTGCTCCTAAAGCTTACACAGATACATTTTCAACATAAACCAACAAGAGTATGATATCTTCAATGGTAATATCTCATGTCGAGGTTCACTTACTGTTCAACTACTTTGCCGTTGCAGTACTTCTTAGTATAAAATAGTACGGAACAATTGGAAGGTGCTCAAATGATACGTCAGATTTATAGCCGATTTGCGTTTAATTTCAAACAAAACATTTTCTTTTTTATTAAAACAAACAATGGTATGGTATCTTCAACAGTAAAAAAACTCATTTCGAAGCTCACTTACCACTACTCTGTGCTTGCAGTACTTCTTAGTATAGAATAGTACGGACAAATTGGAAGAGGTGCTCAAATGATACATCAGATTTGCCAATTTGCGTTTTTAATTTAAAAAAAGAAGACCTTTTTTTTATTGAAAAAAACAAAGGTATGGTATCTTCAATGGTAATATATCATGCCAGAGCTCACTTACAACTACTTTGCAGTTGCAGTACTTCTTAGCCAATGCGAGGAGAGAGTCCAGGCTGGCTAGGACGGTGGTTGTACCGCAGGTCTTCAAGATCAAACGTCTCTTGCTGATGAACAGACTGCTCTCACTGATGGCACAAAAGAAGAACAAAACAATTTAAAGAAGGTGGAAAACACAAGAAAATAATTACATTTTAAAGCCTGTCTGTACTAGTTTAGCCAGGAGGGATTAGACCACCCAGAGTGGTCACTGACAGGTGGTTATCTCATCAACTCAGCTCTCAATTACCATAAAAAAGAGGATCATGGGGGACCAACAGGCACCGATTAGGCATTGTTTGCTATATAGAGGGTGCAAGTAGCTATAAGTAGTGCAGTTGGGCTTTCAAACTAACTTAATATCAGGGTAGTCTTCCCCTTTAATGAGTACCGGTATATTCCACCATATAAGAATCTATTTATTTAACATTTTTAAAAAGGCTGTGCAATGGCATTGAAATTTTTGTACAGTGTTAGATCTACCCACATCTATTAAACCTGCCATCATGTATCATTTCTTACATGCAGCACTACACGCATGAATGCTTTATGCATAATGGCCTGTACCTGCTGGTATACTTTACTGTATGGAGTATAATAGCAAAATGACACAAACACCTGTCCTGCAAACAAGTCATTAGAGTAACACATTGCACTTGGGAGGCCTCATTGGGGGTTGGGAGGAGGGTGTTGTAGGCTAAACAATGAAAATATAATTGAATATACCGGTAGTCTAAATATGTAATGCTAAAAAACAAAATAAACATGTTTTTAATTTCCTATTCCGAGCTCACCTCAAAATATAAGCATGCTGCTCATCCCTCTCCGAAAAGCTGACGATCTCACACTTCACTTTGACGAGCATCTCAGCTATCTCATCTCTGCAAGCAACACAATGACACGATTTCAACAATTATTTATTTTCCACAACAATAAAATGCAAAATTGCACCTGTAGATGAGTAAAAGAACGGTAGGATGAAAAACTGCCAGAATTACATAATAATAATAATAATAATAACAATATTTATAAAGCGCAACATATCCATCTCTAGAGATGCTCAAGGCGCATACAAATAATTTAAATTAATATTCAACATACGATTAAAGAATAATCAAAATACGAAGTCATTAATAGGTGATAATAATATCACTACTAATGATGATGATAATGATGAAGGTACTCACAATACCTATTTATTTCTCTATTTTGTGCACATATCACATCCCCCCCCCCCCCTTCACAGGGGAAGGGAAGAGGGGGGAGGGGGGAGGGGGTGTTCTACATCTATTCTTCAATTTCTTCTAGACAAGTTTTCCACTCTTCGCTACACAGTGGAATTGTGCACTGAATGTTAATGACGCTAATCATAACGACCGCTATTCTTAAAGTGACTCGGTAACATTGTTGAAGGTTGATGAAAAAATTGCTAATTTTTTGTATAAAATGTTACTTATTATATTCCTTCTTCTGTACTAACCCTCCGACAATAACATGCACAAAATCCTGAACAAATTCTCAAACCGCGAAAATATCTATGGTTTTCTTTGAAGGGGTCCCTGTGCAACACCCTCTAACAGTGATTAACAGTAAATTCTCCCAACCATTTTTGAATTTCCCCAACCGTTTTTCCAAGAAAAAAGACATAAAACAGGCTATTCAAAATCTTTCAACACTTAAATGTCAATTTACATTCACCTAAAATGTAATTAAATTGTAATAATATTGTTGGGAGAATTAAGGAATCGATCAGATCAGTTTTTCCCAATTTGCATCATTAATAATGGAACGTTTTCACTCAAATTTTCAGATTATCTTTAGTTGTACATGTAGCATTGAAGTCACTACCTTAGCACCAGTTTCTCTCATCTGAACAATGTTACCAAGTCCCTTTAACCGGTAACTTCTTATACATGAAGGACCGCTATTCATTAAACGAAATCGGGGTCGCTATTCATGATTTATATTGGGGGTCACTACTTATAAGGATCGCTATTCATACATGTAATACAAGAAGAGGGTCGCTATTCATGAATTCATGAATAGCGACCCTCTTCTCGTATTATGGATAGTGACCCTTTTCTTTGATTATGAATACCGTATATAACGGTGTATAAACCGCACTTTTTTGACGCCGAAAAAATTTCAAAGTCGGGGGGTGCGGTTTATACACGGTACACCAAAAAAAAATTAAAAAAATAAAAAAAAAATAAAAAAAAATAAAAGTTTCAATTTATGCCCCTCCACCTGGCGCTATGCCTGGCAATGTCTCCCAGCTCGGTAATCGGTGTGTTGACTCACCACTCGGAAACTAGAACAACATTCAAATTTGTCTGTCATCTTGGTTTGAAAGTAATCTTTCTGATAGATCTCAAAATGTAGTTTATAATAATAATTCCTCCAATTTTTCTTCTATTACATGGTGTACCACAAGGTTCTATCCTAGGTCCCTATTGTTTTTTAATTTTTAATTTACAGTACCGTAATGATCTTACACACACAAAAAAAAAAATCTTGGCAATTTTTTTTTTTTTTTTTTTTTTAAGGGCGAAAAAGAGGGGTGCGGTTAATACACGAGGGCGGTTTATACAACATCATTTACGGTAGCAGTCCTTAGAAATAATGACCCTTTTGATTAATGACCCTTTGATCAACTCATGAATAAGCAGTCTTTATAAATAGGAGCAGAACCCGATCTGTTATACACAAAAGAGGCTATATGTACAAAGCAAATCATTTTCCCTCTCAAAAGACACTTTCTATCCTTACCTTGGTATGACCCTCAGGTCAAACATCTTCTGTCTTTTAGTCTCTCCATTTTGCAGGGTGATAGGTTCAAACCATAGCTCCAGGAGCTTCTCTGTGCCCTCGTAGTGTGTCAGCTTACCGCCCTCATTGTTGACCTTATCACTGCCCTGATCCATGATTGCATGATAAATGGAGCCACCAGCCTTTAGTGGGTCAGACTGCTACCTGCAAATACATAGAAGTACACAAAAGGTAGGGTTTAGTGGGTTCTTCTTCCTGCAAATGCATAGAAGTAAACAAAAGGTTTAGCACAGTAGCACTAAATTCATGAACTATGGGGCGTCCAAAGTTCAGGCACATTTAACAACAACAAACCACGAATGTGATATTGCTCCATGAATCCTCATATTCTACAAAAATAGATTGAGATCAATTAATACCACATAGACTGCTACAATGTACAATAATGGGTGCAACTGGTTAATTATCATGAGAAGAATTCTGATGATATCCCAATCTCAAATTTCAATGCTGCGGATCGAGATACGCTACAACCGAATGAAAACTGACATCAACCGATAGATATGTCAAGAATCCATAAAAATAATTCACAATATTTCACAAATTACTGTAGGTACACAAAATCAGTCAAATTTACTGTTTTAGAATACTTTTTTTACAAGCTACAGCTGCTAAAACTCGAATTAACACTAAACAGGTCAAAATCTTCCAGAAAAATGATGGGCTTTCTTAAAGATTAAGACCAGTGTATGGTCATGCGTTTGCATTGTGAAAGAAACGTTGTGGAATCGATCTGAAAAGGTTGATCATCTAGCATATAAGTAGGCCTATTGGTGTGTCTTGCAAGGTTCTGGTATCATCAAAATGATAAGAAATTTGGCCCAGTCTTGGTAAAGTTACAAGCAATGTACACAGAAAGATGTATATAGGACATAGTAGGCGGTTTCTCAGCAAAATTTGTATCATTACGTATTAGTCAAATTGTCAAAACATTCTTTCACATGATTGGTAATAAAAGCTTCCATTACATTTTTTGAGAGGGGGTCGTTTCCAAAACTGGTCTTTACCTTTGAATGATGCTTAAATGATCTTGGTATCAACTAGTGGGGAATGAGGTAAATAACGCCATGATGTCATTTTTCAACTGCATTGTGGGACGGGCTTTCAGTGAATTGGGGAGAAAGAAGTCGATAATGATCCGATAACATACCAATATCGAATCTTTGTCGGCTGCTACGGTATGATCGGACAGCTGCAGCACAGCTCACACGCATGCAATATCTAGTTCTAGATCTCTTTCACTAAGCTGTATAAGCCTGTACACTGTATATAAGGCTACCCTACAGGCCACACTGGGCCGCAACATGTTTAAACCTAACCTAGAGATCTAACCAGTAGCAGTACATGTATGTAATGCTAGTATGTCGCAATGATCATGGACAAGTAACGACCTAGGTAGTCCTTCATTTACGGTATATACATGTATGTAGACTAAGCTTCCCGATTTTCTCGCCATGTTATTTATTTTGGGGTTATTTATTTTAGGGTTATTTATTTTAGGGAAAGATAGCTTTGCACTTGTAATTTTGATTTTGGATGAAATCTCATCATTTGATAACTTATCGCATCAGATTCTGTGTGCGTGCGTATCATATGACTAGCACATGAGCCATGACGTATAGTCTAGTCTATACTCTAGTACAGTGTAGATCTAGGTTCCTATTGAGCCGATCAAATGCAGCGGTAGGATGGCTAGCTTTGGTTTAAAAAAGAGGCCACTGGGCCAGCCCCCCCCCCCCCCACACACCTTTCCATCCTAGAAGGGTTTCTGATCGAACACCCGATGTTGTGTGCTAAAATGCTACCCATGGAGATTGCACGCATCCCTTTGTGGTCTACGTGCATTGCGCGACCATGCAAAATTGGTCAATGATTTTATGACAAAATTTGAAATTCAAACCTTTAGGCCTCGTGATCCTGAAGATGAAACTCAATAAATGAGGGGTCATATGAAAGAGCAGGTTTTTCTCCATATTTCCCAAAGGGCCTCACCCCCAAAATTCTAAAAATATCTTGGTCAAAACAGCGATTGAAATGTTGCTTGCATCCTAGCTCCGAGACGACTCACTTTCCTGAGCCGAGCCCCCGCGTAGGGCTAGACGTAAGGATAATATCCAGGTGCTTTTTTTTTCGCTAGCCCCAAGGGATCATCGGCCCAACAGTTTGAAAATACCCTTCCCACATATTTGGAATCAGCTAATTAGAGAGGCGTGAGCTCCGCTCAGTCCAAACCATGGTTACATCGCGCACATAAATATGCATTCGGACCGTGCACGAGCCACGAAGCAAACCCGGAAGTCAATCGCGCTCCCAACCAGTAAGTGAGTACATGTTATAAGTCAATGGTGGTATCTTCTTCCTCTTCTTCTTCTTCTTCTTCAGTAACAGTACAGGCCACCGTCAGGTGTATTGTCGTACTGTTGAGGTGCAGTGCAGATGTGTGTACAATGTCTGATAAGACGTACAGTTAACTGAGTGCAAGTAAAAACAGCTACCGTTTTAGCGGAAACAACGTGGTCAGGTTTTGCACATTCAGCTAGCAGCATGCGTACGCGATGCATACGCATGCATATTGCGCGATGGAGCATCTGCTAGCCGTTTGGCTAAATTTAGCAAAATAACATCACTCTGCGTTTATGTCTTTTTCGTCGTGTCCGACTAAAATGATATGAATATTGCAGAGTTTTGAAAGGGCTGTAGACCTATCTTTTGATAGAAACATCGGTGAGTCTTGAAATTTGAAATATATTATTACACTTTTTATTCACATATTTTTTTTAAATGGTGAAAAACGATCCAAAAATACAAAATTGAAGATTGAAAAATCGTCCAGACACCTTAGATCTAACTCCGGGAAGCTCCAACCCCGGCGCGCAGCGTCGCGCGCCGGGGTTGGAGCTTCCCGGAGTTACCTTAGATCTAATCCTAGACTACTTCAGACATCAGTCACTAGCCTTAAGGGCTCTCTCGAAATGTTTTTTTAATGATATTATTCGAGAGAGCCTTAAACGGCTCCCATACCCCTGCACGGAGAGGCATGTAAACAAAACTCAAAAGTGGTCCAAAATCACACTTTCGCGCACCCGACCAATATTGGACAGTGGCTTTGATAAATTTTGTCGTAGTTTTGGTCTTAATTACCGCTTTAATTTCAAAATCGGATCTAAAAATAACAAAATAAGAGCAATTTTCTTACCAGACCGATACAGCTCAGCTCCCTTTTCACGTGTACCGTGTGAATTCACGATGTCTACACAATGGTGATGACCTCTGACTAGCACTTCGTAAATGTGCTGCTTCCGTATAATGCGCTGAATAACACTCATACAGCGCATTATACGGAAGCAGCACAATTTACCCACAATTACGGAAGTGCCAGTCAGAGGTCATCACCATTGTGTAGCCATCGTGAATTCACACGGTACACGTGAAAAGGGAGCTGAGCTGTATCGGTCTGGTAAGAAAATTGCTCTTATTTTGTTATTTTTAGATCCGATTTTGAAATTAAAGCGGTAATTAAGACCAAAACTACGACAAAATTTATCAAAGCCACTGTCCAATATTGGTCGGGTGCGCGAAAGTGTGATTTTGGACCACTTTTGAGTTTTGTTTACATGCCTCTCCGTGCAGGGGTATGGGAGCCGTTTAAGGCTCTCTCGAATAATATCATTAAAAAAACATTTCGAGAGAGCCCTTAAGGCTATCAGTCACACTCACAGTGGACTCACTATTTGAATTTTTAAATTATTCTTTCTAACATCGGAAAGTTGAACAAATTGTATTTTACTGCTATTTAGGTTTCATCAATCGTCACTAACGTACCGATTTTGAGTGAAATCAGTTGAGTTGTGTACAGTGGTGTTTGAAATGTTGAGAATCAGTAGCACAGCTTTTCATACACAGCCAGGATAGTAATGCACCTAGATCTACATGTATGTCATGTGTGGATTTTCATAAATTTGACTGCCGATATATCGGAAGACTTCCAAATTCTGAGTTTGCCCAGACTGATATCACTGCCCACGTTACATTAATGTGGGATTTCAATGAGCGAAGGTATAATTCACAACCACGCCGCGCCGCGTATTGTATACTAATAATCATCATTTTTAAAAAAATTATGATTTTAGAGAAAAGTGGCGAATTAAGAACTCACCTAAATGAACAACATGAACTGGATCCCGTATGTTTGCGTAACGTGTGGTACCTGTCTCGCTCTTCGTGCACGGCCACAAGAGGGCGGTTTACACATTATCTTTGGAGTAGACATTTGTCAAGCAAATAGATTCGATCATACACAGGCTGGTAGAAAATAGGCAAGAAGAAAAGGAATTAGCGGGGGAGAGGGGCACTTTAACACTTCACTTCAGAAAATGGGACAACTTCCACAGTTAAGGACGGCGAGGCAAATACTTCTTTCTCAGACTCAGACATTTTTTATATCATTTGGTCATAAGGAAAAGGAAGAGACAGGATTTCCAACAAATGTGTAGATGTGAATGCTCGGGAAGGGAGGGGGGTTTTGTTGAGCTTTGGAATGAAGGGGGGGGCAGTCAGACCGCAGCCGGTGCGAAAACCCTCTATTTTACTCAGCACGTATGCAAGAATTTACGTGTCTTGCATACGTAATGAGTAGTGCAGACGGTCTTCCCGATCGGCAGTTTTTGCCTTTATAATTGTTCATTTCTCATGAAATGGGTCTTATTTTAAAGATAAGAAGTTGCACTCTCTATATACTTATATGACAATCATGTTAGATATATTTTGGAAACAGATATTTCGCCTTGAAAATGGGGTTTTTCGACGATAAATCTATCTAAAGAGTAGGGCTGATTTTCACATAGAAATCATTCTTGCGTCAAGAAGATGTTATAATCAGCATAAAGCATAAATATTTTTCTTTACAATGATATCAAAATTATTTTATTTTACGCTGTACCAAAGTCAGGAACCAAAAAAAATCACGCTCATGTTTATGAATAATTAAAAAAAGTAGTCAACTTTGCCGATGTGATAATACAGCGTTTTGATTGGTCAACTACGTCAACTACGTCATATATGTTTCGCTTTGGTTTATTAACATTCTGAAAACCAAATTTTAGTAACCTAGTTTTGTGGCGTGCGCCTGTAGTGTACGTGCGCGTAAGCAGTCATGGCAACGATTTAAGGACCCTGGATCAAATACGTTAACTGTCCTTCTGATAATTATTTTCTACAATATTTCTTTTTTAATCATTTTTCATATTTTTTTCGACCAGTTTGTGGCGCGGCGGAGCTCCCTGGAGTTTAATAATCAGTTATACATTGTCACTGCTCAGACGGCGAGCGTGCACGAGTATGAAATCACACAATTTCGCGCCATCATAGAAAGAACAAATTGGTAATTTCCGGGTTTTTAGGGTCTTAATTATTATGATTATAAAGAAAACATGATTTTGCGTCAATTAGGTTTTGACATTATTTTGATCAGTGACTTTTCATCTTTCCAACGAATCTCAAAGTAAACAAATTAATTATGTACCAAAGTCAGGAACCAAAAGCGAAATTCCGGTTACAAAATAGCTGTTGAAATGTTACAAAAATAACGACCATAAAAGTGGTGAAAAAAGATTGTTTCAAAATTTTGAAATATGGCAAGTTTCATATCAAACTGAAGCTGAAGATCTCTAGAGTAATTACCGTTGCGTGCTGCCATGTTGACTAAAGTTATCGACCACAAAAGCAGCTGTTTGTACACCCTTACAAATCTCACGGAAAATCTCGTGGATTTCAGCACACGTGAAAGCACGAGATTACCAAAGAGACGCTGAGTAAAATCGGCTTTCAGCCTCATTAACGCGCGCGCTGCGGTCTGACTGGGGGGGAGGGCGATATGTAAGTTTGTATGTGTGTCTGAGTATGTGAGCGTGTGTGGTGTGTCTGTCTGTCTGTGCGTAAGGCTTTGTTTTATAATATTCAATCAGTATAATTACTTTGAAAACATATGTATTTTTCGAGGGATGTACAATTTTCTTTATATTTTGATATGTTATGTAAATCAATGAAGCTGTATATTTGTTTTTTAATATTTTGTACTGAATGAAAACAATACAAAAATGCTAGAAAAAAATAAAATACCCGAGCCAAGCTCAAGCCAGATGCAAATAAAGGTAAACTTAAAGACAAAAAAAATATATGCCTCTGAACCGGTTAATGTAGTGTAATTATGATTGTAATGATAATAATGATTTTTTTTTTTTTTTTTTAATACTAGGCCTACTGCTACTAATAATAGGCCTAATAATAATAATAATAATGATAATAGGTTTAGTTGTAATATTAGTAGTACAGTATATAGCAAAACAATTATTATTTGTATTTGTATTTTTAATGGTAATAGTGCAGGGCGTATCGAGGGAAGGTGTTTTAGGTGTTCAAACAACCCCTTGGCAAAAGGGGATATCTTAGAATTGTATCTATGCCCCCCCCCCCCTCTGGCAAAATAAATAATAGAATATATATATATATTTGAGCCAAAAAAGTAACCCCCCCCCCCCCCCTCAATCACCGGCTGGTTTCGCCGCTAAATATTTTCTCACGAATTGGGAAGAAGAAAAAGACGAAGAAGACGAAGAGGAAGAGACAGCCAGAAAGGAAAGAGCTCTGGTTTTCTGTTGGCACAATAATGATAATAAAAATATGTTTACTACGAATGGTTGAGTTTCATCGTGAATGATGTTGAATTGTACTGTAAAAATATTGTTTCCATGAATCAGTTGTCGGGATGTCGAGTTACACAAACTTTCGTGAAAGCATGCATATACCCCCTCATTCACTAGCTGAATGCCGGTGTGATAGGGATAATTGTCCATGTGTCCGGTGCCAATTATCCCTGGATTTTTCTAGGGATATCTGCCCAACTGACGTCACTGCCAATTTTCCCTGACATCGGATAAATTGAATACAAAAATTACAAATAATCACATTTTGGGTCCTTGATGTTGTATTTTGCTATAGGAAATACATGGCATCAATGGAGCTATTGAGGGCGCACATCCATTCCATAAATAAGCGAGATAAGGTCAGTATACAGAAGGCAAAGCAGCTAGTGCTCATTTTTACCGGGATGGATGACGCTTGCTCTTACCTTAAAATCAAATTCGCATTGAAATCTAGATGAGATTAAAACAAATAAAAACGCTGGATATTTCTAACTCGGGAGTGAGGTTATTCTTGTTATGCTCCTAGTAATCCCGAACGGCTCGATGTATCATGGGTACCATGGGTGCTTTGTTTGTTTATTTTGTTGTTTGTTTGTTTGTTTGTATTGATTTTTTCCTGTTTGAAGGTTTGTTTTGCTTTCATTTTTGGTTCTGGTTTTGTTTGTGTTTCTATAGTTTTGATAACTTTTGCCTCCAAAATTTCTAGCTTTTCATTGTTATTTCTTCGATATATATTTTAACGTCAATCGTGATTTTATGTATTCTTTTTGCTTTTGCTCCTTTCTTTCTTAAATCCCAAAGTTTGTAATTGACAGAGAAAAGATACCATAGTGATCATTTTATGACTGTCAGTCTCAGGAAGGCCTACTCTGTACCCCCCCCCCCCCTCTCTCTCTCTCTCTCTCTCTCTCTTTCTCCCATTGATGAGGCTCATAGTTCCTGGAGGTAATCGTCTTTATATAGACCATTGCCCAATAACAGTTGATTTACCCTCGAGCTATAGTTTACTGGGATAAACCTTTGTTAGTCGTATCAGCCGTTGAACGTAACAGTGTCTGTACAAGTAGACTATGTAATATTATCTGTACTTTAGAGCATGGACCTACTAGTTTAGAGTCGCTCGTTATTTCACATAGGCAGAGATTGACATATATCTAGGCTACACACAATCCTTTAGGAATTGTAGTTGTATAATTCGAGTCTGCGTGTGCTTGCCAGTACGAACATTGGTGAATATCGTAATACAAACAGGATCAAATTCGCTAATTCTAAGTCATAACAAATTCGAAGATGTTTTTATGCATTAGGGCCCCGTCTTACAAAGAGTTGATTTCAATCGCAACTTATTTGCGATTGATATCAATCGCAACTATGTACATAAGAGATAGGAGACTGCAAACTTGCGATTGATTGGAGGACTAACGATTGATTTGAATCAATCGTAACTCTTTGTAAGACGGGGCCCAGAACTGTATATGGTTATTAAAATATTTCATATAATATTTTGTCATTTCCGAAAGAAAATATGATATTTAAGATAATGTTTACACTAAAAAGCTTGATGAAGACAACAAATTAAACGTTTTTGTTTATTTGTTTGTTTACATTTTGGTTAGATTCTTACCTGTAGATTTCATGATCATGCTACTGATAATTTTTTCGCTCGGATGCCGGATGATAGTAAACGTTTTTGTAAAGCAATAGAATCACTTAGTATGCGTGTCATTGAAGCATTTGGATATCAAGGCATCTTAGTTCTCACGTGCTTAGCTCGACGATTGAAGATGAAGGCAAATTTGTCTTCCATCTTTAAGACGGTCGAGAAAACGGCCATTAAAGGCATTTCAGGGGGGAGGGGGAAATGTGCCAAACATGCGTTCAAATGTTTGAGCGATGCTTCAGACGTTTCAACGTTACACAAACCCTAATGCTCAAGCTAGCGTTGAAGAGATAAAAGGATGGACAATTGAAAAACTACGCGAAAAGGCGAAAAATATCCATGGCACATTGACTTCGTGAAAATTAAATCTAAAGAAAATTTGTTTGGGGTTATAAAAAAAGAGATTATAAAATTAAAATATGTAAAATTAAAATATGGAGCATGTCAGTGAAGGAAATTTACATATTTGTTGTAATATGTCTGTCTGTCTGTATTGATGGAAAGGAAGAAAACGTCAGAAGAAGATGATACGGTACCCTCCTCACCACCATCCAAGCGCGGATCCACGGGGGGGGGGGGGGGGGGGGGCTGACGAATCCGTCCCCCGGCCCCACTGAGCGACATTTCCGGGGGCAAAAGAGAAATACAAAATTGTGCTCTCTTACCCCCTCCCCCCCCCCCCCCCAACGTCATGTTAATGTGTTATGCTTTTTCTTGAATTAGTCCAGACTTTATTGATTTGCTGTATGTACTCTTCATTATTTATCGATTATTTATTTAGATCCGATGCACTTTATAACGGTACTTATTTCGTCCCTATTTTCACGAAGTGAAGGTAGTAAAAGAAAATCGCATACAATTTGAATGCGGATTTTCCTCACTACCGTCGCTTCGTGAAAACTTTATTTACAATATTTCAACTGTATCTTGTTCGTATACAACTCTGTTAGACTTACAATAATGTATTACCCGCTGGAGTCTATTAACCGACAAGCTATGTTTTGTACATTAGGCTCCTTCCTATTCTTTTTTTACAATTCTCCTTTGTACTTATTTTACAAGTAAGTACGAGCAAAAGGAAAGTGATAGGATATATTTTTTTGTATTTTTTTTTAATATTGAAAATATCTTGTTCACCTCGCTGACAATGTGTAACATAAATTGTGTCGTGAAACATGAAAATAAACTGATAATCCAAACCTTGAACCTTTGAATATTAGACCAAAGTTACGCTACTGAAATATCACTACCTTCCCGCGATTTATAATGTTTAAAATTGCCATTGGAGAGAAGAGAGAATTTTAGAGACAAAATATGTAGAAAGGGGGAGAAAAAGAGAGAGAGAGAGAGAGATAGAGAGAGAGAGAGAGAGAGAGAGAGAGAGAGAGAGAGAGAGAGAGGGAGAGGAAGAGAGAGAGAGAGTGTGTGTGTGTGTGTGATAGAAAGCGGGAGACAGAGCGAGAGAGAGAGAGAGAGAGAGAGACTGAGAAAGAGAGAGAAAGAGATGAGAGAAATAGAGAGAGAGAGAGAGAGAGAGAGAGAGAGAGAGGAAAGGGCAGAGAGAGAGAGAGAGAGATAACAAAGGGAGAGAAAAGCAGCAAAGAAGAGGCAAAGAAATATACAGTTGAAGATAAAGCAAAGAGATGAAAAGAGAAAGAGAGAGATAGGTTGGGAGAGCAATGGAGGGAAGAAACAAAGGGAGAAAGTAAAATAGTGATATATAATATAGAATCGTGTAAATATTATGTAACAGAAAAAATGGAAAAGATATAGAAGGTAAAGAGGGACAGAGGGAGGAATATACCGTATAGGGGAGGAAAACAGGGATAACGGAGGGAAAAGAGAGATGAGAGAAAGGGAGAGAAAAGACACAGGTAAAGAAAGTGAACAATGGAAAGAAAGAAAAAAGACGGGATGAGAAAGCACAAAATACATTTCCTACGAACGGTGAAGAGGTCGCGGCCAATGAACTGAGGGATAGGACGGACCATGCCAGCAGGAATCGAAACATCTCTAGGTGGAGGGGGTTTCGATCGCGATAGAAGAGGGGTTCTCCATTACGGAAGCTGGTCATAAATAGGGCAAAAGAGGGGTTGAGTGAACCCCCGTATGTGACCAAGACTTCCCATTGGAAGAAAAAAATGCTGCAGCTTCGTAGTAAGGCGTATCAAGAAATCAAGCATTTGAGGGGGCGGGATATTTTCCTGATTAGTTTAATTAGAAGCTCATGATTTCTAGAAAATGATATTTAAAAGAATTCAAATGCAAGTACAAGGATCGACAACAGTTGAGGTCTCAATATTCTTTCAAAAAGTTCCACAATGTACAACCGGTGTTTGAACAAAGACGTTGTCAATATGGAAACATTTTTTACATTTGTTTAAAACGGGGTGTCTGTGTGGCCTACATGATATTTTCCACCTCGGTAGTGTGTCGGGCTCCTGGTTAGTCTGTATTTTCTCCTCACTATGGTACTTATTATTTTAAAGCAAAAGTAGACTGAGCTTTGATATCCTTGTCTTCTTGAGCATGTTCAACGATGTTCAAATTGGCAACTGTATAATTTTCTTCAATTTTCTAATAAAAGTCATGTATCTGAAGAAGAAACACTAATTGTGGACAGAGAAGTGAACATTTTTGTCAATCAAAGCACGATATTGAGCGAGAACGCTTCTGCGTCGCTGTGAGGCTCTTCCGCACTGTCCAAGTCACTCTGCGTATTACCCCATGAAGAAATTAATGGTATATACAAACATGACATCTTGAATGTATCCAATTTTATTTTTTAAACGGCACGGTCAAATTATTAGAAAAAAGTTGTGGTCAATCGTTCACACATACGTCATTGTCTGCATTTATCACTTTCACTGACTTCACCAATGGCATCAAATAAAAAGGTTTAAAGAGTTGCTCGGCAAGGAGTTGGGATTTGTGCATAGAGTTAGACGCGATTGCAGGCAGGTGAGGGCGCAGTGTAATCTTGGACGATGTGGGAAGAGCCTCACAGAGACGCAGAAGCGTGATCACTCAATACTGTGCTTTACTCAAGCTCGTTAATAAAGGTATATCACTTTTAATTTTCTTTTGTGGCATCAAGCATCAGTTATTAGAGCAATAAGAAATGATGGGCTACATACTTCATCATCCCTGCTCATTCCTCCTATCCGTCTAGACTATTCAAAAGGATTCAATCAAAAGTGAGTGACTCAAATCACCCAACATGGCCAATTATTGTGCTTGACCAGTGATGAGGGGGGAGGGGGAGGGGGTTGGGGTTACCCCTTACACCCCTCGGTTGACCGCCCCTCTACACATCATGATATCATCATCCCTTATACCTCCCTCATCATCCTGCATCAACCAAATGTGACTCCAAGCTGTCATGTTGAGCGATCGATACCATCAATCGATTGCCTTCGCCATGTGGCAAGGGTGAATTGTGGAGGGGAAGGTAGTGACACACCACTCGAACGCCTCCCGGGGCCCGCAGCGACCCGGTCGAGTTCGGCTAGCGATCCGTTGAGAGGGGCCAGGTGCCGTATAACAGGACCCTCTCCGAGGACCCACTCGGCTCTTTGCTACTATACAGGGATGCGGCTAGCGTAGGCGCGCAAGAGGCACAGCCCGTTCTCCCATCCGCATTTGCAATCTAAGCTAGATGTGGACATGCTATATTTTCTTCAATTATTTTCTCTTTTTTCCCCTTGTCTCTATTCCAGGCTTCTTTTCGCTGTGGTTCCATTCCGTGCTTTATTTTCTCTCTCTCTCTCTCTCTTTCTCTCTCTCTCTCTCTCTCTCTCGTTCTGCTAGGCCTATAGATGCAAACGGATTTTGATAAAAAGAGACACACCTCCTATTCAATAAATGCAGAAATATCTGTTTTATGGAGAGTATTAGAGGGAAGGAAAACGAAAGAAAACGAAACAGAAGGAAAGGGGCACACTTAAATAAGCATAACGATCAATGAAAATTTAATGCTGTAAAAGAACTTGAGGGAGCAAGAGAGAAGAAAGAGAGGGGAAGTAAGAGAGGAAGAAAGAGAGAGAGAGAGAGAGAGGGGCATACAGACAGAGACAGACATCCAGATAGAGGGGAAGAGAGAAAAATAGAGTGTGAGAGAGAAAGAGAGAGAGAGAGAGAGAGAGATGAGATGCAGAGAGGAAACAAGGTAGGAGGAGAGTTACCATGGTTATAGGGATAGGGCACTTGAAAGACAAAATAGACAGAGACAGAAAGAGTGGGAGAAAGACAGATATACATGGTAGAGGAAGAGAGAGAGAGAGAGAGAGAGGGTAGACTTAGAGCGAGGGAATAGTGGGAGTGGGGAAGTAAAGAACAAAAGGGTACAGATAGATATTGAAAGGGGCCGGAATCCGCTGAAGATTGGTCCTAGTGCGGGGGTGCGGAATTCGATAAAGAGTGTTTCAATCTCGAGAGAGTTGGAGGCGTGTGGGAGTAGAGTGGGGGTAGGGGTTGAATCATGAACAGGGAGTATCATAATTCATCCCGATCGATCAGGGGTGAGACTCGGTCAAGAAGGGCCACATGAAGGCATGGGCAAGAACTAAGACAAAATTGTTACTATGGACATACAGAGGAGAAAAGAGGTAGTTAGGGCGAAAGAGATAGACAGGGATTTAAAAAGTGGATGTAGAGAGAAAAGGGAGCAGAGGGGACAAAGAGAGAGAGAGAATGAAGATGGAGAAAGAGAAGTAGTATGGATAGAGAAGAGAATAATGCTTGATTTGCAACAATTTGTAACAGTCGTGAAGTATGGAAGGTCACCATTAAACAAACTAACTGGTCAATAGTCGATAACGGTCCAAACTTGGTAATGATGATAGTAAATCCTCCTTTAGTGTACATCAATATACTTAGGCAGAGCCAATGGATGATCAGCTTGTAAGATTTTATCTTTTTGGAATTTTGGAATCACCAACCTTCAAATGTTAAACCTTCAGACAGAGGCGGCAGACCCGGGGGGGGGGGCAGGGGGGCACAGTGCCCCCCCCCCCCCCCACTTTTTCAAGTACCCAAAAAGTGCCCCTTTAACTTTGTAAGAAGCGCCCCCTTTTACATAAAAAGTGCCCCTATTACTTTGATATGTGCCCCTGTTAATTTTTAAAGTGCCCCCTTCTCCTTTCCACCTCTGATATGTGCCCCTTTTATTTTGACACGTACCTCTTTTCTCAGGAAAGTTCCCAGTTTCCTTTGCAATAAGTGTCTATTTTCCATTCTCATAAGTGCCCTTTTTAATCTCTAGTAAGTGCCTCTTTCGGATACGAGAAGCGCCCCTTTTCACTCTTGTTAAGCGCCTCCTTCACCTCTGATAATTGCCCTATTCAAATCTTAGAGGTGCCCCTTTTACTTTGACAATTGCCCCTTTTCCTTTGTAAGAAGTGCCCCTTTCCCTTTTAATAACTACCTCTTTTTAACTCGGATAAGCGCACCTTAAATGTGTACATGTGCCCCCTTTCCTTTCTAATAAGTGCCACTTTTCCTTATGATAAGTGCCCCATTTAACAAAGAGCCCTTCGCCTTTTCATAAATGCCCCTTTTCACCTATGGAAATAGTCCTTTTTCATTCTCCCACTAGTGCTCCTTTTCATGTCTGGTAAATGACCCAATTCAATTCTGAGAGACAATCGTTTTATTTTGACAAGTGCCCCCTTTTCCTCCTGATAAGTGCTCTTTTCATCTCTAATAACACCCCTTTTTATTTTGACACGTGCCCCTTTTCCTTCCTAATAAATGCTCTTTTTCCTTCATAATTTTTTCATTCTCATAAGTGCCTCTTTTATATATTATGGTGTTGGCCCCTTTTCAGGTGCGATAAGTGTCCCTTTTCACCTCTGATAATTAACCTTTTTTAACAATGATGCGTGCCCCTTTTCCTTTCTTATGAGGAACCTATCCCTTTTTCATAAATGCCCCTATCAAAATCTGATGGTTGCCTCTTTTCCGTCGACAAATGCCCAATTTCCATTCTCATAAGTGCCTTTTCATCCCTGGTGAATGCCCCATTTTCACCTCTGATAATGACCCTTTGTACTTTGACACGTGCTCCTTTTATTTTCTAATAAGTGTCTTATTCCTTCGATAAGTGTCCCCCTTTCCTCTCATCATTAAACGTGCCCCTAATTTCAAGCGACTAAGAGCAATATCTCCCAAAGCTCGCTCGCTACGCTCGCTCACATTTATAGAAGTTATAATTATGTTACTTATCAAAGGTCTTTTCAGTTTGCTGTTATGAAAATGTGCTTATTCATAACCCGATGAGGATTGGTTTTTTCCTCTTTATAAGATGTAGTTTTCGCACTGTGACCTCAAAAATCTTATATTTTTCCTCGCTTGCAAATGATTTTTTTTCTCGACCATCACACCCAACTGCAAGGTATGATGCTCTAAAAAGCAATATTTTATACGATGTATAAAGAGAAACAAATATTGAAATCATCCCTGATAATGTAATCAAATTTTAGTGGTATATACCAATGTCTAAAAATTGTTTATTTTCGCTTTGAGATATCGCTTTGTAGGTGCCCTTTTTTTCCCAGAAAGTGCCCTTTTTTGTTGGTGCCCCCCCCCCCCACTTTGGAAGTCGCTCCGCCGCCTCTGCCTTCAGAATGATCTGCCAAAAATCTACATGTAGGACAAAACTGCTCGTAGCCAATCGTATTTAAAGATAAGGTAGCTTATAACGATTATTGTATCTTTATGAGACAGGGGCCCAGAAAATAATGTGAAGCATATTTCACTTAACGCCCCGGTTTTGCCGCGTCTTGTCTGAACAAGGTTAAGATTCTTCATTTGTGGGGGAGGGGGTCACTCTCCCTCTCCTCAATCTATGAAAATGTCCATACTTGCATCACATTGAAATCCAATGAAAATATCAGAAGTGGCGTTGAGTGAGGGTTCAGTAATGTTAATGAGGGGGCACTAATGCAAGAGGAGTTTGGGGTGTTACCAGTTCTATATGGGCCATCGAAACGATGCTCTGGGTGGGGGGGGGGGGTTGTTATATGGACAGCAGTCCGTCTTGTCTTTCCTACATTTGTTTTCACCCCCCCCCCCCTTTCGTGATTCGATGGCGGAAGAAGGGGGGGGGCACTACCTAGGCTATGTATGCACACGTTCGATGCAGCACCTGCTAAAAACCCATATTCATCTATCTCGTGGGTAACAACCAAATAATCCAAAAGCGTGATTTAGATAGAGGAGAGGAAACGGACTCGTCATAATGAAAATTCATGGTATAGCCGCTTAGCTTAGCTTGGGCAAATACGGTAGGAATGGGTTTGAAGTGGGGTGCGTAAGATGGGTGAATGAGGCTCGGGGCAGCTTGGGTTACAAGCGATAGATACCAGACTACCCCGGAAGAAACGAGGATGGTCATGACACGGAATTATCTCAACAAGTTTACCTAAACGTGTTCAGAATAAAGGTCCTCTACGACAGTAAGGCGCTACAAATTATAGCTACGCTTTATATGGTTCTAATTCATTCAAGCGCTTGAAAATTGCTACATCACTTTTTGAGAAGAAAACAACAAACAATGAAAATATAACACCTGTGACGATTTAAGCGTTATTGTAGTAAACAATTGATGGCCCATTTAAAACTAAGTCTACCGCCCAAAAATTAAAATTTTACGAACTTGACTAAGGCCTCGTTCAAATATGCGACGCCAAAACCGCGGCGGTTGTCTTTTTTTTATAATGATGTTAAGTGTAATGATTTAAAATGATTGTGGTGGTTATTTTACCTGACTGCTAAGAAAGCATAAATGCTTGTAAGTAAGCAACCAGACGGTCGACGGCCTTAGGTCCTCTCCGAGGGACCTGGTAACGAGGATTAATGCCTTACCAAAGAGCACTAGCGCATCGCCTTGGTTTCGAACCCAGGTCATCGGATTACAAGACCACTGCTCTACCAAATGAGCTATCGCGCCTCCTCAAGTCACAAATCTGTATATCATAAAACAATGCTCAGTCACTGACAATGACATTTTTTCATGTCGCTCATAATGAGTATATAGGATAATACATGTAGATGTAAATATGTACAGATTATAAATATTATTGTAACCAAGTACATAAATTACATAGTATTTGTGAACATGTACAAACAAAAGGAAATTAAACCAAACAAACAAATAGGCAAACAGTCAATAATCAAAATATGACCGGGTCATTGAACCAAAAAGAATGATTGAATGAGTGAATTAATAAATAATTTATAATGAATATAGTTTGAAAGAATAAAAACATAAATAATTTTGTTTTATATCATAAAATTAAATCTATGTATTAAACAAAAATATAAAAATTCTGTAATATTAAAAACAGGGTGAATATGAAAGTCAGCATAACATGATGTTATGTCGCAAAAATATATTTAGTAATACAATTGGTCAAAAGTAAAGTGCTTCGAATACAGAAAAGGGTTTGAAAATGAAGTAGTCCAGCGGGTTTCTGTTGTTTATTCATGTTGGTCATTCAGTGTAGTAGTTTTGAAGATGGAATTTTCTTTCTTTAGCAAAGAAGGGACATTCAAATGAATAATTAAATTCATCACCAATAGATTGTAAGTTTCACGTTGTTCATATCTACCTGAGACTACTGACGTCCGATGATTTCCACAACGGAATTTACAAAAAGCAATTCGATTCTTTTTCTATCTAAATTGGTAGGGTAAATTTCTTGGCACAGATTGTTTTGAAATACTCCATAATGTACACACTGTGATTTTTAATTTAATGATTAAACCAATTTTGCATTTTAGAATCTCTTGTTCGTTGACCTATTGTTTTTTTTACCCAGTTTCTGCTTCAAAACATATTCGACATGCCTAATTTGTCAAAAATTTGTTTTATAATCTTGAACCAACTTGCTTGTCATAAATCTTGGTCATAGTATCTTTGAACAAACACAATTATTCGTGTCCGGCAGAATCTGTCAAGCAATTACATCATTTCTTGTGTCTACTTTATCATGTTTATCCTGATTTAAGTAAAATCGTTGGGACAGAACTCACTTCCCATCACACCGGCTCTCGGCACATGAGACCTTGATATGAACTTTGTAAAGTAATGATACGATAAAGTTTTTACAAACGGAAATAAAAGTTCGTATTTGCACCCTAAACCGGCCCGATACCAACAACTCCAAGGGTGTCATTTGAATATTAAGGGCATCTTTAATATCCTATTCAGGTTTTTTGTTTCATCTTAATTGGACAGGATTCGGGGTGCAAATTTGCAACTCACTATAGGGATGCTGTTATTTTACCATTTGGAGTACACAATAATGTGGGCTACCATTTCTTAGAATGTAACAAACATCTTTTTATGACAAGCATATGAAAATACATGTTTAATGAAATAATTTTCAAAATGGGTTTCATCAAATCACATTATTCTATGAAAAGGCCGTCAAAATTATCAGTATTTGGCGGTTTATTTTGTCCTTTATAATGATGATATAAGACCTCACACTCATCATTCTCTCGAAGATGTTTTTTTGAAACTCCACACCGTTTCGATGACACAATCGTGCTGGCGATACCATACAAAGTGATCTTATATTACATCAAGCCTACGTAAGATTGAGCCAACCACTTCAAGGAATGAATCGCGAAATATGGATGCAGTATTTCATTTCGTCACGGTACAGAGCGTTTAGATACCTTACACCATCAACATTGGTATTGGAAACAAACCCTTTCTTCTCGAAGAGGCGAAAGCCAACTCTAAAGTTGTTCCACGTCCTTGCCGCTGAACGACAATTGATGACGATGATGAACCCGTGAATGATGATGATTACGACTGCGGTCGGGATATTTCCCTCTCTGTATTTCCAAACAGCGTGCCATCTTCAAGATAATGTTACGTGAAGTGTCGGAAGACTAGATGGGAGAGTCGACAAATATTATCATCCTCGCGATTCAAACAGGCATCGCGTGGAGTATAGGCTGAAGATGGTAACATATAGCGATGTTTTAAACGCATGAGCTGCAATGTTTGATATACTTTACACCTCTTGTGATGCCATTTTGGAAGACAAGGCCAGTGGTGCACCCCTTCCCTGTCTCAATATGCCTCTATCAGCTCTAGCCGTCATTTTTATGAATATATATCTTTCTGTTGCTCTGTACGTCTCTCTTGCTTTGCCTTTATATGATATTTATTCCATCTCTCTCTCTCTCTCTCTCTCTCTCTCTCTCTCTCTCTCTCTCTCTCTCTCTCTTTACCTCATTTTACAGATACCTGACTTGCCTTTATCTTTCTTATGATTTGTACTAACTTATCATTCTTATACAAAGACTATTGCAAGATAATCATTGGCTAAAAGATAACGAACTAGTATTACTTTATGTGCTCATTGACCATCGAAATGAGCTCAGAGCAATCTACATTTTCCAAAAGAAAACGAAATCTTTATAGCCGGGAAAAAAAGGGGGTGGGACTGGGCTAGTATCCGATGTGATGAAACTCCTTGGAGGAGGGGGGGGGGGGGGCAAATGGCAGCACTGGCCGAAATGCAATTTGTTTTGTTTGTTGGGGGGATATTTGTGGGCATTTTACTTTATGAAATGGAAATTTCGATGTCAGAAAGGCTACCGAATACCTTAATCTCGTTGATTTTGTTGATAATGTAAATTTGTAGTTTAGTATTTTCACTGGCTGATTTTTGCCAGGTCACATCGCTGTATTAAGGCAAAATAGCAAGTGGGTGAGCACATTAAAAAGAATATAAAAATATATGTTTTAGTATCCCCCCCCCCCCCCCACAAAAGAAGATCTGTTAAAAAGTATTTGATCGCACAGTCATGTTACGATGGTTTTGCCTGTTTGCTTGTATGTTTTCGTTTTATTCATTTCCATTAGCTGCGAGTTTTTCATAAAAATGTTAATGTACCAGAAGCGCGCTTCTGTTTTCGGTTCAGACGCTGATGCTTTTAAGAATTTTCCTGGATCACATCTCCCGAAAGTAATGGTTGTACATCGAGTATATAATATTTAAAAATAGAAACCTATATTACATAAACGTGGCGATAGCAGCACCGCCAAAATCGGGAACACATCGTCACCTCAAAAGGCACACATCCTGGACGAAAACAGTGCAATATTGAACCGCAAGGAGTATTTATCTCTGCGAGACAAAATCAATCATATGCCAGAAAACAAAGGTTAAAGACATCATGGAGAAAGTCAGATAATCAAGTGGAGATGGGCTGGGCATGTAGCAGGGCTTCAGGACAATAGATGGACAAATCGTTTAACAGAATGGCAACCAAGGATGGGAAAGAGAAGAAGAGGAAGGCAGAAGAGAAGGTGGAGAGATGACCTAACATCATACATGGGAACGGCCAGCTAGAGACAGAAGAGAATGGAAATCTTAAGAGGAGGGCTTTGTCCAACGTCTGGATGAACTATAGCCTGATAGATAGATAGATAGATAGATAGAAGGAGTATCAATGTGAATCTTAACCCATTGCGTACTGGAACATGGTGACTACCGTATTAAGCCTATGAGAATAAGATCATTCAATAGCCGATGGGTTTAGGGTGCAGAGTATTACAGATGAACCCTATAAAAAAAAAAAATTGCATCTTTTGTGTTTGGCATCTTTGTACCGGTTTATCGAACGAATTTGAAACCTATACATAATGGCTTGTGAAAGCATCTATAATGATTACTGCCAACTTTATATTATTATTAGGATGTGTCAAAAATGTGTAAAAATCGTTTCTGTACCCTTAATTATAGAATATAATTATAGAAAGTTCGATTTTTTTTC
This sequence comes from Strongylocentrotus droebachiensis, assembly GCA_035222895.1. Classification (NCBI taxonomy): domain Eukaryota; kingdom Metazoa; phylum Echinodermata; class Echinoidea; order Camarodonta; family Strongylocentrotidae; genus Strongylocentrotus; species Strongylocentrotus droebachiensis. The sequence continues at coordinate 382,823 of JAVYIG010000277.1, read as the reverse complement.
TTCTAACCATGGTATTGTGCTTACAATGGTACGCAGCAGTATGCTTGTGTTTAATTAATATTGATAATATTGACTACATTTCATGTCAGTTTTGAATTATTTTATCTAATTATTTGAGGGTGATACATTCCAGCCTTTTGATTGTGTATTACCATCCATGAGATTTGTTACATTAATTTTCTATTACAATGACTATAATTTCTTTTAAAGAAGAGAACATTTAATATATGGAAATGGCTAGACTGACGGACAGACAAACAGACAGACGGAAAATGATGGAGAACTTTATGAGAAGGATGAAAAGAGATAAGGACAATCAAACTAATAATTATACTTTCAACAAAACATGACGAAGTAAATGTAGGTGAAGATGATATATTTTTCCAAAGATACTCCAAACCGATGCGTTAATGCTTTCAAAAGCTGTAATCCAAAACCGATGACCTCACTTTTCCATAATTCAAACCGATGGAAACATCTTCTGAACGCCCTGCCATAGCGACCCTTAGGGCAATCACCTTCTCACCGTTGCTTCCATTTGGAAGTTATGGAAACATGAAGCGCGCTTAAAATTGCGTTATTCTTTGCCCGTCATCGTTTTAAAGACGTAAATCCTCTTCAGTGGCATCCATTTAATACAAGGGCTTGGACACGGGGACGGGGCTATCAGGGAAACAGAGAGGAGGGCAGCCACTTTGCCAAAATCCATAAGAATTATCCGTTTTTTAGCTGTCAATCTCGAGCAGGGAAGAAGTGCTCCCTCTAGACTTGGATGCATGATCTAGCATGAGTCTCACGTTTGCGAGTATAATGGCAGCCGAAGTTCTTTTTTTCTTCTTCCTCGTTTTATCTCTTTATGTTACCGGTTCCAAACCATTCAGCAAGTGAGAGGAACGTTAGCTCGCGGAAGCTTCGCTGAATGAAACTGAAGCGAATTTTTGATGTCCACCAATTATTTTGATGAAGATTCTGAGCGTTACGGGATGATTTCGGGAAAAAGAGACTAGGTCGTGTCGTCTGCATTATCATAGAGGGAACAAGGAGAAAAGATAAAGACAGAGAGGAAGGGGAAAGAGAGAGAAAGGGGGAAAGAAAGAGAGAGAGAGAGAAAGAGAGAAGTAAATGAGATTAGGCCATTAAAAAAAATATACATGTTTAGCGTCCCCGCCCGCTTCCTTTTTTGGGGCCGCCTCCTATTTCTTTTTATTTTTTATTTTTGAAAAAAAAAAAAAAACTGCTAAAATGGCTCTATTTCTGATTTAAAAAAAAAAAAAAAATTGTCGGCGGCCATCTTGACAAAAAATAGCCCCGACTGTCAGGGAAAATGTACCGAGCGGCCATTTTGAGCGGCCATTTTGAAATAAAAAATAAAAAATAAAAAGGGCCCCCTCCTTCCTATTTTTCGAAAAACAGGACGCTAAACATGTTTTGTTAATCCATGGATTGGCGCGCCTTGTTGAAGATATGAAATGTCAAAGAAAATTTACTTCGATCAGTTAAAATAGCATAATGATTTAAGGCCGCGTCAGTTGGTGACAGAGGTTTACGCCAGCAAAATGACGCCTCGTTGTACACATTGCGTCAATTCTGTTACGTTGACATCTGCGTTAATGACAAGAAATAAATACATCACGTTTATTGAATGAAATAGATGAAACAAGGAACAAATACATGCAAAAGATAATGAAGCAACAAAACTGGTCCAAATCATGAGTTTCAAACTTAAGCCTTGGTCATTGTTATCAGTTTAATCCATGGATTGGCGCGCCTTGTTGAAGATATGAAATGTCAAAGAAAATTTACTTCGATCAGTTAAAATAGTATAATGATTTAAGGCCGCGTCAGTTGGTGACAGAGGTTTACGCCAGCAAAATGACGCCTCGTTGTACACATTGCGTCAATTCTGTTACGTTGACATCTGCGTTAATAAATGGTGTGAAGTAATTGGTTTATATCTCAGTAACTCAAAGATGATACGTTTCTCCTGTTTATCTTGCATTCACCATTTTGTACCACCTCACATAGCGCATCAAAAGCGGCGCCAGTCTTTGACGCAGTTCTACGTCTGGCACAAGACGCATTGGTGTCGAAGTCGAGTGGTTTATGCACTTGACTTGAAATGCAAAGGTCATGGGTTCAATCCCCGGCACGTCACTGTCCTTTGGTAAGGCATGCATCTAGATTTGCCACTTTATACCAAGGAGAGAAATGAGGAACCGGTAGGATGACGAAAGCCTTTGTGTTGGTTTTGCCATATGCCCTTACGGTGACGAATGATAGGAATACACCCCAGGGAGTGGAGATGGTGCACATTGTGCGTGAATAATTTCGATAACCGGGGCAATATTAACTGTAAAACGCTTAGGGACGGTATTTCGTATTCAGCGCTTTACATATTATCCAGATTATTGTTATATTATAGCTGTGACTAGACTAGTGTAGTATTTGTTGCTCACTCTGTTACTGCCTTGTTGCCGATAATCTGAAATTATTAATTTTTTTCGCATTGGGAATACAAAGGGCATTTCCTTGTTCTCTTATTTTCCATAATTTACGTAATCTTCATCTTTTTTCTTTTTCTTTCTCTCTTTCTCTTTTTTCTCCAGGCGTTTTTCCAATATTTGACAAATGGTGAATCAATAAAATGGTGAGCAAAGTGTCCAAATGGCGTAGGGTCTACGTGGGCACGGTCAATTATTCTAGATGAAATAGGGGCACTTGAGCCCCTTTCATCCGCTTTCCCTGAGCTAACAAATCTTTCTGATTCGTCCCTTATTTTCTCATTCCATTGCCCAGGATGAATTACGGATGTGAGTATCGTTAAATGATTCATGTGTTTTTCTACCTCCTTCCCAAACCAGCTCGGATTTATTTTAACGGGTTATGAAGACTCTGTAGCACGTGGAGCGGGTCGTAGATAAACAATGCTTGCTGAAGGTCTCGGTTAAAATGATACTAAGTCAAAACAAGCTACATATACAGGTTGAATGACCTGGGGATCTTTTCTGGAAAGGGCGAAAGAAAGGTAGCAAGAGCTCGATTTCCCCCTCTTTTTCTTTCTCCTTTTGCGCGTTCTCTTTTTTCTTTTCATTCCTTTTTTTTCAAACTGGTGATAACCCGTGCAGTTGGCTGGGAAATTGTCAGGCTCTGAATGAAATGTGTCATCGAAGCCCAATCCTGAGAAAGCAAGAAAAAAAAAGGAAGGAAAAAATTCTCTAGTAGCACGCTCGAGTTGTAATGGCGCGAAAGAGGTTTCTCACTTTTCGCGCGCTGCGAGACTGTCGTCTGCTCCGGTCCAACGCTACGCCTTGCTATTTGTAGGGTCTGTGCGTGCTCGCGAGTGGAGCATTCGATACCTGCGCTACTCTCGGCGGGCTCAGAGCGGCCCGCCTGCCATCACCACTCCGCTAAACTTGAAGTGATGCCAAATCGAAGAAATTGATCGCAGAAAACATCTTCGGAAACCATTTTTGCTGGGGCTGAATTCCGCGAGGATATTTATTCAATTAGCCGGGGCTGGGATTGTGCTGAGTTGCTGGATCGAAGGCGTACGGCAAGGTGTTTTTTTGGCTGGCCAACAAATAACCGAAAATTGAAAGCAGCAGCCTTTGGCCCTCAGAGCTACAATGATTGCCCTCATACGATTTAACGTCGATTCAACTCTTCTTCATGTCATGCTCTTCGTGATATTTAGAGGATGAGACATAATTCGGCTAATCGACTGAGCCCTCCCATCAAATTACCTACAAATTAGATTCCAATATTAAGTACATGGGCGGATCAGTGAGAAAACAAGAAAACATGAACAAATATAATGGATTGTGCAAAATAAACCCCGCTTGAGTTGTTCTGAGGAATAGAAAGCGGGTCACTGTCATTGAGGATAATTTTATCTCAGGTTTTCAGATTAATGTTACATAACATATGAAAAGGAAAGAGGAAAAATATGAATAGTTTCACATAAGGGATAAAAATAACAACAAAATAGTTTTTTTTTATTGCACCCCTTTTAATACTTTCTTCTAGCCAAAAGTAACAGATGATGAATAATTGTGTTCCCTTTGAATTGTTTCCCTTCGTTATGAAGACTTTCTTCATTTCGATATCACTTATGATATTTAAATCAATATCTTTTTACAAATTCACAATTATAGCGATTTTTACCGGTCGCTCTTTCATTCTGACACCTGAAGTTTGAATGCTCCTTTCTTTTATCCTCTGCCTCTGCCCATTTTCTCTGTCATCTTCATTCCTTCACCCCATCATTGTTTCATCCTGTTTGTCCATTCTCTCCAGCAACCCTCTCAAGTCTTGTGACTTTGACCCCTTCCCCATCCCGTCTTTTTGGATAGCTGTACCCCACAGCGGTACATTACGTTATCCAATCTATAACCTCCTCATCCCCCCTCCCCCTTTTTCCCTTCTTTGTGATTTTGACCCCCCCCCCCCCCTCTTCACTACCATCCCGTTTTCCTACCTCTTTCTACCCCATAGCGATACTCTTATCCAATCTCGTCAGCTCATTCTCCCCTTCCCCCTCTCTTTCCAATATTTGTGATTGCGACCCCCCCCCCCCCTGTCATCCCATTTTCCTTGCTCCCTGCTTAATCCCACCATCCCTCTCTCATCCTATTTTTTGTGAGTTTGATCTTTTTCCCATCCTATTTTGCCTTGCTCCCTGTACCCCACAGCGGTACTCTTATCCAATCTCATCTGCTTATTCTTACCATCCCTCTCTCATCCTATTTTGTGTGAGTTTGATCCTTTCCCCATCCCGTTCTCCAGACTTGCTGTACCCCACAGCGGTACTCATATCCAATCTCATCTGCTCAATCCCACCATCCCTCTCTCATACTATTTTTGTGAGCTTGATCCCTTTCCCCATCCCGTTCTCCAGACTTGCTGTACCCCACAGCGGTACTCTTATCCAATCAATGAACTGATGGAAGGTGGAGTTAAGCATCTTTGTCACACTGCCACTATCCCCTAGCTCATCGCCCTCTCCACCCCCAACCCTCCTCTGTGTGAACGCCCCCTTCTATCCAAAACACGCTATGCAATAATCACCTATGAAATGGGTCGTTTATCAGTTCTGATGTTGCACATTATCACTATCAGGGGCAGTTAACACCCACATAATTATTATCACGCTGAAACTGCTTATCCCAAAAGACGTATTAATACAATGGGTTCTGACAAAATCGATTTCAATCTCAAATTTTGGAAAATATACATGCTTATTTTTAGTTTATTCAACAAAGCAATCCCATCATTATTTTAGTTGCTTGACGATAAAGTCTAAATGATGGTTACAAATTTCTTAAAAATATGAACCAAAAGTTGAAGTACCCCTCAGCTTTCGATGGTATTGTCAGGTAATTTGATCCACAAGGGACACTGTATCAGCCATGGGATTTTGTTGTTGAAAGGTTGAAAAATATAACAAAGAAGTATATATTTTGCTCATCATTATAATAATATTATAGTGAAGGTGTCGTAGTATACTAGTTCATTCACGTGACTCTCAATTCAAAGGTTGAGGGTTCGAATCCCAGCCCGACTCTAACGTCCTTTGGCAAGACGTTAATCCACATTTGTCACTCTCCACCACGGTGTGAATGGATATACCTGGCAATTGCTTGGGTAATAATAATTGAGGGTCCTCATGAAGAATGGCATTGGAGCTGATGAAGCTTTCCCTGTGTAAACAAAATTATTATTTTTGTTATTGTTTGTAACATAATCAACAAGGTTAGCATCCCCAGAACCTGGAGAAAAAAAATGATGCGCAATAGCCGACAGTGGGAAGGTGCTTTTATTCTGAGGTGAAAATTAGAACCTCCGTTAAAACAGCCAACCCCCGGAGCCTTATAGCGCGGTAGGACGGGGCAAGTGATCAATGGGGTTGCATGTTATCTTCTAGCAAAATACGGCAAAAACGGGTAGATTTTGAGGAGAAAATTTCCCTTCCAGGCCCCGGAGGATATAAAACGTAGGACGAGGAAGTACAGTGTAAGAGGGTGATGTTCTACCTCGATGGTGGATAGGGGCGGCCGAGAAAGAAAGATTGATTGATGAAACCGTCTGCCCTGGAGAAAGGGAGGGACAAAAGGACGATTATGTTATCAAAGAAAACAATCAAATTAGACCTTTCCTCGATTTTCTCTTAGTGCATTGAGTCAAATTGCCTTGGTGTAATAAATTCCTAATTGGTATTTCGTACATAAAAGTCCAACTAAGTCAACAAATTACTAGCACTAACAAGTAAAATATTATTATTAAATTTAATGATCATAATTATACTTCTGTTTTCGTTGGAGTACATTACATGAAAAAGCAACAAAAAATTGAAATGGTAATTATTGTTTCCATTTATAGATCATTGATTACAATGCATACCAAGCAATGGATTAGTTTAGACCTTTTTGTGAATAAAGTGTACATGAGCACCTCTTTATTACATATCAAATTTTGTCATGATGTATTTGAAATAAATAAATAAATAAATCTTGCAAATTCAAATCATTGCACACAAATCGATGCAAGTTAAAAAAAAAGATTTGAATGAACCCTTCTTTGATTGCCATGCTGTACTAGATTAAAATCCCTTCTTTATACAAAATGTTGACTATTATACAAATACTACACAGCAGTGAGGGCATTTGTAAAAATTACCCATACGAGGTACCTTTGGAACAGTTTAACACGCCTGAGGCGATAGCCGAGGGTGTTTGGACTGTTTTGAAGGTACCGAGTGTTGGTAATTTTACTAATGCCCGAACAAAATAATGTATATTATTTGTTTTAAAAAATGATGTTTTATAACATGATTTTGATAATGATCGGTCACTACCATTGGATAATGACCGGTCATTATCTAAATTGCGCTTTAGGCAAAATAAATACCTAGTCACGTGTACGCTTTCAACCAACCATTTTATTAGGATCCACGTCATCATGTTATAAATCTGACTATCTTTTCTTCATCTTCTCTCTTCTTCACTGCACTGTAGGTACCTCTTTTTTCATAATTTAAGATAAAAGATTTTGTCATCTTTGGTAGATGTGGACAGATTCTTCGACAATCTTCTGAATACACTAACTTTTAGTTGATGTATCCAGTACCAACACCTAAATTGTTACCATCGTCCTAACAGCTATCATCATCATCATCCCTATCATCATACTTAGCATAGCCTACTTCTCGTCTTTATCCTCTTGGTCAAGATCCCCAACACCACTCATCATCATCATCATTATCATCATGGCCATCATCATCACCATCATATTTATCATAATCATCATCATCATCGAAATCATAATTCTTATCTTCACTTTTATCATCATAACCGTCATAATCACCATCACCATCATCATCATTATCATCATAATTATCATCATCATTATAATAATCACCATCATCATTATAATTCTTGCCATCATCATTATCATCATCATCATCATCAAAATCATCATTCTTATCTTCAATATTATCATCATAGCAGTCATAATTACCATCATCACCATCATCATCATCATCATCATCATCATTATCATCATCATTATCATTATCATCATCATCATCATCATCATCATCATTATCATCATCATCATCATTAAATGAATATCATCATTCTTGGTCATGCGTTGGCCGCGTCATCATGTCAGCACTGCGATAATGAAGAGGTACATCGATACGAAACCATCAACGAGAGCGTGGATGATGACAGCTGTACCAAGGTCATTGGCCTCCTTCAACACGTCTTCGAGGACATCGAGTGACAATGAATGTAGACGTCAACAAAAAAAAAGAGAAGAAAATTCCGATTCCCCGTTAAGGGAGTGCGACTGTTGACTCATCGCTACTCTACCCGTATCTAAACATGTTTCTCCAATTGCTATTCAAAATTCAACAAGCGTTACATTCTAATTTTTCTTTCTTTTCACCATATCACTCTAGCCCCCATCGCTGCCACAAAACCACCGCTCTGCCTCCCCATCGTCCCTTAGCCATCTTACACTCATTTTCGATCGTCAACTCTCCTTTATTTACTCAGACAAATCTTTGTTTATTCACCGCATTTCTATATCTGTGTCATCTGCTTACTTCTATCACTCTTCTTTCCTCTCATGACTTTCCTTGAATCCTCTCTGCGTCGTTGCGTGATGAGGCGATGCGTTAAGTGGTTTTGGTACCTTATTTTATCTAAAGTGTAAGTTTGTTGTGGTTTATTTTTGGACGATTCCAATGGACAGTTTTTAGATTCAGAATTCATGAGAGAAGATTGAGACAAACCGAATCGATTATGTCTCAATTTCTCCTCTAGATGCCTTATCGAGAATGTTTGGGGATAGCAGATGGAATAATTTGAAACGCCAGCTTGCAACTCTTTAAACTATAAACATGATAAAGAAAGGAAACACATGGACTTGTTTAGTAGGCTACAAACATTTAGGTTAAACTCACTTGACTTTCTCATATTGATTTCTATCTATTCTACACACTGACTGATGAATGCCTTTATTTTGAAAGACAAGCCCTTCGTCATGTTCGTGTCAATTCAGCAAGTTCGGAGTTGTTTAACCAAAAAACAGTTCAGTTATAAAATTAAATTAATGATTGTCTTCGTTTGTGTTTCCTTTCTTTTTCTTTTGAAAACTGGGTTGATATTCACATTCCTCGTTTATCATTTTGTTCCAAAATGTTTCAATAATTATCAAAATGTAAAGCTCTTTCATAATCTCAGTGTTTAACTCTCTCACACTGGCTCTCCTCTTGTCCCACTCACACTCCTGAGAGATGGACTCTGCCCCCTCCCACTCTGCCCCTCTCCCCTTCTCTCTCTCTCTCTCTCTCTCTCTCTCTCTTTCTCTCTCTTCCACACAGACTTTTTTGCCTACAGTGTATTAGACCAAGCCCATTAGTACTGCCAGTGACTGTACTGTTCTCGTCTCATCCCAAACCCACGGTTATTAACTCTTTGACAGCTTTTCACTACACGGCGGATGAGACGGTTCGTGTATAAGAGAATCGGGGAATAGTGTCCGGGGGATAGTGTCCGCCCCTGTCACGTGGTGTTATCCACTGAAAGGTGCGTAGGTAGTTTTGACATGTTACGGACTTTACAAAAAAAAATTGTTCAAGAACTAATAAATAACTGATTAATAAATAAATAAACAAATAAACAAATAAATAAACAAATGAATACATAAAATGAAGAAATATATATACACATAACCACATTAATGTTTAAAAACATACATAAATGAATACATACATAAATGAATACATACATAGTCATAATAAATAAATAAATAAATGCATGAATAAATAAATAAGTGAAACAATTAAAGAAAGAAACAAAAAGAAAGAAATAAAAAGGAAAAAAAGGGGGGAAAATAATAATAATTGGAGTTTTGATGGTGAGTGTGTATTATGTGTGTGTGGGTGTGGGTGTGTGTGTGTGGGGGGGGGGGGTTCGATGCATATTTCTCCCTGGATTCGACATGTCATCACTAATCTTCTTTGTTCAAGTGAGGTATAGCGTTGATCCAGGCATTGAGGGATACCGGTGTCATTGGAAGGGGGCTCACTCTTTGAATACAGTCGGCGAGGGAACAAGGGCCTTGCATGAGGGGAACATGTGGGAGGCGTCAGAACATCATCTTACCACGTTAACTTTTTCATCTTTCACTCTCTCTCTCTCTCTCTCTCTCTCTCTCTCTCTCTCTCCCTCTTCCTCCCTCTCACCCGGGCTCTCCCTTTTCCGCCATTTGATGGGGGTATGACCCCCGTAGCTACGCCACTGATCTTTATCCTTTAAAATTGTAATTTGGATGAAAAGGAATATAAATAATGACATAATGGAAACAAAATGAAACGTACTTTAAAATATTTCATGATTGATGTGACGCTAGGATATATTCATGTATTCTTCCACGCACAAAAACCAACACAATGAATAGAAATAAAGATCATACATTCTTAAATGTCGTGAATCATGTGAAATGTAATATATTCAAAGTTGACCTGTATGACACGAACACAGGGAAAAAGAATAGTTTCCTTCATAGAAAATAAATCCAAACAAATCGGGAGGTAGGAACATGACTTTGAAATACTTAATGTACTTATATTACAGTACCGCTCATTTGCGTTATACCGTGTGTCTCAAAAAAAACGTAACACTTTTGAAATGGTTGCCAAATTGAGCATATATAATTTTATGAAAAAATGTTGATATGTATGGAAAGCTAAAGGACCAACCTTTCATATGATATGAAAAAATTGAAAAAAAAATCATGCTTCGATGAACAGTGTTCACTTAAGTTAGAGGTATGAAAATGGGCCTGCGCAGGATTTTTCCTTCCAATTTTGGACAGGTAAGTTACTTTTAGCATACAAAATAAGTTTGATATGAGATATTCATGATCGATGGATTAAGAGTTAAAAGGATGTTTTGAATACCAGTCCTTTCTCTCTGTCATTTATCAATCCCCAAACACCACCCCTGCCACACACACACACACACACACACACCAACTTCCACTCCCATCTTATTGTATCATTGATCTGGTAGATGTGAACAGGATGAAGGAAGAATGGGAAAATGTTAAATTGAAATACCGTATTCAAAATCATAATTGACATTATGCAACCCACTCTCCTCCCCCCCACAACCTTTTCCCATCCCATCACCTACCCCTTGCCTTTTCTTTATCAGTTTTCTTCCGTAAGTTTGGTGGATCATCAATCACATTTTATTCAGGTTTTATGAATGACCCAAACATGTAATAGCTAAGTACATCATTCATTATGCATTGAAAATACCAGAATTCGAGGTATTCAAAATATCCTTTTGATTCAAAATATCCTTTTGATCCATCGATCATGAATATCTCATATCGACCTTATTTTGTAAGTTACAAGTAATTTACCTGTCCAAAATTGGAAGGAAAAATCCTGCGCAGGCCCATTTTCATACCTCTAACTTAAGTGAACACTGTCCATCGAAGCATGATTTTTTTTTAATTTTTTCATATCATATGAAAGGTTGGTCCTTTAGCTTTCCATACATATAGACATTTTTTCATAAAATTATATATGCTCAATTTGGCAACCATTTCAAAAGTGTTACGTTTTTTTTGAGACACACGGTATACATGTAAAAATGTCATTAACGTGCGACTTAAAAAACAAGAGAAAGAGATAAATGTAAGGGACAAAGTCCCAAACATTGAATAACATAATCCAGAGGTATCTTGATTGAATTAAGAACAAGACTTCTTGTAGAAACTCTGTTGAAATAATAATAATATTTAGTTCTTGTATAGCGCATACTACGTTATGAAATAACATCTCTATGCGCTAATTCCAAAGAGCTTTGGAACTTATTACCCTAGCTTTAGCTCCGGCAGCCGTTATCAGCGCACAGTGCCTTTCAAGGAATAATCCTACCAGGTACCCATTTACCTCACCTGGGTTGAGTATGGCAAATGTAGATAAATGTCTTGCCAAAGGACATTAGTGCCGCTGCGAGACTCGAACCGCGGACCTTGTGATCGACAGTCCGGTGGCGTATCCGCTCGACCAAAACACCTTTCGGTTGTGTGAGCTTTACTAATTGACTAGGAGGACACTTTGTTTTACACGGTGACAGTTTTTCCTTAGACATAAACTGGAGGCGGGGTAGGAGAGTAGGTAGTAAAGGAATGGCATCCTATTGGAGTTGACGTGACCCTAGCCACGATAAAGCAAACATGCTAGATCCCCGTAAATAAGGCGGCTTCCTGCCCGATCCAGCCCGCCCGCTCCGCTGTTCAGAACAGCAATAGCATGCTAGAATGGCGTCCATATTACCACTCTTGTGAAAGGGAGGGCAGAAGAGGAGGGATGGTGGAAGAGTGAAAAGGGATGAAGGAGGAGATAGATGTGGGGGGCATGGTTAGAAAGAGGCAAACAAAAGAACAGAGGGGAAGAGAGAGACGGGAAGAGAGAGACGGGCAGGGGTGGGAGAGAGAAGTGGAGATGAGATATGGGAAGAGAGAGAGTGAGGGAGAAAGGACAAGAGAGTTGGAGAGAGAGAGAGAGAGGAGAGAGAGAGGTGGGTAGGAACATACTACACAAACTACCCCTCTCCCCCCCCCCCTCCCCCAACAAAATAGGGGGACCCGGTATTGAGGGTAAATTCCGCTCATTGTTTATCAACTTCTCGGCACTACTCTCTCGAGCTACGGGAGGGGTAAAGATAGATAAGAGAGGGAGACAGAAAGAGATTGAAGATGAGAAGGAGAGAGGGAAAGGGAGAGATAAAGAGAGAAGGTGAGGGGATGAGAGTGACATAGCGGGTCGAGAGAAAGAGAGGAGGAGAGGGGATGAGAATGACATAGAGAGAATGAGAGAAAGACATAGAGATAGAGAGAGTGGGAGAATAAGAGAGAGAGAATGAGAGAGCGAGAGAGGGAGAATTCGAACGAGCAAGCTGATGATTGTGGGCATTGGTGAGGCCGTATCGGGTTTCTAGCATCGAAAACGAGTGCATGGCTGGCGGATGCCCATGCCGACGGCTGCCCGTAGGTCGGCGATCGATGCTCCGACGGAGGCACACGTAACCTCGACGACGTATCGCCCGTGACCGGCGATCACCCTAAAGCACGTGCATGTCGCCATCACGACGTCTCACTTCGCCATCGACCAGGAAGCCGGAGCGAGGGTGGGTAAAAGAAGGGGCGGGGTCAGAGCCTCGACGAAACAAAGAGCGACACTCTGCCTACGTGACTCGATGACTATCAGTTAAAGTGCCAGAGAGCTTTGTGCACGGAAAGCCAATTAGACGCTGAAACTAGACACTAATTTTACACTTTGCAACGATAGTCAGTGCTAATTTCTCCCGATGATGGACATCTCTGACATTAAAGCAAATACTAAGGACAATTTATGTCATGGAATTCGCATCATGTAATATTTGTTTGTTTATTCTTGGGTTTATAATTACATGATTTTGTTTTGCTTAATATTTTGTGTACAAGAGTCGATTCATACAATCTCAACATTGCAGATTAAGTAAAGATGTTTGAAAGCTCATGGCTTATTAATGCTTAAAGGTAAAGACCAGTATTGGCAACGCCCCAATTTCAAAAAATGAAATGGAAGCTCTCATTACCAATCATGTGAAAGAATATGTTTTGACTAATACATGATGATAAAAAATTTGCCGGGAAACCGCCTACTAATTCATATATTTGGTAAATTTATTTCTCTCATGGTCTGGTGAGAGAGATAGGGTAGTCCCATATACATCTTTCTGTGTATAGTGCTTGTAACTTTACGAAGAATGGGCCAAATTTCTTATCATTTTGATGATTCCAGAACCTTGCAGATGCTAGATGCTAGATGATCAACCTTTTCTGATCGATTCCACAACGTTTCTTTCACAATGCAATCGCATGACCATTACTGGTCTTTACCTTTAATTAAAAGTATGGTAATATTGCAATTATACGTGAATCAAGCCTTTGTTGGTGAACTGTTGGTGAACAACATTCAGCGTGATTTTAGATATCAAGCTTTCAAAAAAATAACGATCCTAACATAAAAAATAATGATAATATCATTTCTTTATTTTTTTTTCTTTCTCATATTCAGACAGGGTGACTCATTATCACCAATAATGGTGGTCTTTCATGAGGCCATGTTAAAAATAATAAGATACGATAGTTCAAAATATATATATTGGCCTATATTTAATGATGGTATTAACAAAATCATAAACATAAACTCATAACAGCAACAAAGAATAAGTAAGATCATGTTTAAACATGTAATAACGACGATGACGACGGTGATGATGATGATGATGATGATGATGATAATGATGATGGTGATGATAATGAGGCTGATGATGTCTATACGATGATGCATATACCAATCAAATCAAGCTGTAGGTCTTTTATAACTCCTGAGGGGGTGTTTCACAAAGATTCTAAGTCGAACTTAACTCTAAGTTGGACTTTAATAGTATGGAGAGCCATTTGTAGCCTTAAAATAAAATATATTCAAAAGCAAAAATTCAAGTATTTTAGACTTTTCATAAATTCCACATCAAGCACATGAAATCTCCTTGATAATAGAAATTATGATTGATTTGAATCAACATGTTATGCCTTTTAAAATAAATTTTACAAAATATTTTTAATGATGCTGAACGGCTTTCCATAATTGTTAAGTCCAACTTAGAGATAAGTTCAACTTAGGATCTTTGTGAAACACCCCCCTGGAATGCATTAGAGGACTTCCGCGTATAAAGATAGGAAATGTCTTTATACGAGCCAGTCGTTTCACATCAGCCTGAGATTGTGCAAGTTTGATCAGAACTAGAAATTGAATTATTACGAAAACCTCCTTTGTCATTATCTTCATTCTGATAATGTCTGCCTTAAGCTTTAAAGCATTTTTAGAACACATTAATCTTTTATATTTCTGGATAAGGTTTTTCAAGATGATATGTCAATTCCATAATATATATAAAATGAATGTAAAAAAGTCATAGATTGCGCAGATGAAAAGTGGAAAAGAGTAAGGCATTTCGAGGCAAATAACATTAATGACGTTGTCGATCCTATTTAGTTGTCTGTTATTTTGACGACCACCAATAAACATGTATTCGGTGCAACTTTACAGGGCGTCTTAATTAATTACATCTATACCCCAATGCGACACTCCCATTTCGTACTAAGCTCAACGTCATCTTACACAATAAGAATGTATGATTCAGTGCGGGAAGGAGTGTACGAGATGAAATTTGCGCCATGTAAGAAAGCATCTTTTGTAAAGCCCTCCGCACACTACACGATCATTCTGCGGTCCGATTATCGAAGAAATGACAATTGCATTAGATATAGCATCTAAACAAACATCATCTTCCTGATTTACTTTCTAATTAATGATAACAGGATTTTAGTGCACTTAACTCTTCTGGTCAAAATACACGCAGAAGCCAAATCGGATTCAAATCATAGACAATCGCAGGAGCGGTGTGACGTCACTACGATTCTTAGCCGATTTAGCTTTACCCCCTCCTTGGATGCGTGAAATCCCTTTTGATATATTCTTAATTTCTCAATGATATTACTATTCAGGTCCGCTGTCAAATGTTTGAATGTTTGAATGCTCACATCAAATCCAATTGCAAACCCTTTCCCGAATCGGATCGTAGTCAGAACGTGTGTTGTGTGTGATGGGTTTAAGGTGTCTGACCTCGCAATGCTGACATTGGACCTCCACATCTTGAAACTCATCGATTTCGAGCAGGAACGGGGATGTAGAGGAGGAAGGGTGGGAGGACAGGAGAAAGGAAGTGCACATACTGTAGGACAGAGTGGGAGAAGGGGAGAGAACAAGTGAGAGCCGGGAGAAAGAGAGAGAAAGAGAGATAGGGGAGAGAGAGGGGGAGATAGAGAAGAGAGTAGTGGGAGAAAGGGAAGGGGAGAAGATAAAGGAGAGATGGGGTAGAGGGAGTGAAAGGGGGAAATAAGGAGGGGAAAAGAAAGAGAGAAAGATTGATGGGATACACAAGGAGAGAGAGAGAGAGAGAGAGAGCGCCTAGGTGGGGGGGGGGGGGGGGGGAGGGGGGCTCACTTTGTATTAGTAAGGAAAGGAATTTTATTATTGAAATGAAAGATGTACTAATGATGAGACCGATGCGAAAGGAAAGTTGCATTATTGTGTTTGCTTGTTTGTTTTTTCTTCGTGTTTGTTTGTTTGTTTGTTTGTTGTTGTTGTTGTTTTTTTTTTGGGGGGGGGGTTGTATTTTCTGAAAATCACATTAATGATTATCAGGCCTTATTATTGTATCATCAATGGAATCTACATCAATTTTCACATGAGAATTCGCAATTAATTGTATTCATTTTCTTCATTTGTTCTCATTAGCCACTGATAACGAGATTGGTCATGTTGCCTATGTTTACACGGTATAAACAAAATTATATATTATGGAAACACATACCGATCATATTACCCCCATTAAGTTCTAATCGTGCGGATAACATTAAAAATCGCTTAACGTACACTTCCTACGAGCATGACAAAGGAGATGAAACCATATTGCGGGCAAGAAAAAACAATAACAAAGCCATATTCATAGGATCGCATTATACCTGAGGTGATTCGTCTTTATAATGCACTCGAGACTTGAGGCAAGACTAGCGCTTTCTGAGACGTTCTTTAGCTAGGGGGAAGCATAGGGGTATTGATCATTAATTGACTAACACTTTAGGGGTTAAAGGGGTACAGTAGACGGGGGAAGACGAGACGAACAATGCATGTTGCCAAGGGAAGATTGTGAAATGTGGACGCTAAGTAGGGTTTAAAGGTGAGAGAGAGTAGAGATTGGATGCAATGTAATGAAGACTCACTCAGTACGGGAGGGGTAGGGAGGGGGACTGGGGGTTTCATACCTTCCACAAGCTTCGGAAGCCAAAACAATTATAACGAAAGTAGGTAACAGCGGATATCACACATCATGACGTATATTACCAATACATCACAATAGTATGAGGTTTTGTATTCATCGATTTTATTCCTCAAAACTCCAATTCTTATTCGTACATAACAAAGAAACAAAGCATTTTTCATAGTCCTAGATTTGTACAAAACTGCAACATAATTATAACAAAGATTTGTTTTATCATTTGATGAACGAACATACAAATTAATACAACATAATTCATCGTTCATAATTCCACAATGTATAAGACTAAATTATGTCACAATTACATAATAGGAAAATATTACCGCATTACACAGTTATGTCTTCCACGAAACTAAAACAAACTTGCATTGCTTTTTTTTTCTTCTTCAGAATAAGACTGAACGATTTTTTTCATGAGTTTCATATTTCTTAACATATTATTCTGAATTTAAGCAATGATTTTTTTTTTCTTTTATTAGAACACACAGTCTACCCCAAAACCCTCTCCATTCCTTTTCTTCTCTCTTACTCCTTGGACTTATCCCCATCCCCCGTTCCCTTCATTAAAGGGATCGTTTAACTGATGTTAAATCTGAGATACACGGCCCTACGTGTTATCAGTGCAATATTGAAGCCCTAAACAAATTGCGCTTCAAAACGATCAAGAAGTGCCTCAAAAAAGTAAAAATCTTCGAGTGACCGGTTTTACCATACTCGTTTTCCCCAGTAGACTGTAGTTTTATGAAAAGCGTTTGGCAAACGGTTTTCAAAATTTGTAATTCCAATCAAAAATATCTTGATAATCAGACAGGCGATCGGCTTGTAAAGTCATGGGGTTCCTGACTGACCTAGGCTAAAGGTTTATAATTATCATTGCAGCATGAACTAATCCAGAATTTTGTTTCAGAATCTGAGACAAAGTTACCGGATCCCTTTAAGTTGTTGAGTTAATGTTTGTCATCGATGTGTGCTTTAAAATAAAAAAAATCCTTTGTAAAAACTAAGTACTGCAAAATGGAAAATGAAACCCGAAAGGCCGGAACAGTGTAATTATATAGAACTAGAGGAGGAGGGGTAGGGGTAAGGGATAAAAATTAAATATTATATTATTATTATTATTAACAAGAGGGTTGATGGGGTAAGAGAGAGAGAGAGAGAGAGAGAGGGGGAGAGGAGAAAATTAAAGCTAAATAAATCGAGCAAGAAAAGAGGAGAAAAAATAGGAGGGAGATGGGGAGACGGTGGACGGTGGTAATACATAGAGGAGTGGAAAGAGAGCAAGAAAGAGAAAGAGAGAGAGAGAGAGAAAAAAAAAAGAGAGAGGGGGACGTGCAGCTATAGTATAACAAGTGAGATGGAAAGAGTTGTAAAAAGAATGAGAGACGAGCTAAAGAGTTGGAGATGACTGTCACGGTTTTGTTTTCGTCAGGGAAAATAATAATAGATACCACGAATAATTGGCGGAAAGCTTTTTAAATGTAGGCGCCTTAAACACAAAGTGACGTGTGCTTTTAACCTTCGACCCCGAGCTGGTACATGATAGATACATGCCTGTGCGGGCATTTTGTCACGTGGTATGGGTGTGATGAACAGTTTATTTTATGTTTTGTGAAATCTTCCTCAACTGAAGGCGGAGCAGAGCGATTAGTATCACGCTTCTTACTCATTTTAACACGAAAAACGTCCAAAAGTACAAAATTAACGCTGTGTCCCAAATAAAAAAATGATTCTTCTGCATGATTGTGTAGCCACCTTTTTTGTTTACTTTTAATTCTTAAATTGAGAGTGTTTTATTAGTATATAATGCAACTTTTTGCTTTCCTTGGATCTCCGAAACACGGAAGAGGGCAATATAAAGCTTAGTATTTCTCTCTCTCTCTCTCTCTCTCTCTCTCTCTCTATCAATATGTCTACCTTTCTCTTCCTCTCTTATACCAAATGTTTGCCTCTCTATTTCGTGCATTCTTTCTGTGCCCCCTTCTCTCTCTATAGCTCTTATACCTTATATATCTGACACTCGACGTCGATCATTTCTTCTTTGTCTCTTCATCCCTTCTCCCATCCCCTCTCTCTCTCTCTCTCTCTCTCTCTCTCTCTCTCTCTCTCTCTCTCACACACACTCTCTCTCTCTTTCTCTCTCTCTCTCTCTATCGCTTCCTCTCTCTGTCCTCATTTTAGCCATTACATGTACATCATGTTGCCCCTCCCTCTAGTTTGACCAGGGAGATATCTCTTTGGTTTAACGCTGTACTTAAAAGCACACCAACACACCAAAGCTGAATCAGCCGAGGTATAATTCCATTAGCCCCCCCCCCCCCACCCCTTTCTCCCCTATTTGTGTTCCTTCTTTGACAATTTGATAATTGAGTATAGCGGCATCGACCCTTGCCAAAACAATACAACGCGATGACCAGTACGGGAGCCTTTGTCCGAACTATGGCCTCTTGACCACTAACACAATTTGGAGTGGTCATTATTGTTGGTCGGAGGTACCGGGACCAGCTGTCAGATGGTCAAGCCCTTGCCCTCCCCATGGGCTCCGGGCTGGACATGCCCCCCTCTGACCCATCACCGGCAAGAATATAAAAACCTGTTCATTTTCCTTCTAGCTCTGGACCTTCAAGGTACGAGTGGCCTACCTGACTCATGATGAGCCTACGCTGTTACTACAGGCAACAGGACAGTAAACAAATCTCATTGAGATTCACTTGGAGGTTTTCTTTGAAGCCACACTGTCCTACCTGTAGCTACTTGCTCCCTCTATTATGTAGAAAACAATGTTTAATCGGTGACCATTGGTCCCCCATGATCCTCTATTTCTTATGTTAATTGAGAGCTGAGTTGATGAGATAACCACCTGTCCAGTGACCTTGCAGGGTAGTCTAATCCCTCCTAGTGCAGATTTTCTTTAAAGGGCAATCCAAACCCTTGCAATAACTTCATTGGTTTAGAAGCAGAAAATAAGAGAAAAGAATGGCGAAAGTTTGAAAGAAATCAGGCCAATAATAAGGATGTTACAAAATGTTTGAAATTATGAGATCACTAAATCCATGCGAATCTCAAATTAGAAATTAATTGGTCAGAGAATTGTGACGTAGTCATGGGACAACTCTCCCGTTTTTCGTTTACAAAAATATCATTCATTTCTCTCTTCTGGAAACAAGAGGTATAATTATCTGTTAGCACACACATTTTAAGTCTTTTTAATATCTGACAAAAATAAACAACAATGATTAGGATGAAATGCCAGATTTTTTTTGATTTTTTTTTTTATTGAAATATATTTATTCAGGATAACAAGAATCAGATATACATTGTAGATACAAAATCCGGAGGTAATCCACATATTTCAGGTGAGACATGGCTCTCCCATGTGTGGAACAAGAATATATGTAAATACCTCAAACACATGCAACAATGTTAAATTTTTCATTTAAATGTAGAAATTATATTGTTTTAATGAATAACAAAACTGATCCATACAAATAAATAATGTTACATAACGAACAGTTTTGGTCTTATCCTCTGACTATAAAGCGGCGGGGAAAAGGGGAAGAAGAGAGAAGACAGAGAGAGAGAAAGAGAAAAGAAAGAAAGCGAGAGTGTGTGGAGGGTGGGGGGAATATGGGTAGAAAGGAAATTGGTAACAATATTACATTGAAACCAGTGTAAATTTGTTAATACTTTTTGCAAAGTAAATATTTGTACAAGTTCAAGTCGATTAAAAGTAAGAAAATATTTTTGTTCCAGCTTGGTAGCCATGCAGCAATTTTACAATGCCTACGATGATGTACGTCACTGAGGGAGATAACGCAGGTTAGCTATCCATTCTGTATACTTTTGCGTGTTACGCTTTACTTTGATTACAATAGTGCTTTCAGTCATGCAATAACTAAAGGAAATCCTGAGTTAAGAAATGCAATCAAATGACACAACATGTAATTACCGGTATTTGTATTGTTAATGTCGCTTTTTGAACTGCAATGAGATAAAGAAAAACTGAATGAACGAGGGGGGGGGGGGTACGAGTAGACACAAAATCGCCTTTTCGTGTTTTCTTCAGTTATGACCTAATGAAAACTAGGATAAGAGAGAGGTATCTCCCCAAAGAGGGAGAATTTTGCATCATTTTCATGTATCTCACGCTCGAGCTAAAACTTCTCTAGCTTAGGTATGCACTCAACGGCTTTGAGTTAGATTTCAGGGATCGCATCAGCTGCGTATCTATGGCTCGTCTCAACTTTCACAACCATTTACACCGTTTCTACCAATATCACGAAAAGAGAGACACGACGACAAAGTATACCATGACTTTATACTGTAGGTAGAGTATACGTGATTAGGGTAAGAACGAGTAGTCCAATAAGTGGCGTAGGGGTTGAGGGGAGGGGGCAGGGGGCAGGGGCGCATGGGCACATGTCCCCTAGAATGGCAGGAATGGGGAAAAGGCAATGAAAAGGAAAATTAAAAAAGAGAATGAGAGACCGTGCAGAAGGAATTAGAGAGACGGAGACGTAAATAGATATACAACAAAGATGGTAGAACGCCCCCTAACAGTGGCCTTGATTTTTCTCCTCAAATTCATCCACCTTGTACGACCGATGCCGATTATGTAGAATGCGGTTTCACTGATTGCATTAATTTAATTCATCATTCTTATACCAAACATCCCATCCTTTTCATCTTTTTGTCTATCTCTCTCCCTCTTAACGGCACCATTTTCCTTTCAAGAGTTCGCCGTCCGTTCCTCACCGTACACATACCCTCATCGACAGCCTGCTCATCGGCGGGACAGCAGCGGAAGACAGAGGGCAAGCCGGCGGGCGAGTAAATAGTTCTTGTTTATTTTTAGGGCCTCGGCTAATCAATGGAAGACGGCGAACAAGTGCAAACAACTTTCTTTTTTTGAGTCCCTGAATCGTGGGATCGTACGTATGAAATCTATGTTGTTTTAAGTATGAGTTAGGGGTCGTGAACATGTCTAGAACTTAGGATGAGGGCATTTTAAGAAGAAGAAAGGAAAACAGCAAACAAGCAAAAAGAGAAAAAAATCAGAATGATAGGTATAATTCTCACTCAACTCTAAAAGGCCAGTTATGTTATAATAATAATGATAATTATAGAGTGTTAATGCGCCAACTCCACATGACTAATGTGTTCAAGGCGCATATACGTTCTGCGATCATGGCATAAGCTAATAATGAACTCCGAAATTCCAGGAAAAGGGTGTTACTATTCTTTTGCTTAATTACCATCTAATCACGAGTCGGCATAATGCTGCACATTTTGTAAGAGTTAAAAATTGATAATAGTTTCATGATTACAATGAACTATTGCAGCAGTTGTGGGATTAACGCGTTATTACTCTGCAAAAAAGCGCGCGTAATCCAAACACGGTTTTCATTTAAAATTCCTAACATCACTCAAGCACACGACAAACACAACCTCGCACTTTACGCAAATAAAAGCGCGCGAAATTCGATCCATCTACGTTCATCCACTGTCTCGTCGAGTAATACCGACCTTGTCAAGCCCGACACTACTGAATTCCGGTGCTCGTGCTCCTACCCGACCACGGGGTCATTATGTTAATCGATTGGATGTATCGAGCGATCACGATACTTTGTGCGTCGTCTGCTACGAGGCGCGGTCCTTTTCGCGCCTCCTGATTTGTTGAGTAAATACCAAAGGAGTGAATTCGTAATGGCCAATAATCACGAAAAGAATGCAGTCCACGCATAACAACTCGTGAATAGTAGTATCACCTTCATGGTTCATTTTATGGTACCATTGCAAATTGTCAATGTAAAATTAAATTCAATTCAATTCAAAGTTTATTCAACACTCTTCATAAAAACATTTAAAACATACAAATACAGAATGGAGTTATAAATATAAAAAAAACACAAGAAAGTGATAACAAATACAATGGCAATTTATAAGAACATTTGGGATAGGCAGAAAGGAGGGAAGTTCTTTATATAAAAGCCTACCCCTAAAAACACACATACATGAAAACGAGAACAAAAGAACAGAACAAAAAAACAAAGAACATATTAAAACTTACTATAGTGCACGATCAGAGTATATAAGAAAAATGTCAAAAATTCGCCCATACTATTGATATTGATTATTATACTTGTTTAACAGAAATTGTTTATATTTAATTTTAAAAAGATTGAGAGTTTTGCATTTTTTTATTTCCTGAGGTATACTATTCCATATTAATGGTCCTTTAAAAAATAGTGAATTTTTCATACAAGTCGTTCTAATCTTGGGAAGGTGATAATTTAAGGCATTTCTAGTATTACATTTATGCACATCACAATTAAAGTTAAAACATGTTGATAAAAAGGTAGGCAAGTTGCCATTAATGGATGTTTGCTGAAAAATACTCACATGTTGAGGCAGCATTCAAATCTGAAGTACAGGTAAATGCAAATGATATTGATGTGAAGCAAGGGTCATAGTTTTTGTTTGAATGAATTACTTGCTTTATTTTCGAATATATTTAGTAATGTTGTGATCAACATTACTAAATACATTCGAAAATAAAGCAAAACGAAAAAAGAAGGAGAACAAGACATCAAAAAGGTTTACGCAGAATTGCAGTGAAGTAGTCATGATATATATGTTGAATATGTGCTAATGCCAGGAAATGCATGCTCAAACGAAGATCTCCTAAAATTGTCATTACAATCATGTACACAAAGTTTGACTGGGTAGCCTACTATATTCTGCAATCAGGTTTTTAGTGTAGGCCTGCACATAGGAATTTCTACTCTGTATTTTGTGTTACAATGTCTTGACTCTCTACGCCTTCGTATCTTTAAAACTATAATTTCTCTTTGTCATACGAGTGTAATGATGGCAAAACCGATTAAGCCATGTGCAGAAGAAATTAATGGGTTGTTTTCTAAGTCTTGATGATGAAATCCGTCTCACGGTCAAAATCAATTTCCCCTTTCTTTGTTTCCCAACACAAGACCCCGTCTGTCCGTATTTACCGACGTAATACCGGTTACGTAATAATCAAATGAAGAACATTTAAGCCTATCGATCCAGCAGGGGGGCACTCAATGGGATAAAGTGGGTGCGCGCGTGCCCCCTTCTTCAGCGATCGACCCACTAATCCGATTTTTATTTCATTGAAACTCCTATCAGTTCTGCAGTATTCGGCCTTCTTTGTCCGCAATAAAACAAAGCAGGTGAGGGTCACTGAGGGTACAGGGGGTATATTTTCATGTGGACATTGCTGTATGCACATGACATGTATCTGGACCGTATTTTGACCGTACTAACGTTATGTTTATAATACTGTAGTGTGCAATAATAAAACATGTTTTGTAAACGTCTATTATGTTTTCTGTATTTCTGCCAAGGCTAACACAAGCGGTAGATGAAGTTAATACATATTGCAACATTTCAAGATTCAATTTTAAATTTTCAGATTGAGATATATTAAACTCCCCAGATTTCCCGTATCTGCATCATTATTCCATCAGTGCTTGAAGTTTACGTTGTAGGTTAGAAACCCTGTTTTAAACCAACTAAGATATATATGAGTGGCAGAAATATATCGGGAAACAAAACAAATTTTTGTTGTGTCTTTGTCAAAATGAAATGAAATATGAAATTTGTTTGCTCATCTGTTTAATTGTTTGTTCGTTTCTCTCTTTTTTTGTTAGGAGGACTACGGTTTTAACTAGTTCTAACCATGACTTGTCTGCAGTGATTTTAAATAGAACTTCGAAAAACAAAATCACAAGTTGAAAAAGATCAGTTGTGGTTTCACAGGGAATAAACCATTGAAATAATGAAAAAAAACTAGAGACGTCAGAGATAAGATCGAAAAGTAAGATATCATTGTGTTTATTATTCGATTTAAAGCAAATTTTACACCCCTGAAAATATGTGTTATAATTTCTTTAATAAATTCTGATAGAGACGAAAACAAATTGTAACATTATTTTGCATTTAATATTTATATTTACAAATATTAAGTACTAAACCAATTTTTGCCGATAGAAAAACGAACAGTAAAATAATATAGAAATGTAAAGTACAAAATGCAATGAATAATAGACTTAAGTATTATATTAGTGTTATCTATTGCGCGCATAAGTCATTAAATTGAAATGAAAAATATATATGTTCTTAAAATCAATTGAAAGCGCAATGAAATGAATTGATTGAGCTTTATGATTTATTGGGTCATTGCAAGTTGAATTATGGTATGGAGGGCCTAGAAACAATGAATTAGCATGGATTAACAACTGAAACCCAACCCGTACCAACCCACACACATAACACAAGTATGTACTTCAGCTAATCGCTTACAAGTGTTGTTCAAGAATCACTTCAATTTCTCTCCAAAACTCGTCAGCTACACTCGTGAGCAATCTATAAATTTATCCCGCACTCGCCGTCATTGTTTTTTGACACAACGCAATGAAAAAACGGAAGAAAGGGAAGAGGGGAGATGGAGAAAGAGAAAAGAAAATACCGTTCCACCGGGATGGTGTTCTCTTCCCCTTGTTTTCTCTATAAAGCGCCAGCAGGAGGACTTATTCACACTGTCTCGACCTTGTCATTTTGTTTGGGAAAAATGGATGACGTGCATCTTATATGAATGTGAACTGAGTATACAGGATAAACAAAAACGTTTCATTCGTAACCGACGCTAAATGTCTCATTGCAAGACACTACTCTGCATTTGCCATTCCCCACCCAGGGGTTGATCAGTACTTGGTATGCTTGAGTGATTGTTATTTTGGGAGCTGGTGAAGAATCAAGGTATAATGTGTAAAGTGTTTTTAGCCGTTGATTGCATCGTGAAAGGCGCTATGAAAATAATGGTCGCCAATCTTTTTTATAATTATTCATAAGTTCCACTGGTGCGTGCACAAATTCGCGAACTATCACGTACGCCTTAAAATTAAAGGGGCTGAACATCCCAGTTACATGGCGTTAATATTTTAGAGGTATTATAGAGCGCCATCTTATATTAAATGACAACAACAACAACAACAGCAACAGCAACAACAATCCGTCACAAAATGACAAACCTATTCTTCGAAAATGCGCTTAATTAGCTGGGGTGCTTTTCGAATTGTGTGAGTGGCTTAGCGGTTAGAAGAGGAAGGTTTGGGGTTCGAGACCAATCCAGTGAAACAATGCTTCTCGGTTACGGTCCTTGTCATCATGGTGATAACGGTCACTGGGAAGCTTCAAAACATGAAGACTAAACGACATACATCACAAACTGCAAGGAGAACGATTCATGCTTGGCGTTTGTGGACCAACAAAAAAATCAACGTGCAGCTTAGGAGGATGTACAATTAAACCAAGGAAGATGGACCTTTTGTGATAGTGGAAACGCAGCTTTTAAAACAGTGGCGTGAACTTCTGTAGCGCGTGGCACTACTTAAAACAAATCCTCCAAGTCTTTAAAGTCAGAAAAATTTGTTATCAATTTTTTTCCCTTTCAAAGTGGATGATTTCCGATTTCTCCTCTCTCCAACTCGTCATTAGCTTCTTCGGCCGTCTAGATTTTCCCCTCGACCTCTTGGTCCGAAAAGTGTTTTTTATTGATGGCACGCAGCGTTGGATGTGTCAAGGGAAATAATATGAGAGGAATATAAACTATGATTCTGGGTGCTTACCTGCTATACCTTAAAAGGGGTTATCCTGTTCGGGCCAGATTCAAGTGCTGTTAGAAGGAGTTTGGTTTTAATTGACTGCATGCGTGGTTATATGCCAAAGAGATTGAGATAAGAGAGTGATGGCATTTTGTAAAAATGGAACAAGATAGATAGATTTTGAAGTTCAACATTTTTGGTGTCGTTTTAAGATCGCGATGTATAAACATAGCATAAAGGCGCACAATGGATGGGGTATCATTATTAACAAAGACGTAAAATTAATGAAGATTGAAAACAATAGTTGATATATTCTTTTTATGACAGATGTCGTAAGCTATTTATAGTGAATGTTTTATGTGCCCATCAATCATTCGGACAATATATGTTTTTCAAAGAATGTTTATATTAAATGAAGAAAAAAAAGCCCACACTTATAATAGTAAAGAATGTGCACCTTTCAAACATAGATAAACTTAAATTTATAACATTTTGAGATTAAACATTTCGAAACTAAAAATGTTGTTCATGTTTCTGGTGGAGAGAAAGAGAAAGAGAGAGAGAGAGAGAGAGAGAGAGAGAGAGAGAAAGATTATAGCTACTCGTCAACCCCTCCACCCTGCAGCCAATCCAAACTTTATAATTAATTATCATCAATTATCATCTTTAAAAACAAATACAATTACTATTTTGTTGTATATAAGGCAAAACATTTAGGGTTCAAATTAGGAAGTCCCTCTGGACTCATTCTATTTTTATTTTTTAAACGAGGCAAAGCTACATGCATGCCTACAATATCCCCCCCCCCCCCCCTCCGTCGTACCGCCAGTGTTTTTTAAATCGTTTGACAAAACTTAAGACAAAAAGAAGCTTGCAGCCACTGGTAAATAAATAGTTCTTGTGCCATCGTTACCAATTTATTCGAAGGGAACTCAAATTTTCTATAGTCATGCAAATGATTGATAAAAGTAGCAGAGGGGGAGGGCTGGGAGGGGAAGAAGGTGGGGGCATGATGTTGGTATGACCCTTGCCATATACCCTCCTCTCACTCGATTGGCTCATTCTATTTCATTTCTTCTTCTACATAGTAAGAACGGTGCACCCCCCACCCCGATTCCCAAATAGTTGGACCCACGCTATGCCAAAGGCTTTTTTTGGGTGTGTAACCTACATGTATCAATCGGTGTAAAAGAGAGGGGTCGAGAGGGATAGGAAAGGGGAGGGGATAATCGTAGGAGGGGAATTCGGGAGGGGGTGTTTAGAAAAAGTATTGACAAAATCGTGACCTTGCGATTGCAAATGAGAACAAATCTTCCTACATTTCTTCTTCAAACTGCGGCGTTCTTTGAAAAGGTCAGCTAGGAATCACCGCTTCTCGAGACAAACATAGGGCCTGTCCGAGAATACGATGGACGAATTATCGCACGAGGGTGAAAGTCGGCTGAAGTCATTTAGAAGAATCAACAGGTCTGTTGTGAATCACGTGTGAATTGTATTTTAACCGTTTATACGAAGGAGGAAGAAAGATCAACAGGGAGAGGAAGAGAGAGAGAGAGAGAGAGAGAGATAGAGAGAGAGAGATGGGGGAGGGGTACAGTTAAATAATATACAGTCAGACAGAACAGAACAATTTGTTTCGGTCCATTATAAACAGAGGGAAAGACAGGATGAGAAGAAATACGATTAGATAAAAACTGCTTTATTTTGAAGATATCAAGGTTTCAAGGTTTCTTCATTTTTGTCCACATAATATAACATATTCAAATAAATATATGCAATATATACAAAGTCAATGACATAATATTAACCAAAGATACGGCAAATTAGTATACAATTATTCAAATAAATCATTTAGGATTGGCACAGTAGTGAAACATAGTGGAGGGGTCTACTATAAAAACATGACTTGTATTTTATAGACCCCTTGAGAATTAAAAAGAAATTGCAAGTGCTCTGTAATATAACCGCGAACACGACATGAAAAGTAGCAAACTTAATCAAAGTAAGTCAACTTAGTTGAATTGGTTATAGCATTTGATGTTATTAACAGTAAACAGGGTGAGATTAATGATTTATAATTAGACATTATTGATGTTTTTATGTTTTTCTTACGATACATAATTTCTTATCCCATTTCTTAATCTTACCAAAACTCCTTGGTACATACCACGTTTTAGTAAAAGCTGTGTTAAGTTCACTATTGAGACAGTATAGCCTATAGGATTTGTACACAGCCTGTGAGAAGGAGAAGGGAGCGGGGCAATTATCAGAGAGAAAGGAAACATTTCAGTCATTTCCAAAACAAACATAAACATCGAACTAACAAACATGAGCGAGTCGAGGATATACCCGACCAATACAAGACTATAACGTTGAAAACATATGCGAAGACGCCATTGAAATACTCTGCACTAATACATCATTAGTTTAATGTTCTTCTACTTCCTTCTTTTCCCTTCTTCCTCTTCTTTTTCTTCTTTCTTTCCTTCTTTTTTCTTCTCCTTGTTTTCCCTTCTTCGTATCCTTCTTCTTCTTCTTTTCCTTCTTATTCTTGTTCTCTAAGGCTAGATCGTAATAAATAAGAATATATAATTGTATACATAATACAGAATACACTAAAAGGTGTATCAGCTTTGATTTCGTAACCTGCAAAGTACCACCTGTAATACTGCGACAGAAAATCGAGAAGAATCACACATGTTAACATCGAAGTAAGCAAAGCAGAAAGAAAGAGAGGCAAAGACAGATAGGAAGAGAGTGAGAGAGAGAGAGAGAGAGAGAGTGAGAGAGAGAGAGAGAGAGAGAGAGAGAGAGAGAGAGAGAGATATTGATTTGGGCAGAGTACTTCAGTAAATATCAAAATAAAGCCCTGGAGCAAAGAAGATACCACTTCCACCATCATCAGCAGATCTAGAAGAAAATAAGTATAGGGAAGAATGATGGAGAAAATAATTGAAGCAAGAGGAAATCATCAGTACCAAAACCATGATAATGATTATCATTAGAGTAAGTTATCATAAATGTGTATAGTCATTTACTAAATGATGGATTTGTGAGCTGAAAAATAAAGCCAAACAGAAAAAACGAACATTATCAGCAGCGATAAAACACGACGATGATGAGAACCAGAACGGGGAGGGATGACGATAATGACGATGATAATCATGATAACAATGATGATTTCAATTATTTCAATGACGATGCTCATAGTGATGATAATGACGATGGTGGTGATTGTCCTCCTCCTCCTCCTCATCATCATCATCATCACCATCATCTTCACCATCATCATCATCACCATCACCATCACCATCACCATCACCATCACCATCACCATCACCATCACCATCACCATCACCATCACCACCACCATCACCATCACCACCACCACCACCACCACCACCATCATCATCATCATCATCATCATCGTACCATTATCATAATCATCACGACAAATGTGACAATTATGTGAACTATGAGCAATGAAGAGAAAAAAATACCCACAAAAGGAAAGAAAATATGAAGAAGAAAAAAATCACCCGTTTCCACGTGTTCGTTGGGTGCAGGTTTTCTATTTACCGAATGATCTTTTTGGTGTAGATTTTACGTGATCATCTCGTAAGTAAATGAGTGTTGTCGAGTGTATAGTCGTGATGGACTGGTGAGAAATGTAGTTTAAACTGTTCAAAAGGGGATACCCATTTCCTCCATTCCTCTCTAAATTTGCAGCAAGTGTAAAGTACACCAGTCACTGGGGAGGTTTTGATCAAATATTTGAGAGAAGAAAGGGTTAGAGAGAGAAAAAAAAGGAAAGAGGGAGAAGGACATTTGGGTTTCTTTTAATAGAAATACCGGTTGCGACTGATTGAATATGTATCGTTCATTGATACCCGATGGTATAATGATTATGTACATATATCAAATTGAATAATTGAAGGCGGTATTATTTTAAATGTACGCCGATTTGTTAAAGCTGAGCTGAAATATCTGTTTTTCTGATCGTTGAGTAATTTATTTTCGATCAGAAAGGCAAAGAGTATAACTCAATCTTTAATAACAGAAATTGCAGTTGAATTGCTAATGCCATTTTGTACTTAAAATAATTAAAATAACGAAGGAAAAAATTGCAATAAAAAAAAACATTGACGATGCTAATGATGATGAATATATAAAATTTGTTCCACAATTAAACAAATTAAAGATATTTAACAAAAATGATAAAGATTAGTTCAGTGACTGCGGTTGGAATGCTATTAGAATATCGCTCTATTCACTTTGCTCTGAACTATCAATTCTGAAATAGCAATTTAAAACAAAAAATCTTTATGCAGATTTCAAGGATGAACTTTGGACTTTGAATGTTTTTTAAAGCTTTACTAAAAGGAAACAGAAAATTAAATATAACCTAGCTTTAAAAAAAAGATATTAGGGACTAATTTTTAGGAAATAGTCTATGTTTTCTCATTTCTAATCCTCTACAATATATTTGTTTAATGACACATTGTCATACACACTTTAGTATATTGAGTGATTTACTAAATCGCGAGTGGAGATCGAAATTATTTAATTCTACCCCTTTCAGTTATTTTGGTAAACAAGTCTTGAATTTTAGTTGTTCATTGCATATCACATTGTTTGATGTTTTGGTTTGTATGTTGTAATTTTTGTTAAATTGAAAGTAAAATATCTATTATGTCATCATTCTTCCCTTATATCTGTTCATCGTCATAATGATTTGCATAAATCATGTTTTGTTCATTTTCTGTGGAAGAAGGCTGGTGTCAACCTTAACGCACGTCATCCATATACTTTTGCGCCTTGTGTTCCTATTAACATTCTCATAAAATTGTTACTTACTATTCATATTCATTATTCTATGAAAACATTTCTTCAAGTATATTCAAGTTCTTAGGATAATTTGTCTCTGCTTCTTGAAATATCATACTTATGTGTTCGTGATAATTTTTTTCGACTTGATTCTTGCAAGGCTGCTCTCTATACTGGAATATTGCCCTCAACGACATAACATGAACAGCACAAAGGTGACACGATTCTTGCTCCACTGGCTCAACGAAAAACACCGAGCCGCGGATCATTTTTGAAAGCGTGATATATTCGATTTGAACCACACTAATATATAATTTTGATTATTGTTTTTGTAAATAAAAAGTAACAGAATTATTAATAGATTGTTCAATCTTTACATACAACATAAACGTTGCGTGCATGCCTTAAGGTACATGCATGTACAAATACAAATACAAATGACCTGGATAAACGATCATTTTGTGTTCTTAATTGAATGGTAGTTTGCAATATATCCTACATTCGTAAGAAAGAAATGAGATTTACGGGGGGTATTTTTAGCATCTATACCTGGATGTAGTTATAAACCACCTGCACAATTTTTACTCTTTGTATGTTTCGCTGAACCTTGTACTCAAGCCAACAATCGTGTTGTAAATGTATTATTTCTGTTTTTGAAGGTAAATACAGGGGGCCATTGCATTTCAGACTAATAATATCTTAAATACCAAAGTCAGACAATAGATGATTAAAGAGGAAACATTATGAA
The DNA here is from genome assembly GCA_035222895.1 of Strongylocentrotus droebachiensis. NCBI lineage: Eukaryota > Metazoa > Echinodermata > Echinoidea > Camarodonta > Strongylocentrotidae > Strongylocentrotus > Strongylocentrotus droebachiensis. The sequence goes on along the minus strand of JAVYIG010000277.1, from coordinate 351,135 downwards.
AATGTTGAGAAAAAAAAAATATCCAGGAATGAATTAACGAGATGAAAATGCTTCATCCATCAGTTAATAGGAACCACTAGTTTATAGCAATTACTGCAGTGGAATATAGTATTGTGCGTCTTACATGTCTAGTTTTATTTCATCGCCTATATGCACTACCACTTCTAAACAACACTCTTTTGTTATCGGTTTAAACATAAAGATATTTATTCATTTTAATTTGAGCATGAAGAATAGCAAAAACATATGTAATGTAATAACACTAGGAAATTGTTATTCATTGAATTATTCATCATCATCATCACCATCAATATCATCATCATCATCATCATCACCAACACCACCATCATCATCATCATCATCATCACCATCATCATAATCATCATCATCATCATCATCACCATCATCATCACCATCATCATCATCACCATCATCACCATCATCATAATCATCATCATCATCAATATCGTCATCATCATCATCATCATCATCATCATCGTCGTCTTCATATTTATCATCATCGTTCTCCTTATTGTCATCAATAACAACAACTCGGTCAGACGATGAGTACGTGCGTACCATTGATGGGTAATCAAAAGATTTCCCTTTTAAAATAATTTCCCCGTAATACTACAAAGCTTTTATCAACAGGTGCTTTTTATCTTTCTCTTCTTTCTCTTCTTCTTCATCATGTCCTTCTTCTTGTTCTCTTTCTCCTTCTTGTTCTTCTTGTTATTATTACTCTTGTATTCGTGTTCCTCGTGTTCGTGTTCTTCTTCTTCTTCTTCTTCTTCTTATTCTTCTTCTTCTTCTTCTTCTTCTTCTTCTTCTTCTTCTTCTTGTTAGGACATGACTGTGGTTCATCCAATACTCTTTTTAGATTTGTATTGTTAATCCACACATGTGCCTTTAATCTTTTCTGCATTAATGCTACCATGGCCTTACGACAGTGGATCAGTTTTGTTATTTCAACTCAGTTTCTACTCGGCAAGCTTGACACATTTTCAGTGAAAAAACGTGATAATCGATTTTGGAAGATTTTGGAAGATTTTTCTTGAAAAATGTTTGATTGATGAATATGACAAGAAAGAAGAAAAAGAAACAAGTAATCATTATTATAGCTTCCTATAACTTAGCTCCCTGATTAGGGGAACGACGAGGAAAAAACGGGTACAAAAGAAAAATAAGCAAGAAAACCAGCTGATCAATAACCACGCCCTGTGATTGTGACGTTGCACCCATACTTGAGCGTACAGCCAATGGCGCCGTGAAGATTGTACGAAGCCACACCCCTTCTGCGTTGCGCACACGGTTTAATCCGCGGAATGCATGCACGTCGAATGCAGGCGAGCAAATGCGTGCTGTGTGTGCGCTCGCTAACATATGCAGGTTATGATGCAAAAAACGGCATTAGAAAGCAGCAAGGGGAGGTTTAAGTATACATGCGACCCTGGTTGTTTTGCAATTCAGATCAGGGCGAGGGAGTAAGATGGAGACCGTCATATCGACTCCCTATTCACTCAGTTTATCCCAAGCCGATATCACCCCGTCATCGAACAGCTTGATTCTCAGTTCAGCTACCGACCACATACATCACAACATCACAAGTCTCTCTGACAACAGTATGCAGTCGGGACAGGTCAACGTCATGTATCAGAAATTGGGCAACGAGTTCCTACAGCAACAAGGCGGCAACGGGTTACCGCTCGCCCACCACGGGGCGCAGTGGGTGACGGGATTGAGCGCTCCGCCGCACGCCGATCCGACCAGCCACTGGGCAGGAGTTCCAGCTCATCTTCTTGGCCATGGTCAAGATATCAAACCGAACTTAGGACAAACTCGAGATGAAATAAATGAGTTACATCGATCCGGTCATTCACATGTGCAGTCAGCGGCGACATGGAACACGGGAAATGCTCATATGGCAATGCCGATGTCGATGACGATGCCGATGACGACTTCGAGCGGTGGTGGTCCGTTAGGCCACACGCCGACCAGCGCTCACCCCATGTATACATACGGTGCAATGAACGGTATGATGAGTTGTGCACAACAGTTTGGACAAAATGGACCTATGCGGGGTGTTCTGGGACCAGGTGGTGGTCAGTTACCTAGTCATAATGGCTCCGAAACGGTGATCGAAGACGATGCACCGTCATCGGATGATCTCGAGCAGTTTGCAAAGACATTCAAACAACGTCGCATTAAGCTCGGCTACACACAAGCCGATGTTGGACTCGCCTTGGGCACCTTGTACGGTAATGTTTTTAGCCAAACGACAATCTGTCGATTCGAAGCCCTACAGCTCAGCTTCAAAAACATGTGTAAACTGAAGCCGCTGCTAGCAAAGTGGTTAGAAGAAGCCGATTCAACCTCCGGCTCGCCGACAAGCCTCGATAAGATCGCCGCTCAGGGTCGAAAGAGAAAGAAGCGTACTAGTATTGAAGTCACAATCAAAGGAGCTCTCGAAAACGCATTTCTAAAACAGCCAAAGCCGTCGGCACAAGAAATCTCAGCTCTCGCTGATGGACTGCAACTCGAGAAAGAGGTGGTCAGAGTTTGGTTTTGCAATCGACGACAGAAAGAGAAAAGGATGACACCGCCGCTGAACGGCATCGGACCTGGAGGTATGCAAAGCGCTGATTCACCGCCACCCGGTCAAGCAGCAACGGGAGAACACGTCCTCCCGCACTCGACGGCCTCAGGAATGCATCACCATCATCATCATCATCATCCTGTGATTACGAGTTTGTCATCGCATGCGCATCACATCGGTCCCGGGTCGTCACCCATCCACGGCCCTCCCGCCTCCGTTTCTCCACCAGCCGTCCACTCTCCCATCAGCTCAGCTCTGACACCACACAGCCAACACCAAGCCCAGTCCGTACAGTGACCGTTGGTCTATGCTATCCACCACCATCCCGCCGACGAAGCCGTCGTTGATGAGCGAGCAAGTGAGCTGAGCGAGCGAAAGACTCGGTGGACGGCACCGCTGATGGGCCGGTATCTCCCACCTGTTAATGCTCTATCCGCGCTCCTGTTCAACGCGGCATCTACACACCGTCATCCTACCGAACATTCACGAGCATCGCCTATAAGGTGAGGACTGCTAACTATTTTCATTTAAAGCATTCCATTTTATTTCTATGTAAATAGTAAAAACTCCAATTACAAGACACTTACGCACGATTGGAATGATGTCCTGTTGCTGAAAATATGGAAGATGTTGTTGAAAAAAAATTGTTCGAACGCTTTGAACTCAGGAATACACCTACGAGATTTAAAAAAAAGACACTGAGAAACTTGATGATTTTGTTTTCAAATGTTTTTCGTTTCATGTCATACCCTCAAACATGGTTTCTGGGAATCGTCATAGTTATTACATGAATGTGTGCTCATTTTCCATGAACATGTGCAAAGCTGAAACACTTAAATGTAGAATGGAGATTGTACAATTATTTATTACTTTGCAACTCATTCTTCATGCTTTTGTTCTATCTCATGGAGAGCACGAAAACCTGCAATATCTCACCAGATCACTTCATAAATGATCAGAAAGATCTATTGTTTCGTACTTTTTTCGATTATAAATAATTTCAGTTTTGTAATCATAGAACAATATAAAATTAAATCCACACCAATTTAACTTGCCACTTAAGTATGCAAATTGCAAGAGTTTCATGGAGGAGCGTAGCCGGTGTGGTCGCAAAATAGGATGAATAATGCCCCAAACAACCCGCTATGCTTTCTTGCCTTTTTGCACTCTCTTTTCAACCAATATGTGCTCTCAGATTAAATCGCAAAAAGCACTGATTCCTTTTTATACACCGAGTAAGCTCAAAATCTGGCGAACTCGTACAAAAAAAAAATCAGGATTTCTTGTTTGACAGGCAGCTATAATGTGTGTGAGGTGTATTGTGAGTTGTATTCAAATGGCGACAAAAAGCAAATGTGCTCGACGTTGCATCTTTTGTTAGGGGACTAACTGTTTGACTAACACACACGATCACCTCCAAAAGTGGTAGAAATGAGGGGGAAAAATAAAGAGGGGAGAGAGCAAGCAGGGAGAGAAAAAAAGGCCGGGGTGAAACACAATAGGCAAGCGTGCAGTAAGCACAGACGTGTGCAACCAAAAACAATTAGCACTCTTTGAGCTATTGTGAGGGCAAAGCAGTCAAAATGTTGGTCATGATATTTCACCCCGTACGTTGAAGCAGATGGAACTATTTTGCATTGAATGTTGCATTTCACTCAGCTGTAGAAAGTATGGCTTTATGGCGTGAGAGAGGGAACAGTGGTGATTTTTTAATACTGAAGGAAAAATTATGAACTAAAACGCTCTGTATGTGCGTTTAGCCTAAATTGGGCAACGAGAGTGTTGTCAATCTTTTTTCCACGTATTGTACAGTTATGTATTATAGTCCACTTCATTTTATTTATATGCTGTGGAAATTTTTCTATATTCCCTCCAAAAAATGGACAAAAACAGGGTAACAACATTTGAGATGGATTTCTTTTTCGCTGTAAATGTGTATAGTGTGCTCGCAGTGAAGGAGCTGGGGAAGTATCAGTGCAAAGTCGGTTACAGATACAAGAAAAGGCCGAGGATGTTTTATTTTCTAACTTATCAGTATTACAGTAATATATTCATTGTTTTATTGTTGAATTATTTATTGTTTCTAAAGTTGTTTTGACTGAGGACGATCAGTCATGTTTTACAATCCTCGCACAATGAAACTAATTTAATAATCCAAATGTTTGTCTTCATCATAGGATGATGAAATGTCTTTTAATTCCATTCTTAAATTCAGCATATTCACGTATCTTCAATTCCAAAAGCTAATATCTGATAACTAATATCAGATTATATTGCATAATGATTGTGCTTTTTCCCTTTTACAGCTAATTTTAGACTTTTTATAGCTAAATCTATAAAATCTAAGGATGTCTAGGTTTTAAAATTTACGTTAAGATGTATCTAGTGTTGTAATATACATCAAAAATGCTTTGATAACAATGCTGGCATCTTTTGAAATTACACTCTGTTTATTGACCGATTTTCGTTCCTCCAATTGAAAACAGTTTATACCAATACTTTATCTCTTTATTTTGCTTAATTAGGGAATTATAGAAGTTAATCTTGGAAAGGAATTGGATAAAGTAAAGACAGAAGAGATTTTCTTTTAATCAGTCCATATTATATCACGCATTTTAGCTCAAAAGCAGGCCTTGAAATGTCCATGTATTGTAGAATGTGTATACTTTTCCTTTTTATACTTGCTTATTATTGAAAGAGATTTTTATGTAGAGGACAAAATGCAATCATACACTACGTTTTATGTTCTTTTGTTACCATGTTATTAATATAAACAAAGAAACGGTTATTTCTATTATGATTAATATACCATTTCGATGTCTGATTCAATTTTAGTCGTTGATTTTATTTGATGATATTATGTATTTAAAACAGAGGCTTTGAACTGACATAATAAAAGGCTATGTCACCCTTGAAATAATTCTATACTGTTGTGTTTACTTTTATTATTCATTGTACGTTCAGATATCTACGCATGCAGGTGCATCTGGATAGGCACTACTCTAAAAGAATCTAAAGTGTATGAATACCAGTCACCTATTGCATAATATCTATTGCCAGAGTCTCCTGACATAGCAACGCTGCCTGCCTTAAAGCACGTCACATTGTGAATGCAAGAGGAGAAGTGATTGGGAAAGCAAAACAAAAAGAGGTGAATGAAACGGCATGATTTGGGAAAGAACCCAATCAAGAACTTTGATTGGATGAGAAAGATTGATTTATAAATAAATAGAACAATATTGTGTTTTAATGCATTTGAATGCATTTTAAAAGCTTATTGCTAAAAGCTCTCTCTAACAAATAAATCATGAAATCGTAAATTTCGGGATAATTTTCAAAACGACATCATCAAATTGAGTTCCTTGACAATATAAGAACAGTGATCTTTAAACTTAGCATCGCAAATCAACAATTGCATTTCAACTTAACATGTGGAATGGAAAAATATACATACTTAACCTACATCCTTTGATGATGCGAATTACTTTAAAATATGAAATTGTCCACTATTAATTGCCAATTTTAAACCATAACAAAGAAATCCCAGCTGCGTCAATCGAAGAATATAAGAAACCAATTATTAGTACTAGAAAATGATGATGAAAAACATTTTTTTCGTGATAAACTCATTAAAATAAAATCACAAGAATAAACACAAAAGCCGAAAAAAATGATAAAAACCAACGTCACATAAAAATGCAGGTAATTCCAATCTAATAAAAACTCTCTGATTGAATTTTAATTGCATTCATTTCATATTAAAGTATGAAATGGAAAATATTTAACATTTAAAATAAGTACAAGGAATGGACATTAATTATTTTGTCCTTTTCTTAAAAAAATTACAAAGTAATTCAATTTTCTTTTTAATAAACGGATAACTGGAAGTAGAGCGGGTAAAAAAAGGAATTATTGCATTTCTCGTACTAAATTCTCGTCTCTTTGGCATGTTATACCGCTGAGCTGCTGGAATGTATTTTCTTAATAAAATGATTAATAACAAGTACAAAGCATAATACAAGTATTGGTTTTACACTCTAAATAATCGATATACCCATTTACATTTTTGTTGAATGATATTTCTTTATGATAATTGCGTTTTTTATTTAAGTGTACGTCGAAATTAAATAGCATACCATGCTATGTAACATTTATATCGGGCTTTATGACAGGATAGATGCGCATACTATTTATGAAATTTTATTTAGGAGTTGGTCCTTTACAGAAAATAAATCTTGATAGTGTACGTAATCGAAATAATTTATATTCGAATGAAGATGAGATGGATGGGAGTTTCTTTTAATGATAAATGTCGTTTTACAATGAGCATTGTGATGATGGTAATGATGACGATGATGACGATGATGATGATGATGATGATGATGATGATGACGATGATGATGATGATGATGTTGATGATAATGATGATAACTATGATGATAATGATGAGTGACGAAGACGATGATAATGAAAAACATACAAAATTGGAATGTAGATTAGTGAATTTATCGAGGATAAACGTCGACGATAGTAATGATGACGATGATAATAATGTTGATGGTGATAATGATGACGGTGACGACATTGATGAGTACATTCATTTTCTGAACGATAATCGATGAAATAGAAGATGTAAGTTGTGTTTTGAAATCAGTTATTTCCATCGGTGTCAAATCAATAATCGTTTTAATCTTGGTTTTGAGAATTGCCATCTGAGGAATTTGATTCTTTTGACACCGTTTGCTTTTCTAGTGTTTAGTTTAATTTACAGAATTCAACCCTAACCTGTAAGTTATTTGATTAGAGGTAAAATATAGCTCTTATATCCAATGTTGTTGAATTCAGCACGATGTTTTGATATTTGTTTAAATCCCAAAATCACACAAATTCCGATGTTCAGTCATTTTCAAATATAGACAGACAGGAAAATATTAATGTTTGTAATTTCTTAATTATTTTGATTTTTATGTTAAATTAGCATGTGACTGCTATTTGGAAACCAATTCAAAGATATGACTGTATTGATTACTGGGGTCACTTTTTCGAACAAAGAAATGGCTACTGATTGAAATCAACATAATGAGTACAGCAGTATAGAGCCACTGTAATGATTAAGATATTTTTGATGATGATGATGATGATTCTGTTAACGATGATGAAGGATATAAAATAATTCTTCTCTTTTTGTTGGATTTTTAATTGACTACGTTTATATTATTTCACATTTTATCGTATTGAAACGATGAAACGCAATGTTTTGTTGCGTGTAGGTGTCAATTCAAGTACCTAATTTTAATACGGTAATTTCATGTGAATTAGTATATTATCCTTTTATTTATCAAACTAATTATTTTTTCGACGGTACAGATAATTCAAATGAATTTGATCATGCTATGCTTCCTTCCATATGTCATACGAATGTGTTATTGCACAATATGTAGCTTGGCCTTCCAGTCACTATAGATGGTTCTTTCAGTTATTTTGGGATGGACACTACTAGTTGTCGTGTTTTACTGGACAATCTTCCTGGCCAAATGATGATGATGATGACCCCGAACAGGATGAGGAGGACAGGAGAAAGGACATTACATTATGTGAGCCGACGCCAACGAAACAAGGCGTAGACGAGTCGATGGCAGGTCTTTCTGCGGCCACTCTCCCGTGATAGGAAGCTCACCGCTGCCCTCATCTCCACCTACACGCAGCTGGACCGGACGGCTTTCAGTCTTTTGTTCGTCAGCCAGCATAAACTGCCTTTGTTTCGCGAAGCCCAAGCCCCATTTTACACACAGAGGAGGTGAGTAAATGTTTGTTAGTTCCTCTTGATTTTCCAGTCAATAGAATACTCTTTTCTTTTCTCTCTCTTTTTTTTTCTTCCACTGCTCGAATCCTTTCTCTGTTTATTATCCGCAGCGCCGTGAATGCAGTCATTTGCAAAGACCGTAAACAACAGAGATTAACTGTAGCTGTTTAAAGTCCGTTGCAATCAATGATTTCATTGATTGCGCTCAGTGCGCACGCCAAATCGCTTCTCGATCCAGCGCTGTCGCCAAACCAAATCTCAACGCGAAACAAATTTGTTCACCGTACCTCTCTTTCCTACTAGACGCTTACAACATGCTAGAATTGATTTAATAATTCCCTCTAAAGACGTCGTATATTGGCAGATAAAGATGAGTCTTGAAGAAAATAATCCCTCTTTATCGCATCTTATGAGAAGGCAACATGCGTAGAGTGCTTTATCGCAAATTCGCGCGCTACAACATTCACTTTTTATGATCACTATCATGTCTGCCGCTTCCCCCCTTCCCAACAGACGACGTTCCGTCTCGCAAACATAGTAGAGGACACAAATTAATCGACCCTGACTGTACTATCAAATTAAATTACTTGGTATCATCTCAAAATGATCCTATTTTCCGCCTTAACTCTTGTAAACGACTCTAGGCCCTTATTATTGTATTATTGTGGCGTTTTAGCCAGCGTAACTGGTACATGTATGAGCATCAACACATTGCTTCAGAAGGTCGTGCGGCTTGGCAGAAATAATATGACGAGAAAGGATGAAAGAAGTGAATTCATTGAAGGCAAGCAAACTAAAATACTTTCTCCCCCCCCCCCCCCTTTCTCTCTCTCTCTCTCTCTCTCTTTCTCTCTGGTGTCCACGTTATAGTCGCGTGCGAATTCAAAACAAAACTACCCAACCCCCAAAAGAACGTCTAAAATCAGTGATGTGCTTGCAAACGAATCGGTTATTAAAATTGCTACTTTACTTCTCCATTTGTTCCCCTCTCATACCTCGCACACACTCTCTCTTTCTCTCTCTTCCTTTCTAAACCTTTCATCTCTCCCTCTCTCTATCTCTTTCTCTCTTTCTCTTTTCTTTCTGTACCGATAATATTTACGCCTGGCGGGCCTCGCTATTGTATGTCGCCGGTTAAAAGTATAGCAGAGCGGTATGAATGGTTGCCTTGATTCGTCCCGTCAGCTTCGGGGTCGATTTGCCAGTCGACACGTGGGTCCTTTGTTACTCTCACTAGGGCTCCCCTGTCGTATTTTTAGCTCCTAATTTGTCCACTTTGAAGGGGAATCCCTTTTTTCCTTTCACAGTTCTCTTCAAACCTAAAAGTCTTGGCACCCATCGACTGAACCCAAACTTGGGGGAGCTAAAAGTACACAAGTTTCGAAGAAGAACAAGAACAAGAACACGAATTAAAAGAAGAAAGGAAATAAGGAGAAGAATGAGATACAGAAGAAAGAGAGAGAAAGAAGAATAAAAGAAGAAAGAAATAGAAGAATAAAAAGAAATGAAATTATAGATACCCACAATAAAAACAGTCAACAGCAACAACAAGAAAAAGGAATAAACCGAAACACTGCAAAACCATACAAAAACGACTATTCCATCAGCTAACCGATGATTTAAATATGTTTTAAAGACTTGTTTACACTTGCAGCAGTTTTCTCAAATCTTAATCAATAATGTATCTTTCCATTTCACCTTTATGAAAGCGTTGTCCTGGTTTCTGTAGAAAACGCTTCACATTGATATTGTATCATCTCCTTCTATTCGACAAGTCCGTTTTACTCCCTCCTACTTCATCCTTTATGTTTGTCTACTCCAAATTAATCTCCAATAACCATTTTTTTCATAATTTCTCTATTTTTTTGGATTTTCTTCTTCTTTTTCTACACTCGACACTCATTTTGACCAATTTCAGTGATAGAACATTAATCTAATTGATGGGAAAAATATTTCATCTTCGCTCACCTATTTTGATTATATTTTATTTCAGCCTGTTCTAATCGAAGCTTACTTGACAAATGAAAGATTATTATCTTAAATACTCGTCTAAAAATGAGTTCAACCTCAAGAGAGAATGTGGTCAGACCAGCAATTAAAACCATGGAATACCCATTCGGTCCTAAAACCTATTGCCTGAATCCATCCATGCATTCTGAATACAACAGTACCCGATGTTTGCCGAATGCACTCTAACGCTGCTCTGTTAGCACAGGCTTACTACAGATTCATGGTGTTTGTATGTAAACACGGTTGTTCTTATGAATAAACAATGATACGCCAATGCTTGTATTGTAAGAATGTCGTCACTTTTTTTTTCTTTAGTCCGAAATCATTGTCGCGTTTAACATGTTTAAAACGGGGTTATGATCCATACTACCCATATATTTCTCTATCTCTCTCTCGACATTCTTCTGCCACTCCCTCCCCATTGCTCTCTCTTTTAAAAAAAACTTCCTCTCATCCTTCTCTTCTCTTGCCCTCTCTTTTTCTATTTCTATGCTTCTTTCTTTATTTTCTCTCTCTCTCTCTCTCTCTCTCTCTCTCTCTCTCTCTCTCTTTCCCTCTCTCTCTTTCTCTCTCTTCATTCGTTGTTCACTCTTAATAGGTGGAACGATGAACAGATGAGAAGTTAAAATGTAGTTTATTTTTAGATACTTCAAATATTAATTGTATTCATTTGTGACCATGCGGGTTCAATGTTCCAGTTGTCAGAGCGCCTGTTGTACATACCAGTTGTTGCTAGATCGGGTGAGCCTATGGTAATGTTTAGTGTCACAAGTAAACACTGGATCACTTGTGAAGTGACATATAGACCATTTAACAATCGTATTGGAATTTTCTGAATACTTTAGATTTAGATTTAGATTTTATTTATTTCCGTTTCAAAACAAACAAAATATAAACAGACATAATATAATACAGTCAAATATAATATAAACAAAGTAAATTCAGTATTATGTAGAACAAAATTTAGTTGATAAGAAATATTGGGAAAAAACAGTACTGAACAATAGAAAAAAATGACCTTGATGAAGTAATTCAAAACGGAGGGGCTTGCTAAAAAAGCAGAGCTTGTATGAGGCAAGCCCCTGACTTAGTTACATGGATACGCTTAAATAATTATGGTCGAAAGCTAATACCAGTAAAACACACTGAAAGGGAATACAAAAAAAAAGAAAAAGTAAAAGTAAAAATAAAAGTAAGATAAATATAGTAACAGAGAGAGAGAGAGAGAGAAAGGGGAGAGAGCAAGAGAGAAATAGAGAGCGAGAGAAAGGCAGCAAGAAGGAGATGGGGACAGGAGGCAGGTACACCACCAGGTCGTTAGGCTTGTTTAGTGGAACACAAAATTGCTCTTGACGACGCTAGATCTTGTCTTTGATTGTCCCGGCATAGCAACAGCTAATGTATGTAAGGCTGATTCAATCCGTGACTTTATCATACGTTACAGTTAAATGAATTTAGCATGTCGTCAACGGTTCTTGTAACAAATACACATGCACTTAAAAATATATTTAATTATGTACCAATATTACTTTTAAACAGGAATTGCAAAGAGCTACCGTACAAAAGACCAATCTTCAACATTCACTCAATGCTTCCCATGGAAGTAAGGTCTAAGCTTCTTTAATTCTTATCCCAGTAGTTTCTGGCGATGTTTGTGTTTACATTTTACTACGGTCATGAATTATTTTTGCGACGACACTTAAAGGCATTGTTTCACAATGTTTCCAGTTTGACAAACCTGAGATGTATAGCCCTACGTGTTATCAGTGTCTGTGATATGGTGTAATACTGAAGCCCTAAAAAAATACTTGCGCTTCGAAATTGTTTATGAAGTGCTTCAAAAAAGTAAAAATATTTGAGTGACCGGTTTTACCATACTCATTTTCTCCAATAGACTGTAGTGTTGAAATTTCGATTTCCAATTATGAATATCTTGATAATCAGACAAGCGATCAGCTTGTAAAAGTCATGGAATTCCTGACTGACCTATAGGTTTATAATTATGATTGCAGCATATGAACTAAATCCAGGATTTTGTTAAGAATCTGAGGCAAAGTTACCGAATCCCTTTAAACATGAATGTCGCATTCATCCATTGAGTGTTGCAGTGTTAGGCAATCCTCATGTAAGCTGTCATTTCACCAAGGATATGATAAATTTTAAAAAGCAAGCATACAAACTTTAACAAAATACAAATATCTTATTATGTGATCAAATATCTTATTATGTGATTAAAGTAGGCCTATCTCAGTGATATTTTTTTTATTGAAAACCAATTAAAAAACCTTGTTATGTCGAGGAATCTGCAAAGAAACTAACATTATGCTCACAAACGATCAATACCTACCAAGTTTAGACGTGTGGATTGATCCTAAGAAGAACAAATGAACAATATCATTTTAATAAATGTGCCTTAAGCTAAAAATTGCTTGGTTGACGTCATCCCATCGTGAGCATCGATTGCGTTTAAGGGAATTCCCCTTCTTTTTATAACGTACATGCAAATATAAACACTGATTTTATATTCACTTGATACAAGCATGGGATAAATGTGTTTTGAATCTGAATCTGAAATCTGAATTCCTATCAAAATAAAATAAAAAGCATGAATAAAACATGCTCGTGGACGATAAGTGATGATTATAATTGTTAAATGTGGTACACTGCAGAAAATATTCAAATTCAAAGTGAGATGTAGGAGAAAAAAAACCCATCTCTTTGGTGGTTCTGCCTGGCCTACTAACGGAATACTGCTTACATTCCGCTTGTCAATGCAGGAGATATTTCAATTATCAAAACCGCAACCGCCTTCTCGTCAATTTATTCAAATTATATGCAGCGATATTTTTCTTTCTACAGGTCATTTTCCGGGTGATTGTAGTGTATAGGAAGAAATAATGTATGCAACAATGATGCATTCGTACTGGTATTGAAACACAACGATGTCTAACTGCATTTCAAAGGGTCTAGTTCACCACGAGACATAGATCCTGTAGACGGAAAATGTAAACTTCGATGATATCGTGTATTTACTTTTTATTTCTAAACACAAGTAGGTGTAGAATCATAATATTAGCACAAGTTTAAAAAAAAATAAATCAAAATGCGGTGAATACGGAGAGGACCACTAGTGGTCAATCTCATTGCATCCGAGATCTTTGCGAAGGTTTGTCCGACGTAGCAACAACTTTGACGGTACGTGCAAAACCGGCGTCTTAGCTTAGATTACATGGACATTGTGGTAGATTTCATGTATACATTAAAACATGTACATAATTTATACCATGGATTTGTGAATAGAGACTACAACAAAACGTATATCAAGTACATACATTTACAATAACTGTACGAATGTCTTTCAGCTATTATGGCCGTTATCCCTTTTTCAGGTTGTTATCACCTTTTCCTTCATTTACATGACTTGTATTGTCGTGTTATTGTCTGTATGACATTACCCCTGCTGTTCCTTTTGTGATGTGTTGTTAATTAATTCATTTAACTGCAAATTCATTCCAATCTCATTCATTCATTGAAGAAGTAAAAATAGCTCTACAATAGGCCATTTTAGTAATGTAACCAAATGTAATGCATTAGTCTTTGTGAAGTTTCTCAATACAAATGATTTCATTCACCTGATAAGCATAATAGTAGTTCAATAGACAGAATCCGAAGTGCATACATAAGTTGTTGCCAGGTAGGACAAACATTATGGCTTGACCTACCTAGCAACACTTAATATATGCAGTTTGCATTCTGACTATTGAAATACTACTATTCTTATCAGGTGAACGAAATAATTTGTATTGAGGCACTTCACAAAGACTTATGCATTAAATAGTAGTAATACATTCCGAAAGTGCCTATAGCTCGTCTCGGGGGAAATACCACTAAAGAGACTTCATATTGCCCGGTAATGATCTCTGTTTAAAATAAACAAACAGACAGACATGTAAACAAATCTTATTGATTGATTGATTTTATTCGTCAAGTATAGTACATTGAATGTTTACATAAAGCAAAATGAAACGAGAAGATACATTGACAGGATAACCCATGAAAGCCGGAAAAGGCTTATTTCCAACGGGGTCCTATTTATTTATTCTTTAAACTGTAAACTAACCAACCAAGTTTATTATAGTTTATGACAAGCATTGCAAGTAACATTCCCCGAATAACCCTTTTCGTTTATTCATATGTGTACCTCAATTCTCAAACAAAAGATGTTCGGTTTAGATGGCATTGTTTGAGGTTATTTTGACTTAGCAACACCGATTTTCTCGTTATGTCTTTTACTGATATGTAAGCAAAGAAAACCACAATAAATTCGAGAACAAATTATAGCAGGTCAGATCGAAATTTCTAGTAAAATAACATACATGCTTGTTTTACAATGGTAACCTGGAATTACTAAGGGACTGCCCGACATAACAAATCATGTTAGGAACCGAAATTCCAAAATTCAATCATTTGTTTCATGTGAATTAAATAGTTACTCCCTTGCTGCTGGGGAAAAGAAGCGCCTAAAGTCAACACGATCAGTGAACTACTGAGAGGTTTTCTTACTTTGTCTTTTATTTTATAGACCAGGAAAAGCAGGTACAAGGGATGTTTCTATTTGTAAATACATTCCACTTTTTTTTTTTTTTTTTAGACCTGTTTATTATAATGTATTCAAATCAGTGTGTTTCTCTCCAGATCTCCAGATCACCAGAGCCACCATAGTTCATATTTAATTCATCTGCAATAGATGATGACATATATAGATGGAATCCACTTTGCATAACTTGATATGTCTGGCGATCCTCTAACAAGCTTTTGAGTATCAAGGAAAACCTTTCTTCAATAATTATGTATGCAAACAATTGGTATGAACACGCCTATTTTGTATGAGTCTTGCATGCCACACATGCTATGTCGGGCAAGGATCTCCCTAACATTCCACTGTCCGCTTATAATACCACGTTATGCGTGTTTGGTACAGAAAACATTTAATGCTGTCAATCGCAACCTCAACTATGGACTGGCACAAACACTATGAACATGACAGACAATGAAAGCGGACAAAATATACAGTTCCTCAGGTAGACAAAGAAACATCCCTTCACTGCTATTATGTACAAATTTGTAGAACAGGTGAATATGCATGTGTCACCTGTTCTACACATTTTTACATAATAGCAGTGAAGGGATGTCCCTTTGTCTACCTGAGGAACTGTATATTTTGTCCGCTTTCATTGTCTGTCATGTTCATAGTGAAAAGGGTGTACCTCAATGTCTTGCAGCATAATAAGGCAAGGTATAGTTGCAGTCTGAGCATGAGCAGATAAAGGTCATTGCAGACCAAATTGTGAAATACACGGAGACAAAATACTGGATACGTGCTCATGAAAGTTATGTAATCATTATTAATTTATGCACAAGCAGTGTACTCAATGATACACAGGTGGAAGTATTCTTTGAAAAGTGGAAACAAAGGCTGCTTATGTAGCACCTCTATCGATGTAGGAGCGATTATTTTCATAATTTACAAAGTGGGACCTCTTCATGTTTTGAAGATCTGTGGACACTCGGGGTCATTTGGGACATGTGCTAACCGTGAACTGGTCTATTATGCCATGCCTTTTACTGGGAATACTTACACTATGAACATGACGGACAAAGAAGAGGACAAAATATACAGTTCCTCATTCTCCCCTTAACAATTGCTGTGGTAAACAAAGAGACATCCCTTCACTGCTATTATGTAAAAATGTGTAGAACAAGTGTCACATGCATATTCACCTGTTCTACACATTTTTACATAATAGCAGTGAAGGGATGTTCCTTTGTCTACCACAGCAATTGTTGAGGGTAGAATGAGGAATTGTATATTTTGTCCGTCATATTCATAGTGTTAGCTTTATAGGTCCAAAAAAAAAAGTAAAAACCGTTATGAAATTGTTTCAACAATGATAACGAACCCTTTTTGGTGGCCGAGGTTACGACATTATGCAAATTATGCAAATTTGTTATATAAACAGAGAAGGAATATGTGAATGTATCCTGTGTTTACTAGGAGTTATTTTACCATGTTTTGTTTGCATTTCGAACAATATATAATGGTTTTAAATTTTGATTCAGATTTGAAGCTTTAAGATACCTAGGAATAGCAATTAGCATAATCAGTGTATTTTATAATTTTTCTTCATAGGTTTATTTTCAAAGATGCTTAAAATCCCTAAAATGAGATTGCATTGAAAGAACTGTTTTACTAATAGATTCAAATGTTATGCATATTTTTTAAACAAACGTTGTTCTTGACAACCGTAAAGCTTGTCCGATTTTGCCCGACATGACAACAAGTAATATATGCTGACTGGATTCCGAGTATTGTAGTTCATTCATAAATACAAGTTTAGTGAAATAGCTCGTCACTACATGTAGGTCCCCAGGAAAGAAACATCCGACATTTGAATATGTTGGTAAAAACCGGTATGTTGAATCGAAATGAAGTGAATTGAATTGTATTGTATTGATTCAAATTCCTTTATTCAGATTCACCCTCCTATTTCCACTACCAGTAATAATGGAATTTTTAGATTTGCATCGCATCTTCACAATGAAGCTGAAATGACCGTGTCCAATTCAGAAGCTCACTAAATTGATTCGTGCTATTGACTACCGATACAGCTTCATGAATATAACGTCATGAGTGACATCATTCAAGTTTTGATGTAGATCTTATATTTGTTTATGTTATAAAAATTAAAAAAATACGTTTACTATCATCAACAAGGACTATTTCGTAAATGCGTAACATGTATTAACCTTTTGTGCTTATGTCCCCTAAGGCTTCTTTATATCTCCGTCTATAAATTATTAGTCTGTCTGTCTGTCTGCCTCGCCCTCTCTCTCTCTCTCTCTCTCTCTCTATCTTTATCTTTCTCTCTCTCTCCTTCTCTTTCTCACTTTCTCTCTCCCCCTTCGCCTCTCTGTCAATCTCTGTCATTCTCTGTCTCTCTCTCTCTGTCTCTCCGTCTAAATGTATCTCTATCTCTTTCTCTCTCTCTATATATGTATATCTACCCCTGTCCCTCTCTCTCTCTCTCTCTATCTCTCTCTCTTTCTCTCTCTCTCTCTCTCTCTCTCTCTCTCTCTCTCTCTCTCTCTCTCTCTCCTTCTATCCAGTTCCCGCTTCTATTACAAGCCATTATGATGGTTGTTTATTTAGAAAGGAATACAGGATATTCGCTTACAGTGTATGCTGTATTTTGTTGTTGAAACTCACGTCTAGATATAATGATATGAATTCTCAATATTTACATTTGTGTTCAATTATCTGAAAGCATTATATAGTTTGAATTCAAGCCTATTCGTATAGATGTATTATTAGTATTATTATCAAACAGCCATTTGCCTATAAAGAAACATTAAAAGACTTCAAGTATATATATATATATATATATGTTCATGTGTATAGCAGATAGTGACAAATATATAAATTATGTATGACAAATATATGAAATATCAGTTTTGATAAGCATGGTACATTCAAAACAAATAGATAATGTGTAGAGATTCAATGCTTATACCCCTGCCAGTCTCTCTGTCAATGTATACCTCTGTCTTTCTGTCTTTTTCTCTTCCTTTTTTTCTCCCTCCCCCTGTCTCTCTTTCTCCCGCTCTCTACCTGTATATATCTCTCACACTGTTATATTGGTTTATATAAATTTATGAACTGATCATATATTTCTCGAAATATACACTTACAATATACATATAGCCATACTTTGTTGAACTACGCACATGTCTGCACATAAACACGCCACACATATTTACTCATACTCACTATGTATACGACAATTTTTCTTTTTGAAATCAGGGGGTCTACATTTGACAAGCTATAACCATGGACCTACTAAGAATAGGTCCATACTATAACTTAGGCTCTCAGTAGACCCCCCTTACTTTATTGTTCTAGTTTCCAATCTGTTCATTATTCTCTGTCTTGTTCTTTTCTCCAAAAAATGTAAATATCTGTCATAAACTTGAATAATTTGTGGAATACGAATACATAAATGAACAAGGGAATGTCGTTTCCTATTTCCATGTGCTACTTCTACCCATCAGTATTAGTACATAAGGCGGACTGTGAAATAAAGCTTCGGTTAACCGAGGAGTCTTGGTATACCTTTTGGGGTTATTGTGTTTAACATGTTGTGGTAAATAAATCACATATACCTGATATATGCGGGCTCTGCAGCTAGGCTTCATTCCTCGCACTGTAGTGGTAGAGCTATAGACCGCGGGCCGAGGTGCATTTTCTTTTCATCTCGTGCCTCAAATTTGTATCTAGCTGTATTTTGGTCAACATGTGTAAAAATATTTATTACAGTCACATTTGAAACTCGTCAGTAACAAAACTTGCACATTTTCTGAAAATATCAAAAAACAAAAAACAAATTTGAGACAATTTTTCACTTTCTACGGTAAGAATGACCAATCACAATACGTTGCTGATAGCATGATGTGTGGAGTGACTGGCTTTTGGCCAATCATATTCTTTGTTTTATGCGCACGCCTATGCGACTTTCACTGTGTACTATGGCGACTTCTGAGTCGTTTGATGCCAGTGAGACGGACAATTCTGAGGCTGGTGAATCCGCTTTCTGTTCCATACATGTCATCGATACTCAGAGCAAGATTATACCATTTAGTGATAAAAGCTATCAAAAGTGTAAGGAGTGTGCAGCTAAGTGGGTAATCGTGGAAGAGAGTTTAGAAAGTGAAGTTGCAGAGAAGTTGCAAGAACACGTACACGAAAGTGAAGGTGTGGGACAAGTCGGTCTTCAGTCATCGACAACATGCAGGTAAGTTATCACCTAATATATTGGTATAGATCTAGATATCTAGGCCTGCATGAAATGAAAAGTGTTCACATTTTCCCTGAAATAAAAATTGCACTTGAAAAAAGAGCAGAAATTACAAATTTGGTCTAGAGTAGTAGAGAACAGACTAGATCTAGACCTCTCATCTACTATGGTCCTGGATTACACAGGATAGATTTTCTAGGTCTAGATCTACTACTACTAGACCCTGTCCCTACTACTACTGTCTAGACCCTCTACTTTTTTTCGTCTACAGATAAATTATAAAATAGTCTAATTCTTGACTCTTGCTTGTGTCAAGAAATTAAGCCATTTCAGTGATTTACATAGGCCTAACTACTTAAACTAGGTCCAGCAGTTCTTGTATTTTAGCAGATTGAACTTTAATAGAAATTATTTATTAGTCTACATCTCTCACATTTTCTTTTACTAGGGAGCACCATACTCGGCTTCGAGGATATCATGCTGAATGTTACCGACACTTTTGCAACGTAACGACAATCAGTAGAGCATTGACAAAATTTCAGAAGAAGAGAGGTAATAAACAATGATTAAATGCTGCTAAAATAATTTAAACAGTACAGTACAAAGACAAAGAAGAGAAGGAGAGTGTTTGATCTGTGCGTGTGTGAGGCAGTGCAAAAGAAGACACCGGTAGGTGCAATTGTGCAATAATTGTTCTGCATCTACACATTTAGATCTACTGGCGATTTCAAGTTCAGTGTCAAAAGCCACAACACTGAACTTGAAATGAGGCTGGTGTTGAAATTGACCTCGGAAAATATGTTGTTGAATGTTGTCTGCTGAACCGAGTATCATGGTTCGCTTTGACGATTTATTTGTTATTTCCCTATTCCCCAACACAAATCGCCTAGAGATTGGGAAATTTGTGATTTGAAGTTCGGTGTTGGTGTTGGTGATCTTAAGATCATGAACCAAATGATAACGTCACAGCAAAGTTGAGCGAAATCCAATTTACAGTCAAAATGTTTTACAAATCATCAGAGCTATATATGTGTCTATTTTCTCTTTTGATTTGAAAATACGATTTTAGATTTTACATCCTGTTTGATGAAATTTGAATGCCATTTCTCACTGATTTCACTTTCGTTGTATAGCCTTTTCGCTTGAAATCGTGAGTGGATCACATAAAAGGCGTGACATCACTCCGTATTGAGCTATTTCTCAAGTACAGTCAGTGTTGGAGCTCGGTTCAGCAGCTTGATCCACACTTTCAACACCAACACCACATTGAGTTATATATTCAGAAAATCAGAATGATTTTGATAAAATTGGTTTTAATCAGTATTTTTTCCCCTGTCTGTTCCTTTCTTCCTTCTCTTTTTCTTGTTAAACCCACAGATGCTGAGAAGACATCTACAGAAGATCCAGAGGAAGTGTCAGCAAGTGAGGATGCCCCTGCACCCAAGAGACTGCTGCGGTCGAGAGTATCCCATGAAAATCAACCCTCTACCAGCCATGACTTTGATAAGCCGCATGTATTGCCAGTCCATTGCATTATCTGCAAAGGAGCTAAGTATATCCGCGAACAGTCTTCTGGTAAACGGAAAATAGAAAAATTAATTCTTTGTGAAAGAAAAGATGGGGGGCATCTGTTAGAGGCCGCTTTATTAAAGCAAGATGAACAATTGCTTTTACACATACGTGGGAAAGAAATTGTTGCAATAGAAGTAAGGTACCATAAATCGTGCTATTACAGGTATACAAAAGTTGTGAAGAGATGTAATACTTATAAACAGGATACAAGAGTTTGTAGCATTGTAACATCAATACGCCAATACCTATATGATAGTTATCCTTCCATGCAAAAACAGGGTAAAGATATGAATATACCAATTTCTGTTCAAACACAGTTGTTTGGGACAACTAAGGTCACACTTGTATGATGTTGTATTTTACTGTTCATGTGATTTATATGAAAACTTTAGAGATTGATGAGGCTTAACAATTTATAACCACTTTGAATATATAGTCATTTACAGTATTTGTGAGGTAAATGTATACACTTCCAGCAAAATGTTTTTGATGCCCAAGTCTAGTAGTGGTTTATTGACTGCACTGCACATTCAATTGTTTATGGTACATAGTCATTTAGACAAACATAACATGAATCCATTGTTACCATGTTTCACTCAGGTGTACATGTACATGTAAATGGGTACCCATCTAACCAGAGCAGTACATATTTTGTTGCTAGGTATTACTACATGCAGGTAAAGAGAAGTGTCATAAAGCATAACAAGTGCTCTATAAACAGGAACCAATATTTTATTTTGAAAATTCCTGATACATGTTGAGTAATGGTCATTCCCTTTGTCATTCTGGAAAGTATTTGTTCTTCATGTATTTTTTTTTCATCATGACTTGACACTGAAAGTTGTTTCTCAATATGTTAATGTAAGGGAAGAAAATACTTGTAGATGTCGGGAGATAAATGTGTTTTTTGCCTCTATTCACTGCTAAATAAATACATTGTACCATTGTAGGTATAGATTTGAACTGGACATGTAAGTATTTTGTTCCATTGTGAAAAAATATTCTAATTGTGCACTATCGGAGGATTGAGATTAAGTAGTTCACAATTTTGTAAATACCATGATTAGTAATTGAAATGTATTCACGTTTAAGTTTATGTTTTATGCTGTACAAATGTGGGTATCTGGCAATTCTTGTTTTTGTCATCAACGTAATGGAGGGAAAATATTGTTAAAAATATAATTAAATCATCAAATCATCAAAGGCAAGTAGCAAGGAAGTTGATTTATGTCTGGTTTCCATGCCTTGTATGAATCAATGATGGATTTTCTCCCTCTAACAGTACACAATGATATTGAACATTTGAAAGTCATTGTATGAATTAATTCTCTGTATTGCTAGTACAGTAGACTTATACTTGTTCAAAATCTGTTGGGGCAGTTTAATAGATTTGGTATTAAGGAATGAGTTTGATCATTGTTATGAAAAAAACAAAAACAAAACTGCCTGGAAATTTCCTTTAAGAGCCAGAAAAGTGTACCTCATCATGAATACAATTTATTTTTCTTACAATGAATCTACTTCATACTATGCATTACGTCTAATGCCCCCCCCCCCATTGTCAAAACTTCCTGTGATTTTGCAATGTATTTGAGATACATGTAGTTAAAAGATGATTAAAAATATTGATTGAATATGGAAATTTTGGCTTATCTATCTTGACACCTGTTCAAATTGTGTTTTAATGTAAATTAATTTATTGGATTGTTTGTGTGTGTGTGTGTATGCACTGTATATATATATAGAGAGAGAGAGAGAGAGAGAGAGGGGGGGGGCAGACATACAGCCAGAGAGAGAGAGAGGGTGAAGTTTTCAGTATAAGTGTGGGGGGTGCTATATTTGTGATGGGATACCGAAGGATGGTTCAAGTTGTGTAGTAAGTGATGAATACTGCTAGTCAAAATGCATTGAAACCATGATTATACTCATTAAAAGATGTGCATCCTCATGTGCACACATTGATATCCCCCCCCCCCCCCAAAAAAAAAAATGAATAAATACATAAATAAAAGTACCACAGTCTACCAAAGTCCCCATTATCTCCTGACCCCCCCCCCCTCTTTTCCACTTCTCTCCCCTCTCTATTAATCTCTCTCTTTATTTATCTCTATTTATTTTCAAGATTGTTTTTGTTTGTTGTTTAATCAAAGGGGGAAGTCCATCCTGAATAGAAGCAGAAAAAAGTTACATTGTGGAGTTGTCGAGTTGTGTTTCATTAATCACACCTTCAAAAATTGATAACTTGCTTACTTTCAAAACTTGCTGAAAACTTTCACTGTCGTCTTCCTTTCATTTTTCTGACTTTATTTAAACTAAAATATTTGTTAGGATGGACTTAACCTTTAAATAAAGAAAAATATAACACCAACCATTCCAAGACAGACTTGGGTGTTATTCCCTGGGTGAAACAAAACCTCCAAGTCCAATAAAATCCTGTGGAACCCATTAGCACAACACAGATCTCAAGATTTGAACACAAGAGGGCGCTGTAACTTTTTTAAATTAGCATAATTAATTAATGTGCAACTTATTGCACTGACGAGTTATCAATTGTTATTCAATGATTTTTGTTCTATTGAGTAACAAAAATTTAGGTATATACAAGAGTTGAGGCACGAAAATGAAAAATAAGCCACATATTTGATCTATGGCCCGCGGTCTACTATGGGCAGAAAGCCAGGCGCACTTCTTCATCAGGCGTCAAGAAGTTATGTGTGATGCAATGGCGATGCTTATAGACCACGATCTCTTGAAATATATACTAATTAATTGATTAATATTATTTTTGTTATAAGAAAATGCTTGCATGTGTAAAAACATTCACACGATGTGTATTTAGCCTCTCGATACGCCATACAGGCAATACTCATGCGCCCTACTACCCCCACCCGAAATAAATCCTGTTCGTACCGAGCAGAAATAAATTGTATAAAGTCAATCACACTAGAGCAATTTCTATAAGCGTTACCCCTTACCCCAACCTTTACCCCTTACCCCACCTTTTACCCCTTACCCCACCCTTTACCCCTTACCCCACCCTTTACCCCTTACCCCTCACTTTACCCCTTACCCCACCCTTTACCCCTTACCCCACCCTTTACCTACCCCCAACCCTCATGCCCTTCCCCTTCCTCTCCATATTATATATATATCTATAAATCATTATTTCTTTCCCATAAATCCCCCCCCCCTCCCCACATACCACACATGATTCGTTATCAATCGAATCCCCTATATCAATATTTAAAAGTATTCATATTAAAAACAATTGTTAACATAAGATGTAAGAAGAATCATGAATTTTGTTCTGCACTCCTTTTGTTGTTATCATCTTTGCTAGCCATGCGAGCCAGACCTATATTATATTTTCAGTCTTATGTCATGTATGTGGGTCGGGTGTGATAGTATCACTTGCATTTCCACCAAAATATTGATTGGCGAATACAAATTCAGGTGTTCTGAAATTCAAAGGAACCGGATTAATTATTGAAACGAAGTTGAAGTGTGTGTGCAAAGACACTTAGGAGTAATACCTTAATCATACGAACGAGAAAATTCTTCTTCTTCTTCTACTACTTCTTCTTTTCCTTCCCCTTCTTTTTCTTCTTCTTCTTCTTCTTCTTCTTCTTCTTCTTCTTCTTCTTCTTCTTCTTCTTCTTCTTCTTCTTCTTCTTCTTCTTCTTCTTCATCTTCTTCTTCTTCTTCTTCTCCTTCTTCTTCTTCTTCTTCTTCTTCTTCTTCTTCTTCTTCTTCTTCTTCTTCCTGTTTCATCATTCTTCTTCTTCTTCTATTTCTTTTTCTTTTCCTTCTTCTTCTTCATTGTAAAATGGACTTTTCATTTTTTTCTTCACCATGGTTATACCCCCTCACTAAAACACGGACCCCTTCCCCTTCATCTGTATCCCCCTTTCCTTCTCGTCGTTGCCCATTCTCCACCCCCTCCCCCTCTCTCTCTCTTTCTCCTTCTCTACCTCTTTTTCTCCCCCCCACCCCTTATCTCTCTCTCTCTCTCTCTCTCTCTCTCTCTCTCTTTCTCTCTCTCTCTCTATCATTCCATCTTTCTATCTATCAATCCATCTATCTATATATTTTAAGTTTTCAATTATCTCTTCTGACATATTAATGTCTTCCCCGCCCTCAGTTATTTTAAATTTGTATTATCATTATCACTATTAATTGTTTTTTGCATATCTCTCGCATTTTATTAATGCTTCCTCCTTCTCCGAATAATCTCTTTTACGTGATGCAATAAAAACAATGTACAAAATCAAGCTTTGATCACTGCGACGCCATTTATGTATCCACCGTGTGTGGGTAAAATACACGTGCTTTTCTTTACACACGCACATTACGAACAGTGCACACACAATCAACGCATTACACACTTCAATGCTGTGTGTATAGCAGGTATATGTGCTATATATAATTCTAGCTGTATATACTAGGGCAGAATACGTCCAAAAATATTTCAGATGGCCCATTTTCTGTTCAATTTTTAGTTCTTCCCCCCTTTAACTCTTCATAGATTACTCGAGCCAGCTGTTTTTAGTTAGACGGCTGTAATCACATAGCAGAAAAGTGCTCTCAGTCTCTCTCGGTCAATTTATCTCCGAATTCAGTAAACGATTTGCGCGCTTTGAAAATTGTCCCTGTCAAAAAAATGATGATCAAAAAGTGTATATTCTTCCTTCCAATTGTCCTATTTAGTCTGTATGCGTTTCGATGAGAAGGTGAGGTAAAATGCAATTTGCCAAGTGCTTGGCTAAAAAATAGTCGAGACTGAACGCGAAAAATATCAAAATGATATTAAAGATGAAAAATTAAGAAGACGTTTCAAGCTTGACGATCGCGAAGACTTTCGAGAGATCAATGCAAGTGCTACTTCCATAGCCTTTTGTAATGATTGTAGAGTGTATACAAAATCATGTTAGGATTACGTAATATTTCTTCCTCATGTTTCCACAATTCAAAGCGTGATAGGCAAGAATCTTAAGTTTCCCTTCATTTGATTTTTCAAAAAGTCTTTGAGAGCGCGTTTAAAGGCTGGAGCTATGAAAACAAATAACTAAACAAGATTCTATTAATATATTATCCAATGCAATATTACTATTGTTTACATGAATCTATTTTAAAACATTAAATGTTTATAGATATATTATATAGTAAGTTCGTGCACAAAATAACGTACACTGGCTACTTTTCAAGCTTTAATATTCCATATTAAAATAGAAGATGAAATAGATACGGATGTATTAATGCAAATACTGCAAATATTGCTATTCTTCTGTTATTCGGAGAAGGTAGAAAATAAACACAAGACGAAGATGAACAAAAAGAAAAAGAAAGGAACATAAACTCTAAGAATTAGAGAAAAACACTTTAACAGCTGCTACACAGTTGTCGGATTATTATTTTTTTCTTCTATCAATATAATTATTTTATAGTTTGAATGTTATTTGCACGGTTCTAAGAATTGTTTTAAAAAAGAGTCTTGCACATGACAAATCTTATAATCTGAAGTACGGTTAGTTGAAATTGAAATCTGAATTGAAGAAATAAACGGTGCTTTCCTTTTTCTTTTTCACCCGTTTGATTATGTAAGTAGACTATCTTTCTTAGCAGTGTTTAGATTTTCGTAAACAACGCTTTTTAAAAATAAATTCCTCTTCTTTCAGATAGCTTACATTTTGACTTTTTATGTTGTTGTCTTCTTTTAAATTTACATGAAACGGCACCGCAATATGGCACTACGAGTTTGTTTTCGTTATCTTGAACGAATTTAACTTTTAAATCTTAAAAAGGTATTTAACAAAAGAGATCTTTCTTCTGAAATTTGTTCGATATAAATCAAAGGAATATTACTCCTCAAATAGTACATTTCTGTTTATTTTTCGCGGTATAGCAACAATATATATGTGTCTTCCTTAGACGGTGAAAGGTTGGGTGCACTCCGAGAGAGTTTTCAAAAGTACAAGTAACACCAACAAGTCAGTCTTACGTCTTGTTGCGTTTTATTCTGCCCTAAATTAAGGCATTTCTTTAACCTTTCAAGTGAGATCCTGGCCCGTTTGATGTTTCCCTAAGCGGCTCTTTCTGCCCAATCTTACTCAGAGTTTCCTCGATTTTTTCCCCTCTCCCTCTCTCTCTATTTCATCATCTTCGAGTCGGGGCTGACTCAAAGTACAGCGCCAAGACGCAACATACAATTCTCTTCATTTGGACGGTATAATTGGATGAAAACAAACTACGTTTAATTATTTACGAGGGGCAGTTGGAGTGTTCGTGTACGTGGGCAGCGGCTGGCTGGCGGGCGGGCGGGCGGCGAGCTCAGACTGATATTTGGCCGTGTTGCGTACAATGTCGTCTACGTTTGGAACAGAATAAAAGACATCACGTTAGATAAAATAGATTCTGATATTGAGTGTGAGTGTGTAGGGGTTGTTCGTCTTGTCTCCCGTCACCTTCTTATATTCTTAGTGAAGTTAAACAATATCAAAAAAGTATTTATTATTCACAACAAAAATGTATTGTTATGTGTTAACATTTCTCTCTTCGTTCAAATGTACATGATTTACCTAATACTTTTGACCCTCTTCTATTCAACAACATTATTCTGCCCCTTCCTCTTTCTCCATCATTTTGGCATGACAATTACTTATCATTAATTATTATTTCTTTGATTTATATCAACTTCTTATACTTGATTCATCTTGGCCCTCTGTTCTTCTTAACGGAATGTTGCTCGTGCTTCAGGTCATCCTATCCAATGATGTTCTTCCACTAATTTTCAAAGTTTTTCCTAACACCCCATCATGTGCACTTCATAGAGCTAATCTTATTTGAAATATAATACTCTGATTGCTTGGTCGCCGCGTTGTTTAGTTTTATTTTCCGTATACAAATATGTAATATGCGTACAAAACTACACTATGAAATTAAACAGATATACACATGTACATATTATCAAGAACTGAAGCAACGGCTAGATTGATATTGATGTATGTTCTTCCTGGTCGTTATCCCCCCCCCCCCCCATCCCCACTCCAAACCCATCTCTATTGTTTCACTATCTCACTTTTGTACACACAGTGTCTTATAAAAAAATATTTGTACTGAAGACTTAGGGTGAATGAAGTTAATTTTTGTCATATCCTTTGGGTTCACCATACTGTGTCATTCCAGAATATTTTAATAACCTATTACTTAAGATGCAAAAATGTAAACCATTACGTCATGACTGTCGTTCGTAGAATAATACTCTTTGTATTTTTTAATTTCTCGCTGTTTTTAATGAATGTAGAATACTCAGACAGCGGTTTAAAAATATCCCCGTCAAATATTTACATTTTCGTTATATCTGTACACAGCCGGATATCAGAACATAATTCTTTTTAAATATTTTATTTTGATACACCTTGTAGTGATCTGTGTCAGGGAGGGCAGTCATGGGCTCCTATACCTCATCCCATGTCATTGGTCCTTCATCAATCGCTTGATTCGCACAAAGGTGTTCCACCATACCGGCTAACAAGCTCCCCATACCCAAACACTCAGCACGCTAAACTCACTAAAACGAGAGGCAATTTAAAAGTCCGAATCGACGCGAAATAGAAGACACAAATTGAGTGAAGGAGAAGCGTCGGTTTCATGTCATTAATTTGCCTTTAATATCGCCATCCCGACAAGAAATCTATCTTGACGGATCCTACTGCCTTTGCCTGGACACGGCCAAGGAGTTTGAATAGAAACTCCATCTTGTTGAGATGACGATGTTTGCTGTGATGAAAACAATGAGAGGGAAATCGATGGTGAAAACAATGTACAAATTAAAATTTAAAATATGCGTAATCTAAGAAATATTGAGTATATATTTTGTTTAGATGCATTACATCATCTATGTCCTCGATCTTTAAAACAGTTTTAGAGAAAATCCAGGAGTTTGGCGTATAAATATAACTTGAGAAATTAGAATGAGATGGACAGTGAAAACTGAAGAAAGGTTTTGACATTCCTTTCGCTAAAATCCTTCGTATTAAAACAAACATTGTTCCTGTTTTTTTTAATTTTTTGTAAGTGTTATACAAATATTTTTCTTTCAATTGTACTTTATTTTCTTTGTCATCGCTTTTTAAAACAGTTCAAGAGAAAATCCAGGAGTTTGGCGTTTATATATACACCTATATAATGGGGGAAATTGGAACCAGAAGAAAGTAACAATTGGAAAAATATTATGGCATTCCTATTGCTAAAATCCTCCGTGATTTAAATGTATCTTGTTCGTGTTTGTTTTTTTTTTTTTTTTTTTTATATTTCGATTTTTTTTTTTAAAGATCCAAGAGTGTGCATCGAACGTTGGAAAAATTGAAGTGTTTGCTCAAAACGTGGTGACCACGTGTGAAAAAAAGAACCATATTGTGAAGTTCCCTTTCTAAACCTTTTATCTATTTCGTTAATCTTTAGTATTGCTTTCGGAGATATTGTCAGGTTGTCATGGAAACCGTCCAGTGAAAATCAGACATGAAACAGAAAATATCACCATAATTAGCAAAAAGGCTGAACCAAGAGGCAAGATGGTGTGGGATTCAAATGTATGAGTAATGACCTAAACACAAGAAGCGTCACTTTACTTATTCATTTATTGTTTTATTTATTACTATTTCACATGGTAAGCACATTCAAGAAAAGTTGCTATTCCAAGGTGACCTGGAAATACAAAAGAACTTTGTACAATTAAAAGCTACAATTGGAGTAGCGTAAATAAAACGAATTCGATATCGTTTATTACCTGCCCTAATCAATGTTGCGAAGGCAATAAGCGCATACACTAGTATTGTATGAATGTAAATGCTCGCGCTATTTATTTATTTTGCTGAATACGCCACGTATTAGACAAAATTAATGCATAATCAACATCTGGATTTAGATTTTAATTGACACGTTAGAATTCTAATTCAATACAACATGATTTCGTTTAGAAATTCAATTCCAAAGTAAGAATGCTCTTAAACAAGGATAGGCATATGTCACAATCTATATGTGTATGAATACAATTATGAGCAAGATAATGAAAATGGAAAAATTGAAAATAAAAACTAATCAAATTGGTATCATTACTGCTAGTGTAAATTGAAAAAGCACAACAAACTGAAGATTTGTTTTAAGCAAAATACGAACGATGCATGGCTATGTTGACGATGATGATGAGGATAATGTTGATGATGATGATGATGACATTGTTGATGATGATGAGGAGGAATATGATGTCAATAACAAAACAATAATCTTGAAAGCGATGACGTTACAGGTGAATTATTACGTCACAATGACGAACATAGATCTGAACAGAGCAAAACACACCGCAGACATGCATGATAGTAGGGCTAGTCTTTGTAGTAAATACATAATATTTTTGTTTTGATAATGCTGAAAGAGGGGGAGGTGCAGAAACAAGCAGAATTGTTTTGAATATGGTCTACGTTCACGTTTTACAGAATGTCTGCTCCGGGATATTAGTGCCATGTTATTCACTGTCTGTTTTTTTTTTTATATTCTTGACTGATTAAACGTGGTAAGTTAAATCGACGGCTGCGGTTAAAACATGAAACCAAAATAGACGAGCTTAAAGGCAGGCGTTACTACTTCAGCCAGAAGGGATTAGACCGCCCACCGAGCCAGCGAGGTCACTGTGACAGGTGGCTATCTCATTAACTCAGCTCTCATTTAACATAAGAAAAAGAGGATCATGGGGGACCAACAGGCACCGATTGGGGAAGTTTTCTATATAGAGGGAGCAAGTAGCTACAAGTAGGACAGTGTGCCTTTAAAAAAAGCATCGTATTGGGAAGAAGTTAACGTTCTACAATGATAGCGCCTAACGATGTCCTTGTCATATTATAAGAGCCTGATAAATATCGTTCTCAAACAAATCCCAATGGTGTCTGTCTTTACCATTCATCGACTCGAAGTCAAGGATTTCTTCTTGTTCTATTTATTAACAAAACTTTATATGCATTCGAACCAGTTACATGGACACAACGTTATAATTATACTTTACGACGTATACCTACATGTACATACGTAAAGTTGCGAATAGCCCTACCATTTAGAAATAAAGGCTGAATGTTCCTACCATAGCTCCTCAATCATCTCTCTACCCCCTCCCCCTCTCTCTCTCTCTCTCTCTCTCTCTCTCTCTCTCTTTCTCTCTCCCTCTCTCTCTCTCTCTCTCTCTTTCCTCATATCATAAGCTATTTACATAATTATATATTCATGCGCATCTATTCATCTATCTACCGGAATAACTTGACTTTAGTCTTATGCACTTCCTTCGATTTATTCTTCTCTAGTCTTATTACATGACCTCTATCATCTACCTCTTCATTTATTACCCTTTCCCCTCTCCTCCGTTTTCTTCTCCCTTTTCACCTTTTTTTCCTCCTTCTTCCTCTTTTTAAATTTATCCTTCCCATTCACCATATTTCGATTTGTTTCTTTTTCTCTTCATCCTATTTTACATATCTTCTTCTTCTCCTCCTCCTCCTCCTCCTCCCCTTCCTCCTCCTTCTTTGTCGTCACATTCCTTCTTCTTCTTCTCCTCATACCAATCATTCTATCTATCTATTCCTCTTTTCCATTTCCCGTATCCCATCTTTCATTGTACTTCTTTAACATGACAATGTTCATCAGTCTATCCTGGTTTCAACTCCCAAGTAATCATCTATACAATGAGGCTTGTATTCCCTTAGTCCACAGTTTATTTACTACCAAGTAATTCGCGCTCGGGTGTGAATTTTCTTCACAGGGATCGCTTAATTTGTTTCGTTTTGGGGAAAGTTTAGATGAGCCTAGAAGTCGTGTCTTGTCTGCTGTACATTATTTAGTCGATATATTATGGCGCCACAAGAGACAAATGATTTCTGGTGAATTTGGAAATAATAAGTAAGATTTTTGTCAATAAAAGGCTGAAAAGTTTGGATGAAACTTTCATTCCACATGTTTGTGTAGTCCTATGATGCATGTTAAACTTTATGTGTGCAGTGCAAGAGATTGTCAGCAACACTTGGT
This sequence comes from Strongylocentrotus droebachiensis, assembly GCA_035222895.1. Classification (NCBI taxonomy): domain Eukaryota; kingdom Metazoa; phylum Echinodermata; class Echinoidea; order Camarodonta; family Strongylocentrotidae; genus Strongylocentrotus; species Strongylocentrotus droebachiensis. The sequence continues at coordinate 319,238 of JAVYIG010000277.1, read as the reverse complement.
CACTTTCTTTCCATACCCTCACCGTATGGACCTACTATGATACAACAGACATAACAGACATGTAGTACATACATGTACTTAACCTTTTCCCATCGCTTTCACTCCCTTTCACAATGCAATCGAAAGGCCAGAACTCAACTTTCGAATATTCAGTACAGGAAGGGGGGGGGGGGGGAGGTTTTTTCAGTAAGTCATGCTCAAATTTTTCTCTGAAAGCAAAATAGGGAAGTTTGCCTGAATCGAGCAAAATGGTTTGAATTACTTACCTGTATGAACATAATTAACGGCAGCGAATATAAAATACCAGCCCATAAACATACCTTCCCATAAAGAAGTCTGAAGCTTCAAAAATAGAAGTGAAAATACAAAATTACCGAGAAATCCGACGAAACTTCGCATTATTGGTAAGATAGCAGCCAGGAATGACATTGATTTATGATTCTAAATCAATTTCTCCTGGTGCCTAGACAAAATGAGCTATTATTATACAGGTACAGCACGTTATTTGCAAGGGTTTTATTACTTACATGACTTATGCAACATTCTACAGTTCGTCTTGAACAGGAGTACATAAAATAACCACCAAAGATGGTTTGTCGTAAAAATCCCTTTCTGGGCTGAAGGAAAGGCTAGTAGTCAGGTGAATGTCCTTCTCTTGAGGAAGACTGTTTTCTTTTCATTTTCAACAAGTTTTCTTCTCCTCTTTGTTTATCTATTTGTGTCCGTTTTTAATGTCTGTTCTTGGTATGTACTCTAATGTTGTTAATGTATTTTGTAATGCAAGCTTCTCTACAAGGACCTAGAAACGCAAAATTATAAATTGGAGAAGAAGAGAGAGAGAGAGAGAGAGAGAGAGAGATGAGGAATGGAAAGTGATATTGAAGTCGAGAAAACAGAACAAGGATAAGATCAAGTCGAGGAGGGGGAGGAGAATGGGTAGAAGAAGAAAAAAGAAAAAGAAGTAGAAGAAGGAAAAAAATAATAAGAAGATAAGGATGACGATGTAGAGAATAAAAAGAATAAGATCATTATGATAGTGGTGGTGTTGGTAAAGAAGAAGAAGAACAAATATGAAGAAGAAGAGGATGATGACGATGATGATGATGATGATGGTGATGATGATGATGATGATGATGATGATGATGATGATGAAAAAGAAGAAGGAGAAGAAGAAGAAGAAGAAGTAGAAAAAGAAGAAGGAAAAAAGAAGACGGAGAAGAAGATGGAGAAGAAAGGATGTAATGAGAAATGCACAAAAAAATAGAAAGTGCAGTAAAAATAAAAAAAAATATTGATCTAAAAAAATAAGAACATGAAGGGGAAAAAAGCAACATACACACTGTAGAAGAAGATAACATTTTCAAGGAGGAGGAAGGGGGAGCACGAGGAAGAGGACAAGATAAAAACGGATTTCCGGAAGTGCCAAAACAACTTTCCATTTGTTCCAACATACAAAATGACGACATCGTCATTTAAAAAAAAGTCTGTGACACTGAAGTCTCTTGTCTTTTTTGAGAATTTTTAATGACAATGCTATACCCAATATATTTTGTGTAGTGCCCCAAGGGAGAAGGCACTTGAGAGGAAACAGAAATGTATGATATTTTGTACACGACAAAAGGAGCAGATATCCGCGACTACGTTACAACCCAGTAACCAGATTGCCGATTTAAGATTTCCATAGCATTATTGATCTAATATTTTAAATTCTCATAACTTTCTTATTATTGTTCCGATTTATTTCAAATTTTCGCCATTCTGTTTCTTTTTCTTACCGCTTCCATTCTAATGAAATTGGTACAAATTGGAATTGACTTTAATTGTATACATTAACTTTTGTATAAGAAAAAAAAGAGGATATTCCATGAAATTAAGATTATTCAGTTTATTCCCCGAAAATGTGTCCTTTTTTGTTTCTTTATTTTCTGTGTCTCGTAAACACATTCGGTGGAAAATGCCCACCATCTTTAACAAACATTATTGAATGAATTTCTGCTCTTTTGTATCGTCATGTCGGAAAAAATGGACCGATACATTTTCACCATAGCTAGAAGTTATACAGTGTAGAGACATCGATGTGTCGTTGTCAAGTGGTTTAAGCTCTTGTTCGTGGTTGCGAAGGTCAAGGGTTCAATACCATGCACGATACTAATGTGACATCTACATTCTCAACTCTACATACACATGATACAGATATAACATTTTCGGGTTCATTTCTTGCAAGGACACACATTTTTTCCAAAGCCCGTCATCAATGAATATTTCCAGAATTATTTGTGAAAGTGCGCTACGCAAGACGGCATATTAAACGACCCCTCCCCCCCCCCCCAACAAAAAAAACAAAAAACAAAAATTAATAAGTACGCAATACTTTTGGGGCGTTTCAAACGAAAATGAGGTGCGTTATATACACGTTTATTCACCACCACAAAGGGTTCGAAATTAAAACGATATATATTCGCGTGAGTTTCCCTTTTTCATGTCTGTACACACAATTTCCTACTACTGAAGTTGGAGTAATTTTCATAGGCTACTTCTTTGCATATAATAATGTGACAATATGATTTATTTTTGCATAGATAAAGTTTATATCTTCTCAGAACTTTATTGTTCAATCTCTATGACTCTTCTAGATTCCTCAATAAAGTTCTGAGAATATAAAAATGTTATCTATCGAGAATAAATCATATTCTCACAATCACTTTATGAAAAGATACTTTTTAAATTCTGACTCTGTGGGAAGCAGTGAATTAATGTCGGCGGACGCTTCATTTTAATGAATTTGTCAAAGGGATATTAAATGCTTAAAAAGAAAGACGGACTATTTTGTTCCTATCAAAAGACATCAGAGTCTCTTGTAAGATTTGTTAGAAGGAAAAGTAGAAGTTATTAGACCAAGGGGGATGCCAAGAACCAACTGGGATGATAATAAGACCTGGCCCGTATTCAATACACTTTTCTAAGATAATTTTCTTAGACTTTATAAGAAGAATGTCTTGGAAGTTTATTGAATACGGGCCAGGCCTGGAGTGGAATGATACTGTACGAGTGTACACGGATGCCAGATAACAGAGATGTGTGGAAAAAATGTTGCAATTAACCTCCGAGCTGGGAGAAAGGATAGATCGAACCACTAAATACCCTAAATATCTATCGGATTATCTATTGATAATCAAACTACCCCTTATCGGAGTCGATATTTTTTTCTTCTCCAGTATTCATTTTAATTTCAACATTTTTGGCGATCTGTTATTAACTAGGGGGCAAAGTAGGTTTTTGAGACATGGGATGTTATAAACGGTCGTTGGGTATCAACGTGTTCAGGGCACCTCCCTGCATAATTTCTAGGTATTGTGCAGGGAAGTACCCTGAACACATACCCAACGACCTTTTACAACGTCCCCAGTCTCTAACACCCTCCCCCACAAAACAGAAGAATCGGGGGTGCCCCTAGATATAGCCCATACGGGTCTTTCATAATCACTTTTTGTTAATATAATAATCATATAACTTGTGATTATAGAGTGGGTTAGTATCTAAAAGTATTTGATGAATTCATAACGGATTGGTCAGAATCCACGAATATTACCCGGGAATCCACCCAATGTAATTTCAATTATTTTTCATCATTATCAACTACAAAAATCTGGGAAAATCCAATCCGTGTAAGTGTACATGCATTTTATTAGCTACTTTAATTTGATTTTTTTCCCCGCTATTTTTATCATTATTTTCAGATTTACTTATCTATTTAATTACCCTTGTCATCATCGATATTATATTATCAATATTATTATCATTGTTTATCATTATTGATGAAGTTGTTATTATTATCACCATCAATATCCATATCATCATCATTATCGTTATCACTGTTCTTACCATCGTCACCATTACCAAGCATTGTTACTTATCATTATATCTATTATTTTATCGGTTAATCCTCGGTTCACCCGAAACGCACCCAGACCATTGAGAATCATGCAGGGTTCTCCCAACGAATACATGAAGCTCAACGAGGTTCGGGTCGGACCGTGTCACGGCCATGCCTAGTTTACATGTCATCTGCTTAGTGAAGGTGGACCTATACCCTACTAACAACGTTATATTGGGATGATGATAATAATAAAAATGTGATAATTAGTGGGCGCTCGCAAGGGATAGTGAAAGCATGCCGAAAAATGATGTATTACATTTACGGTGCACATTAGGGGTATTAAGCGAGGGGTTGGGGGAGAGGCGGGCAGACTCTAAGTCTGTGAGTAAGCTAGCAGCGTATACAGGACGACATCATATCATGAATGGCATCTGTCTGTTCGAATATGGGCGTCTTCTTCTCAGTGATGTGGATTATGAGTATTGTAACATGACAACAAGGATACATTTTTTGAGGATGATTAATGTAAGGGTAAAATGAAGACATCTCGCAGAAGTATTTATGATTATTACAGAGATGCTACCAGTATAACTACTTCTATTATTGCTACTACTGCTACTATACTACTACTACTAATACAGTACTACTACTACTACTACTATTACTACTACTACTACTTCTTCTTCTAATACTACTACTACTACTACTACTACTACTACTACTACTGCTACTTCTACTACTACTACCTATTTTATTCTTCCTAGTCTACTTCTTCTTCTACTCATTCTTCTTCTCCTTCCTTCGTCTTCTTCTTATTATTATTCACTTTTTACATTGACTAAGTCAATGTCTTGTGTCTTCTTTTTCTTGTTCTTCTTGTTTTTCTTCATTCACCGCTTCCTATTCATGATATATTTCGAGATATAAAAATGATATCAAATTGCCCGTTACATAGTATTTTGATACGAAAAGAAATGTTGATCATCCAGTATATCTACATCCACATTCACTTACCTAGATCCTATCCAAACCTCTCAGATTCATCACATACCACCCCCAAAACATGGGATAGTCGAGACTAATTACGTTGAAATGTTAAACAATCCCAAACATTGCCTCCACTTTATTGAATTCTTCACCACAAAATGTCGGAGCGACACGTTCTGCCTCCTTCAATGTAGTCAATAGTGAGCAGTAGTCTAATAGAGAGGATCACATCAAAAGAAAGAAAGAAAGGAAAGGAAGACGAAAGGAGGGAGAGAATGTGAGAGAGTATGAGATTTGGAGTTGATTGGAAAGTGAAGACGGAAAGAGAAAGAGAGCTATTAGAAAGTAAGACGGAGAGAGGTCAGAAAATAGAAGAGTCTTAATTTTCTGAAGCAAAATGGGAGAAAGAGAGAGAGAGAGAGAGAGAGAGAGAGAGAGAGAGAGAAACAGAGACAGAGACAGACAGATAGAGATTTTGGGTTAAGAGAGAAGTTCCTTGGTATAGACGAAATGTAGCATGTACATATTTGTCTCTGTCCCCCCCCCCCACCCCCCCCCCCCCCCCCTCATTCGCCACTTGTGGGAATCGCAATATCTAACGCTCTCAACTTCATAACTTTCTAAACCATTGTCTAATTTCCCTCAACCTTTCACCTATTTACTCTGCTGAAGTCTCTATTTCTACGCAAGCTAACTTCAAATGGCAGCAAGATTCACGAAATCTGAAGGAGGAGAGCTGAGCTATGCAATCATTCCAAGAACAACATATCAAAGATTTGCAACTAAGATGGCGCTAGTGTAACACATCTTGTGAAGCTAAAACCTTTCAGCAAACATCTTTATTTTGTTGTTAAACTAAAAACGGGGAGGTTTTGAAACAATCGCGAGGAAAGCTAAAACAAAGCCAAAGATTGCGGGGAAGGAAACGGTAGAAGAAAGAAAAGGAGTGAGAGAGATTGGGAATTGCAATACCGTACACTTTGTACATACCGTGTTTGTTTACATTCACACTTGTACAGACGGGTGTTACTCATTTCTCGGTGAAGTGCACCGAATTTGTTCCCGTATGGAAGTCAATATCAACACAGTCCGCGCTGTGCGGTACTGCAACCTGACTGCAATAAAACGCAATATCAACGCCATTCCGAATGGATCGGGTGCGATGAGTGCAGGTGCGCCTGCGGGGCTCTTAGTAGGAGATTTCACAAAGTCTGAGAAGGACCTAAGATGGCGTTGTGGTAATGGCGCGCTCGGTGAATGACCTAAGCTGAGGGTTCTCTTCATATCGATCAGGAGAAGACCGAATAGTTGGTGTGTTCTCTCTCATCAAAGACCAAAATAGAAGCATAATGAAGAAAAAAAAGGGAAAGCAAAGGAAATTCAGTAAGTTTGAAGCGTTTTTAAAACACCTTCATTTATTCATAGTCTTGGCGTACAATTTTTCTTAGGCACACCTAGCCAATATTTGTCACATGTTTGTCTGTTTTGTTGTTTGAATGCAATTGTGAATGAATCTTCATTCTCCTTTTTACATAATAACTACCAACTTTTACTTCTTCTTTCTTTCTTTTCTTTTCATGAATTCGTCAACATTCGTCACCCTTTCAGTGCGTGTAGATCTCGTATGCCGTAAATAGGTTGTGTGCATCATCAAGTTTTATGCTCCGTGCGTATCTTGCATGAAAATAGAACATCATTAGCCTTAGTTTTTATGGAAAATAACAATGACCTGATTTTCTTAACATCACCCCTCCCATAATAACATTCTTACAAAACATCCTTTATTACATCATTGCAAAATTTTGAGTGCGGAGCATTGTGCAGAGCATTTTTTTATACTGAGAGCCCGCAACACAAATCTCTCCTAAACTGCTAAGGGCCCGATATGACCCCATAAACGTTTATTAAAAACGAGTATATATAGGATTTCTTGTAAATATGGGGTACAATACAAATTGAGAAGAAAATCAGATTTTTTTTTCTTTGATAATATTTTGGCAATGCCTCATACATATCATACGCGGTCTGCGGGTTTGAAGAATTACTTTTGATCATCCGTATAGGATGCGTAGCTCTGATCCATCTTGAGCACGTGCAGTCTTTTTTTTCTCTTCTCTTCCCCTTTTCCTACATAAACACAAATCTTCGCGGTCATCATGAGATGACTGTAGCATTTGTCTTTGGTATTTTTGGTACCTCTCTCTCTCTTTCTCTTCCTCTCTCTCTCTCTTCTGATATCATGATAATTTTTTTTTTTTTTTTTTTTTTTTTGGGGGGGGGGGGGGTTGAGGGGAATTTCTAGAACTAGTTTTGTACCCATATAAATGATTTGAACCATCTCTTGCTCATTTCCCTCTCCTTATAACCTTACCCGTCCCCTCTCTCACTTGTATCCATCTCATTATTCTCTCTCTCTCTCTCTTTCTTTCTCACTCTCGTACCCCTCCTGCTCCTGCACCTTGACAGGACGTGGCGTTGGAGGAAAATGATATATCTCGAACTTAAACGTGATATTTAGGGCAAATTTTGGTCTGAATAGAGGAAGGGTGGTGAGAGAGACGACAGGCGATCTCCTGGGATCCCTTTCTCTCTCTCACCTGGTGGTCGGCAGGGAGAGAGAGAGGGAGAGGAGAAGCAATGATAATTATGTCACCGTGATGAACAGACGATCGTCACAGCCATCGCTAATGGTAAGAAATGAGAGAGCGAGGAAGATATGAGAGAGAGAGAGAGGGAGAGAGGGGGAGGGGAGAGAGAGAGAGAGAGAGAGAGAGAGAGAGGAAGAGAGAGAGAGAGAGAGATGGATATATAGACAGAAGAAAAAACAGAGACAGGTAGAAAGGAGGTGTGCTGGAAAAGTAAAATAGCTGGAGACAGATGAAAGGTGATTCACAAGAGACAAGATGAGTGAAAACTGAGATGATCAAGAATGCTAAGTAACAAGAGAGAGAGAGAGAGAGAGAGAGAGAGAGAGAAAGAGACAGGACAGAGACCAGACAGAGAGAGGGGATGGCAAAAGAAAAGATACAGAGAAGGAGGAAAGAAGGCGGAAGAGAGAGATGTAAGAGGGAAGTAGTACAACTGTAGTAAGAGAGTCAGAGAAAAGAAAGGGTGAGGAAAGAGAGCGGCAACAAGAAAAGAGGAGAGAGAGAGGGAGATGGAGGGGGGGGGGGGGTAGTCATGGTAGTAGAGGTGCATGGAAAGTCATTGATATCTCGGTCACGTTTACACTATTCGATTGACGTTTGGTCTAGTCGAATAAAGCAACCGGGAGGAATGAAATATGCTGTTTTTTTCTCATACGGCATCTCGTCTATCCGAAAAATACGCCGATCTCAATTATTGAAATAAGTTGAACGTAAAGGTACGATGTATTAAAACTTCTTTTCGCTATAAAATTGTGGCAATCGATTTGAACGCCATGCAATTTCGTTGAAGGGCATAAAAACAATCGAAAGTACGCTTTTAATTTTTGAATCAGGTATATTTCACGTCTGCTTTTTAATCAAAGATGGACCCCGAAACGTGCCGAGATTTTTTGAGGGGTACAGAGTTTTACCCCAAGGGAAACTTAGGGGGCCCCTCCACTCCCTGGTTCTGTCGTTCCGTTCCAATTACACGCGTGGGGACTTGGACCGGCACGTCTTCTATCGCGGCGATAATGAACCTCTAGCGATTTTATTTTCATCCCTTGACGAATTCAAATATGAAAACCTACCTCGATTCGTAGGCACAGAAATGCAGCATGATTACACCGAACGACATGTAAAACAAAGGATGGTTGCTGTTCTGTAATGAAAAAAATAACGGTGGAATTCAATGACACCTTAGGATGAATTGAATATGTCAAAAATTGTAATTCGAGAGGTATATGCAGCTATGCATTGCACTGACCCCCTAAACTCTGAAGTTATGAAAAAAAAGATCAATTTTTGATGTGGACAGAGACATGAAGAAAGCGGATTAGATTCAAGGATTAATCCTGTTCATTAGTAGATGACTTCGGCGTATTTGATAGCAGGGTTTTAAGCACATGGGACTAGTATATCCGTGACCTATATTTAGAATTGCAAGTTACAATGTAGCTCCTGACGTTTGCCAAAATCCCTGTCATTCTCTCTCTCTCTCTCTCTCTCTCTCTCTCTCTCACTCTCTCTCATTATTTCGTCTGTATGTCTGTCTGTCTCTATCTTCCTTTCTGTGTCTGTCTGTCTCTCTCTCTCTGTCTCTGTCTGTCTCTGTCTCTGTCTCTGTCTCTGTCTCTCTCTCTCTCTCTCTCTCTCTCTCTCTCTCTCTCTGTCTCTCTAATCTTCCCATATCTTCCTTTATCTCCTTTCCTTATTCCTCTCTCTGACTCTCTCTCTCTCTTTTCTTTTTTTCTCTCTTTCTCTCCCTCTCTTTCTTTCTATAAATCTCTCTCTCTCTCTCTCTCTCTCTCTCTCTCTATGTATATATATATATATATATATGTATATCTCGTTCTCCTCTCTATCTATCCCCTTCCTCCCTATTTCCTCAAGTATACATTGTCATTCTTTCTATCCTTTCATGTTTTCTGTTTTCTGCATCAATGTTCACTTCTATCTCCTCCCATCTCCTTTCCTCACATATCTCCAATTAGGCCTATATCTATCCTTCCTGTTCTTTTTTCATATTCCCTTGTATAGATAAACCCTACCCCTTCTTTATTCCTTTCCTCCAATTCCACCATTTGGCACTCATCCCTATTCCCATTTACCCTTCTTTCCACTCAGAGGTCTTCCTCTATTTTCTGCCCATCTTTCAATCCATCCACTCTTCCTAACTCCTACTATCAGCCATTCCTCTCCCAGAAACAAACTCATAACATGCCTCATTAATTTCAGTATTTTTTTCCTCTTCGAAGCTAGCATAGTAGGTACATAAGCCATACGTCATGCGGGATTCGATTTTAATTAAAACTACAATGACTAGTACACTGTCTCTAGCACTTCGGCTCAGTGAAAAAGGATATGCACGAGCACAGCAAGGAAATTCATCTAGCACAGAATGATAAAGAAGTAAACAAAAAAAACACCATTCTAGGAATTGTATTAAAGGTACTATGACCCATTTGCAACCTACATCAAATTCTGTAGAACTTTGCAGGAATTGTGAATATGTCATGTATGTCCTATCTGATGGTGAATTTAAACGTTAGCAGTGTAAGCAATATTCAAATTAATTCAAGGAAACTCGTTTACTTTCAAGACTTCATTGCAGACACTATGGAGTGACTGACTGATTTCATTTTTTTCTTTGGTAATAACATACAGAAAATGAGCTGAAAAGGATACATGAGCATTTATCTACATCAATAACCCACTTCTTGTAACGGCCAAAATTAAACTGATTAAATCTTTGCGCAGCACAAAACGTACGACCATTTGATATACATGGGTCTGAAAATCAGACTATTACTAAATGGATTGCAATCACCAAAGTGATGGTCGATATATTCAAAAGACATTTTCAAGCCCTTTCGTTTTGAGGAAAGTTCTAAATTAGTATTATCTTTTAAATGCCGTTGGAATTTAACCTTAACATTTCTTTTGGCCTACAAATGGGACATAGTACCTTTAACGGCAAAAGTAGAGAGAGAGGGGAGGGATAGAGAGAGAGAGAGAGAGAGAGAGAGAGAGAGAGAGAGAGAGAGAGAGAGAGAGAGAGAGAGAGAGAAATAGATATAATATATATAGAGGGAGAGATAGAGATAGTGGGGAGAGAGAGAGAGAGAGAGAGAGAGAGAGAGAAATAGATTTAATATATATATAGAGGGAGAGATAGAGATAGTGGGGAGAGAGAGAGAGAGAGAGAGAGAGGAGAGAGAGAGAGAGAATAGATATAATATATATAGAGGGAGAGATAGAGATAGTGGGGAGAGAGAGAGAGAGAGAGAGAGAGAGAAATAGATATAATATATATAGAGCGGAGAGATAGAGATAGTGGGGAGAGAGAGAGAGAGAGAGAGAAATAGATATAATATATATAGAGGGAGAGATAGAGATAGTGGGAGAGAGAGAGAGAGAGAGAGAGAGAGAGAGAGAAATAGATATAATATATATAGAGGGAGAGATAGAGATAGTGGGGAGAGAGAGAGAGAGAGAGAGAGAAATAGATATAATATATATAGAGGGAGGAGATAGAGATAGTGGGGAGAGAGAGAGAGAGAGAGAGAGAGAGGGGGGGAGAGAGGGGGGGAGAGAGAAGGTGAAACAGAAGGAGACTTTGCTGGGGAGTTATAGATACATCTTGAGAAAGAGAACGGAAGAAAGGTGAATAAACGAGGAGGAGGGGTCAATCCGCTAAAATTAGACATGAACATGATAAAGAAGAGATGGGAAGGGGCAGAACAGAGGAAGATATGGTAAGGTTTAGATCAATTTATGCAAATGAAAGTAATAGGATTCAGAAAGGGTTACATAGAAATTTCATAATACAGTCATGTTACCTTACACCGTCCCAGGTTGTCATATTCATTTTAACTTTTGGTCACTCTCTATATTTTTGTTTTGTTTTGTTGCGGTTTGCTTTATTTTTCTTTATGTTTTTGTTTTGTTTATTTTCGTGTGTACGTTTGTTCGTCCTTTGTTGTCTTTTTAAAATTTAAGATATAGTTCACTAGCTTAAAGCATTCAGCTAAAGTCATAATTAATGATACATTTCATAATTTGTATAGAGTGGTATAATTTTCTAAATTAAAATGATTTAAAAAAACATGAAAACTCACAGTCTCCTGATGGAGAGTAATGATGACAGAAAATTGAAATGGAAACTTTATCCAATTATTATTCTCTTGTGAATTGTATTAAAGTGAGATGCGTGCATGATACAGCTCATGTGGACAACTATTACCGTTTTAAATGTTTCCCCATTGCCCTAACTAAATATAATTTATGTCTGAAATATGTTTTATGAACTCCTAGTAAACTCTTAATTGCTTACGTTTTAGCACATCTTGCAAAGTCAATTTCCTGAAAGAGTACTTAATTGTAATAATTGCAATTAGCATACAATGTAAGTGCCAGAAAATGTGATGCCATTTGTTCTTCTTTTTATTCGTATAGGCTAGCTCTATAGGCATAGGAATGATAATTATTAATGCAGTATAAACATTGCACATCTCTCTCTCTCTCTCTCTCTCTCTCTCTCTCTCTCTCTCTCTCTCTCTTCTCTCTCTCTCTCTCTTTCTCTCTTTATCTCTCACCCCTGTATCTCATGTCAGTCCTTTTTTCTTCTTTCATTTATAACTTTTTTTTGAGGAAGTCGTATTTGAATATGGTACTATTTAATACAAATGATGGGTATGGCTGAATAGATTATTGGATAGTTCCCGTATTTCTTGAAGATTAAATCAAAATGTATCATAATTAGTTAGTGCCTTATTACCAATACCTCCACTAATTTTTTTTTTTGAACGAGTACCCAATACAGTGTATATAGTTAAAAGCACACACCATGCTACCAATATTAACGATTCTGAGACGCAATCTGCGCATGATCAGAAAGGGTTAATGTTACCAAATTGTACGACCAATCGGGAAAATTGTAAATTTTTGTTAATGAAAGTTATGTAATAATTTTTAAATACATGCCCCATAATTCACAGGTGGAAGTGTGTGTTTTTTTCTCAATAGAACAAAACAATAAAATCATCTAAACTTTTAACATTTATATTGTATGCAGACGACACTAATGTATTTTATTCTCATACAAATTTAGACACACTTACGTCAATCTTAAATGTTGAATTATCTAAAATATATGTTTGGTTTAAGTCTAATAAGTTATCTTTAAATTTTACTAAAACAAACTTTATATACTTTAGAAATGTTCATTCACCAAAAGTAAATTGTAGATTATATATTAATGATATTTTGCTTTTAGAAAAAAATTCTGTCAAATTTTTGGGGATAACCATTGATTCTAATTTAACTTGGTCCGATCATATACATAATATATTGAACGCTGTTTCTAGGAACATTGGAATATTATATAAATTGAAATTATTACTAACTCCCAAATCTCTTTTTATGATTTATAATGCTTTTGTACTTTCGCATATTAATTATTGTAATATCGTATGGGGAAACTGTTGTAAAACTAAAATTAATTCACTTGAACTTTTACAAAAGAAAGCTCTACGAATTTGTACACAATCTGATTATTTAGCACACACTACACCTATTTTTAAAACATTGAAAACTCTCAAAGTAACTGATATGCACATTTTTCAAACAGCTATTTTTATGTATAAATATGTCTCCAACTTACTTCCTAAGTCCTTTCATGATTTTTATATTCATAATGTTAATGTACATTCGTACCCCACGAGGCACTCTATGGATTTTCATTTAACTAACCCTAAAATTGTTTTGGCACAAAAATCAATAAGACACAATGGACCCGATGTGTGGAACTCCTTGCTTATAACATTAAAATTATGTACAACACTTGTTTCCTTTAAAGTGAAGATGAAAGAATATTTATTGATAAGGTATGAAAATTAGATTCTGGTCATAATATACTACATGTATTTTGTTTTAATATTCATTGTTTATTTGTATATAAAAAGGAAATTATTTTGATAGATTGAGGAGCTCGCGCAGTGCACTCTTCACTTTGCACAGCACTCTCTTCACACCGCTCTTTCTTCCTGTCTCCTCTCCTTCTTTTGTAAGGCCGGTATCATTTCAAGCTCTGCTTACGATATCGGTCTTCTGCATTCTCCCCCTTTTCTTTCTTTTCAAATACGATTAATTGTACTATTGATTATTTATATTTATTTATTTATATGAATTACTACTTGTATTACTTATCATTATATTGCTAAAATGTATTCATTGTTATTTTTGTTATTGTTTATGGAAAATGCAGAAATAAAAAACTTGAAACTGAAACTGAAAAAACTGAAAATATAATTCATGAAGAACATCCATTACTTTTGACGTGATTATTCACTAATGCATAAGGTGGGACCATTCCATCTATATTTCAAAGGTATACATGCATTATTAGGTCATTATATTAGTCTATCTAATGATGTTTTCATTTGACATCCTTTTGTCCACGTCATTTTGCCTCTGATATGAAAACTACTCTACAAATTCAGCATGCAAAGTGTATTTGAAGATTTGGAAAGAAAAGAAAGAGATGGGAAGAAATGAAAAACCCTCGGCGTCCCTCACGTTATAAGGATACCCTACAGGTCGCTTTACTCGATCGATAACTATGATTTACCCGACGAAATCACCCCCAAATTCAAGTCTAACGAAAAGGAAAAAACGGTTGGAAATGAGGCGTAGTAAGAGAGAAGGAGTAGGAGAGACAGAATGGGGTGGAGTGTGTGAGGGAAAGGGTGAGAGGAGAAAAGGAGAAGAGAGAGGAGGATTGGAGAGAGAGGGGGGGGGGCAGAGATAATTATAATGGGAAATGAGAGCAAGGTGGAGGGGGGAAGTAACAGAGAAACACCAACACAAACACACAAGGACACACATAAACACACATAAACTGAGAGAGAGAGAGAGAGAGAGAGAGAGAGAGAGAGAGAGAGAGGGAGAGAGAGAGAGAGAAAAGGAGAGAGATAAGATTTTGACTCAGGGAATTGAAAATACTTTAACCCTTCTCTGTTGGACTCCCCCTCTCTCTCTCTCTCTCTCTCTCTCTCTCTCTCTCTCTCTCTCTACATATATTATTCTGTTTCTCGCCATGCGTCTCCCCTTCCTTCATCTCACCCTCTTCACCACATCACATCCCCTCCCCTAAACATTTCTTTCTTTACGTTTCAGTACAACGTATCCCTTTCAAAATAAATGTTGTTATTCTCTCTCTCTCTCTCACTCTCTCTCTTTCCCCTGATCTAACTCTCTCTCTCTCTCTATCTCCTCCCCTCCTCATTTTCCTCCTCACTTTCTCCCTTCGTTTCTCTGTCACTCTCTCAATTTCAATTTCCCCCTTCTGATTTCTCTCCCCTTTTCCTGTCTTAATCCATTATCTCTCCTTCTGTATTTTTTCTCATCATAAAACCACTTCGATTTTTCTCTCCCCATCTCAGACCAAGTCATAATTATCACCGAACTATTTTTTTCTCCTTCTTCTTCTTCCAAGTAGTCTCTAGTCTCCCTGGCTTGCTCTTATCCCCCCTCACCCATTTTTCTCATTCTATGTGCTGTAATCCTTTCTCACCAATATACCCGACCAGTCGATAAAATGCCAATGGGCTCTCCCCTTATTCCAATACCGAAATCATCTCACCAACGACATAAAGAAATAGAACATCCATATTGCCAGTAATGAGGTTGCCCGGCATCTTAGACGATGTGGTGCACAACCCCTCCTTGAGTGCGCACTGCCCCTAAACCGTGCGCTTAACTATCTACAGCTCAACGTTTGATTCGAATCCTCCTTCAAACATAAAGGTCATCCCCAAAAAAGAAAGAAAAGGGAATTCGTTTTTAGTATGTATGTAATAGTGTGGGGAGAGTCGGAACAAGCCTGACATGAAATAATTGACACGATATGATTTTGCCATGTCGATAAAATAATGCAAAAGACAACAAAATGAAAATAAAGAGAGAGAGAGAGAGAGAGAGAGAGAGAGAGAGAGGGGGGAGAGAGAGGGGGGAGAGATAGAGAGAGAGAGAGAGAGAGAGGGGGGAGGAAGGGAGGGAGAAAGAGAGGGAGGGGGTAAAATTATTCCAAACAACAATGCTAAATATACAGTTGTAAGAGAAAGTCCTATGAAATCATAACTGTTTCTCGCATATACTTTCCTCTCACTTACACTCCAAACCTCTTTGTTCACCCTTGCCATGGAATCTGTTTCATCGTCGTCATTGTCGTTGTCATCATTGTCAACGTCGTTTCCATTAATGCCCTTTATCCGCGCAGTTATTTATTTTATTTATTTATTTATAAGTCTTTTTTTTTAGTAGGGTGGCCCCATCAGTAGTTAAATACTGTTTTCCGTGGAGGCCCTACATCATTGACGAGCTTTATTTACCTGTGTACATGTATTATTCTGTTATGCTGGGGGAAAGCAAATATCGACAATTTGTGAACAACTGGTAAAGTTTTTTCAATGACATTGCCAAGGTCGGTTGAGAACGACAATGACAATGGCAATAATAATGATAATCAGATAATGATAATGACAATTATGACAATTTTAATGATACTGACAATGATAAATGATAATCAGATAATGATAATGACAATTATGACAATTTTAATGATACTGACAATGATAAATGGTAATGATAATGATAATAATAATGATAATGATAATAAGATAATGATAATGATAATAAGATAATGATAATGAAAATGATGAAAATCGTAATGATACTGACAATGATACTGATAATAAGATAATGATAATGAAAATGATGAAAATCGTAATGATACTGACAATGATACTGACAATGATAAATGATAATGATAATGCTAGTGTTACTGATAATGATAATGATAAGGATTGTGATAATGATAATCTTTCTCTCTATATCCATTTGCATTCAACACTAATATATAAAACAACATCACCTTTTAAACATTTGGCGATATGATACATTTTAGGTCTCCTTCCCATCCTCCTTCTTCTAGTATTGTTGCTGTTGCTGCTGTTGTTGTCCTTCTGCTTCTCCCCTCTTCTTCTTTTTCTTCTTCTTCGTTTTCTCTATCTTCTTCGTCTTCTTTTTCTTCTTCGTTTTTTTTTCTTCTTCGTCTTATTTTTCTTCTTCGTCTTCTTTTTCTTCTTCTTCTTTTTCTTCTTCTTCGTCTTCTTTATCTTCTTCGTCTTCTTTTTCGTCTTCTTTTTCTTCTTCTTTTTCTTCTTCTTCTTTTTTCTCTTCTTCTTCTTCTTCTTCTTCTTCAGCATCCTCCTTCTTCTTCTTCAGCTTCTCCTCCGCCTCCTTCTCCATTTTCGGTTCAATTCATACAACTATAAATCTGATAAAACCACGTAATTATTCAACATAATTATATAAACTTACATAAATTTCGATTTTTATTATTTTATGAACATCTATCTTTCTATATTTATCTATATCCCCATTTTTACTTTTCCTAACATGATAAAATATTTTTCTTCTTCTATTTCATATTTTTTGATGGGAAATCGTCAAGTTCGTGGGGTTCTACTCTCGAATCAGTCCACACCCTCTCTGGCATCCATCTTCCATGGAAAAGGATAAGAGCAACTAGCCTTGTCACTGATCTTCAATCAGCATCTCGGATTAAACCCAAAATTGAAGTTCTATTCTACCATACAAAATAAAGGCCTAATTACGGCGCTGCCCAAAAAGGGAAAGCAACAACGAAAGACAAATCATTTCAGAGAGGTATGTCAGAAACAAAAGGAGAGTTAAATTTGGAGCGGTTCTTAGAAGAACCAAAGGAAAATGATGATACAAAATATTGACCCATTTCGAGATTGCTTTAAATCCTTGCCATTTACCCCAGAAGAAATTGAACTTAGAAGGCTTCCTTCGTGCAAACTACAAGAATTTCTTGCTGAGAATCGTCAGAATTGAGAGTTTAAATGTAGACATGAGAAAACAAAACGTGTGAATAAACTTGTGACATAGTACCAGGAGCCAGATACAAAAAAGGGAAGGGTATGGAGAAAGAGAGGAGGAGTTTAGAAGGGGGAATAATGACGCGAAGAAACGTCAGGAATAAACCGAAAATTACTGATTATGGCATTCCAAAGTAGACATGGGAAATGATATAAGCCAGTAGCAGAAGCGTTTTTTCTTTATGGTTCATCATAAGTACTATTTTGGGGGGTATTCATCCTAATAATGGTATTACCATCCCAAACAGCTTTTTATTGCGTCTAGACTTGTTTATCGATTCAAAGAATTGTAATTTTTAATTATTTTTTCATTACCTCTCCCTCCCAAGTGCAAGATTTTTAAAGCTCAGATACGCTCCACGATTAATGCTACACTGTCGCTCATAAAGTTGGAATATTTTTGTTTTACCCCAATTTATGGAATTATTTTAAAAATAATTTAAAAATAATAGATCTAGATAATAGTATACATTCTCAAAATTTCTTGAATAATAATTTGACAATGTGTGTTTTGCGTGACTGCTAAAGCATGTGTATGCTACTATTCTTATCAACTAGGGGACCTACGCCCTTAATTCATAAATGACAGTATTGAGGATTAATGCCCCACAAAAGGGCACTAATATAGCACATCGACATTGTATTATGATAAGTTATGATATAATATGATTTAAAATGAAATAATATGCTATAATATGATACAACATGATATAATATCATGTAATACAATATAATGTGATACAATATAATATAATATAACATAATGTAATTCAATCTAATATGATATAATATAATTCACTATATAATGCAATATAATTAATACAAAATATGTTTTACGAAATAGGTTTTGTTTTAAAACAGAGAGCAGCTACATGAATTTATTATTTCGATTAATTTTAGTTTTAGTTGAAGTTCGCTCTCATTACTTAAGATAAAAACTTGCATGCTTTATAATGATAATATGTATAATACATACATGTACAATACACAAGCGTGTTGGCGTAGGTCGGTAACAAATGTGTTGTGTAATGAAATATGATATTCACTATTTATAACAAAATATATACGGTAAAGAAAACCTAATATACTAAAACAATATAAACAAAATAATTTTCGGAACCTTTTTTTTATCATATTTGAAAAAGTACAGCTCACCATTTATTCAAGATTCTCACAAATATTTTCATTTCGTATTCTTATCTAAATCCCTCTCATCTCCTTCATCCCGTATGTTTTTGTTTTGTTGTTGTTCTTTCTTTCATCTCTTTGTACCTGTTCTTGGGAAACAAAACTCCTATTCTCGTACGGCATAAATGTAATCCAGTCTATAAGCCTAAATACTTTTAAAGGAACATAACAATAATGCATCTTTTTTGTTTCGGGCACTAACCTCACAGTCAGTGTTTATTTTCGTTGAAGAGAAAAATAAGTTCGAAATGGACCCCGGTATTTGGATTCAAACTTAGACTTTAGTCAGATTGAAGAGAAATATGACGATATGCCTCCTTATCTTGCAGGTTTTACGGAATATTATAGGTTTTAGGTATTTCTTACCAAGGCGAAGATTATATGTAATCGTTTAATGGAACGATAAAATGGGATTGGCATGCCATTTTATACAACTAAGAGGAATTTTTCTATCTAGCCAGTGCGCTTTTAGGCCTTCAGATTTATTCTGTCCATTTTCGTCATCTCTTTTTGTATAATCTCATCATTTCGATGAAAGATATGGTTTTCTTTATTTTCAGTTTCTAGTATTTCATTTCCTAATCATATTTCCTCTTCAGTATCTTATTTTCTTCGCAAAATAAAATTATATTTAATACTATGGTATATACCATGCACATTCCTGTTCATTTTCGCATTCTGTTTATTTATTATTTTTGTTGACGTAAAAATTGTTTTGAAAAATTAAGATTCGTTTTAATTAAATGACATTCTTGTCAATCTACTTTAATGCCCCGCCCACCTGCTAATGCCCCGCCCACCTGCTAATACCTCGACAAAAATTCACAATTGATCTCATGTTCTATTTTTTCTTCTATTAAACTTGATTTCACCAGTGCACATTCTCCCATATCTTGATGTAATTGTCAATATTTCTCAATTGTTCTGTTTCTGTCTCTTTGTATCCCATTTGAATTCACCATTATCTCTCTTAATATCCTCTCTATAATGCTCTCATAAACTCACTACCACTCCCTCCCACTCTCCCTCTCTCTCTCTCTCTCTCTTTCTCTCTCTCTCTAAATATATCATATCATCTCTTTCGTCCTTTCTGTCTATCAATGTTTTTACCCACCCACACACTTACACACACACTTACACACACACACACCCATCCACAAACACATTTCCCCCTCCCCCTTCTCTCTCTCTTTCTCTCTCTCTCTCTCTCTCTCTTTCTCTCTCTCTCTTTAAATATATCATATTACCTCTTTCGTCCTTTCTGTCTCTACTTCTTACTATCTCCCCCCCTCTCTCTCTCTTTCTTTATCCATCTATCTATCTATCAATGTATTTTACCCACCCACACACTTACACACACACGAACACAAACACACACCCATCCACAAACACATTTCCCCCTCCCCCTTCTCTCTCTCTCTCTCTCTTTCTCTCTCTCTATCAATCTTCCTCTCTTCCTCTCTTCCTTTTCAATTCTTTTTTCTTTCAAGCTATCAATCTATCTTTTTGTCAAACTATTTATCTATCTAGCTATCTATATTCTTATCTCTCTATCTATCCATCCATCTGTCTTTCCCTCTCTCCTTCTATCCATCCTTCTGTCTTTCCCTCTCTCCTTCTCCTTCTCACACTCAGTGAGATGGATTCCGTGTTTTAGTGCCAGCCATCTTCATATCGAGAATGGACCGTCTTCCGGTTTCAGGTCGGGGCCACTTAGTGAACGTGCCCTGCCTGGCCCCTGAACTTTAGGCTCAGGCCTGGCTGGATTATGTGAATGAGATGAGAGTCTAGAATAGAGATGGGAGGAATTATAGAGAAAGAGAAAGAGAGAGAGAGAGAGAGAGAGAACGGGTTCAGATGTGTGATTATGAAGTAATAAGAGCAGAGGGGAAAATTGAAAGAGGGGTGAGATGCGAGGGAGGGGGGGGGTAGATAAAATATGTTCATTTCGAGAAAAAAAATAAACAGACGAGAAATCCATATCATCTATAAAAGAGTGTGTTTGTGTAAAAGGGAAAATGCATCATCGTATACTTAGGGAGAAAAGGGGGAAGGAGAACCAGTAGAAGAAGAAAAAGAAGAAGAAGAAGAAGAAGAAGAAGAAGAAGAAGAAGAAGAAGAAGAAGAAGAAGAAGAAGACAAAATCGAGCATGCCTAGAGAGTTCCACGATTATGGAATTCATTTTTAAAAAAGTATCTAAAAGAAATTTTGAGAAACAGGTTTAGAGAGGAAACATAAAGAACCTTGTTTGCTATTAAACGGAAAATGACAATCGAAAAATACATAATTGAATAAAAAGTGAAACACGTGCTTTTTTTTAATTTCAAGAGCGAACTCAAATTGAAATAAAAGAGATATTATGAAAATATCATACGTTGATAAAATGATGAACAACCTCCTAAAAGAATTTCCTAATGTTTATTGATTACTTACAATATGCCGTTTTTGTTATAGCGCTTATAACAGTATGATATAAGCTAATGTCTGTGTGAGCATAATCCGCATTACATTATAATCGTATTGACAGGTATAAGATGTTTATTTTTCTTCTGAAAAGTCTTTAATACATGAAGAGGAAGACATTTCAGAGGATTTTCTCAAATATTTTAAGATTTAGAAGAGAGTTTAATGTCAGGTTGTGTCATTTTACAAAGACCATTTAAGCCTTCAGAACTGATCATATAAGTCATATGGGTAGAACAAGAAGGATGCACTTAAGTTGACGAAGACGTTGTTGAGAATTCAATTCTAAATGTATTCTCAAACTTTATCGCAATCAATTCCTTGTATTCCAAAACTTCATCGAGATTAACGCTATGTATTCTATCACTTTGATAAAATAGTGATATTGTATTCAAGGCACATTTTCGCAGGTGATATCTTTACATGGTTTTGTGTAATACCCTCTTCTAGGAAAAGTCGTGAAAATATATAATCATCAAAATCCATGAAATTCTTAGTTTACGCATCAAGTACTCGGTCATATTGCTTTTGGAATACCATTACCCTCATACACTAAAACTATTAAGCTATGAAGCTTTCCGTTTATATTGAATGATAATACATTTCAGCTGTATCACTGCCAGAGTTGAAAGGATATTGGAACAAATACCATTTTTAGCTTGAGCTTCGCAGAGAAATAAAAAGACGGCGAAAATCAACACTTTCAGAGATCGACACAGCCCTTGATCGAGCGTTGACCATTTGCTCTGTGACGTCACGAGTAGCCAAGCAGACTGACTGACCGTCGTGACAAGGACTGGCGCCCACGGCAGGCGATGCTTGAGGCAACCCAAGCTCCCTTCATCTCGGAGATTAGCGCGCGCGGGCAGGGGCCGAACTCGTTTGCGCGTGTGCGAGAGAGGATGAAATGAGCTCACAGATCGGTGAGTAGTGGCTTGATGCAGAAAGTTGCAAGAATTATTTATTTATTTTTTGTTCACAGATTGTTCCAAAGGTTAAATCGTTTCACGTTTCTAGTTGTGCTTCGTGCTAATTTCTCTCTCTCTCCCTCTCTCTCTCTCTCTCTCTCTCTCTCTCTCTCTCTCCCCCTCTCTCTCTCTCTCTTTTTCTCTCTCTCTCTCTCTATCTCTATGGTTTCTCGTTTCTTTAGATTTGTTCTTAAAGAATGAGTAGCGTCGAAATTCCCACCGGTTCAGCTTTCACCACAAGCTTCAAAGGAAAAAGATCAGACACCCATAGAATGATGCAGACACGGGTACTTTTGTTCTTAGGGTATCATGCTTTCGCCAAGCAGCCGACTGCGTGTATCGGGGATATAAACCCCGACTATTCCGCTCTTTCCACCCTGTGTAAAAAAATAATAACACACACCATGCTATTGTTGCCCTAATAATATCACGCACATTAAATTTATTGTTGTTATTTTGGAGGACTATTTCTGGCGGGTCGTCAGGTTCCATCGGATCTCTGATGAGTCATGTACGGGGCGTCAGCGGGCTGCTCGCCGACCACGGCCGCTGATTAGTGGAGCTCGGGGGCTATTATGCTTAAACAAGCGTTATTAATATCACGATCTCGTAACTGCTTGAAGAAAAAGAAAAACAAAGAGGAGGAGAAGACGTAAGACGAAGAAGGACAGAGAGGGATTGTAAACAAAAAAATAGGATGGTGTTCTTCTGTGGTCGATTGAAATACGTTTAGCAGCTCGTTTCATTAAATCAACATGAGTATTAGTATTGAGATATCGGTCTAAAGATGCCATCGTGACCCGTATTCTATTTCATATTACCACGTAACTAGAGTAATAACATAGGCTATGTTGCCAGGCGGTTTCCCTATATTATATATGAGCCAACCTTACACTTAAACCTCATTCATTAAACTTGCCCACGAATTCTCTCAAAAAACAGCTGTTTATGTTGAAGCAAGTAACCCTGATTAGATGATGAAACGAATGAAATGAAGAAGAACAAATAAATGTATCTGATTGATTCAGAAGGAAGTTTATCTCTTTAACTTTCACTGTTTTAATTTTTTTTTTCCAGGAATTGTGTTAATGTCATCTTGAATTTCTTAGCTTTACCTACCATGCAGTATTTCATCAATAATGCAGAATGTATGTAGTCTGTCATGGGCCATAAATTCCATATAGAACAAAGAACTTTACAACGTACAATAAATTCATCTGGTCTAATGTTTTCATGGATTCCTATACAAGAAATTTTTTTTTTTGGTAATTATTTTATTCGATGACGGTGACGAAAAATACTGGGAAAACTTCCGTTATGTTCTAAAAACTACATGTCTTAACCAGTATGTTCTGTATTATTTCTCTTTAACATACATTTAATCCTCAGACAGTCTGTGTAAATTTGCCGTAGGATACCTTTTTTCGAGTCCGTTCTTCAAGTTTTTTCCTTTTATATTCCTCCCTTTTTGGAGGTCTGCTTTTCAAATTATTTCCCAATTTTCAATAGTTTAATCAACATGATTACCCCCCCCCCTCTCTCGCTCCCTTCTCTCTCATCTTTATATCTGTATATTTTCCCTTCAATTTCCTTCGCGCCCCCCCCCCCAGTCTCTCTCTCTCTCTCTCTCTCTCTTTCTTTCTCTCTGCCTGTTTATCACCATCTCTCTCGCTGCCCCCTCTTTCTTTTATATTTCACTCTTCCCTACTTTCTCCACCATGCTTCAAATATTCATGTCACACCACGTTACCTTACACATAGTACACACCTCGCTTCCTATCTAAAAGGCAACATCAGAGAAGGAGGAAAAAATAGGAAAAGTGGGAAACTCAAGGCCCCATACTACATGACGTAAACCAATGAGTCCTTTTAGACCTGTTAAAACCTTCAGGTTTCTTTTTTTTTCTTTCTTCAAACGCCTACAGGGACCTGAATCATTTTGTCAGCTCACAACTTGTCACTGAGTACGAAGGGGGAGAGAGAGAGAAAAAAAAAAGGATAGAGAGCGAAAAATAGAGAGACGGAGAAAGGGAGACGACGATAAACTGTATAGATTCGGTCTCTTTTAAGCATTTTTGTCAGACACTTTTGGATTGGAGGCGCTCACCTCTCGCGGGTCATCCAAGTTAAGCGTGAGTCATTGGCGGTCAGCGATACCTATGGACATCCCCGCTCACCTTTGGGCCGCAGAAAGGGGGGTAAAAAGATCTCAAGACCAGTAGTCTTCAGTTTCAGACACGGAAATTGTGATGATTGTGATAAAGATCGCAATGCAGATGACGATGGTTATGTTGATGGTCATGATGATTATGTAATGGTATCAAAGGTGATAGAGAAGTAGAAGTTGTAGCAGTAGTTATAACAGTAGCAGTATCACTAGTAGTAGTAGTAGTAGTAGGAGTAGTAGTAGTAATAGTAGCAGTAATAGTAGAATTCGTAGTAGTAGTAGTAGTAGTAGTAGCATTAGTAGTAGTAGCACTAGTAGTAGAAGTAGTAGTAGTAGTAGTAGTAGTAGTAGAAGTAGTAGTAGTAATAGTAGAAGTAGTAGTAGTAGTAGAAGTAGTAGTAGCAGTAGTAGTAGTAGCACTACTAGTAGTAGTAGGAGTAGAAGTAGTAGTAGTAGTAGTAGTAGTAGTAGTAGTAGTAGTAGTAGTAGTAGTAGCACTAGTAGAAAAAGTAGTAGTAGTAGCAGTGACCGTAGTGGTAGGAGTAGTACGTAGTAGAAAAATTGGAAGATTTATGAGGAGAAGATAGGAGCAGAATAATTGATGATGACTAGGGTGTTATTGAATTGAGATGATAATGACGATGAAATCAGACTTATTTTTAAGAGAAAATGGAAAGCAAGGGGGGGGGGGATAAAAACAAGATACTCACTGAATGTTCACACAATCAGGAGATAGATCCTAGACAGGTAGACTAACATAATATAAGGAAGAAATAGTTTTGTCCGAATAAAATGCGGACCTGTTCACACTTCATGGGGCATTGAAATCAGAAGAAAACATTAGTTTAAAAACGTTCTTCCTATTTTTCTTCTTCTTTTCTGTCTCCGTATCTTTCTTCTTCTTCTTCTTTTTCTTTATCTCCTTCTCCTGCTCCTTCTTCACCTTCTTCAAATGTTTCCTCTTCACTTTCCAATTTGTTTATGTCTCCCCCGTTATTGTTTAGTAACTTTCTTATTTTCCCCCTTCTTCCTCCACCTCTTCTTCTCCTCCTCCTCTTCTTCTTTCTCCTCCCCAATCCTCTTTATCCTTCATTTTCGGCCTCCTCAAATGTTTCCTGCAATCTCCGTCGTATATACAGAATCATGGTCTACGAGCATAGACTACAGATGTCTTGCAGATCGTTAGCAGATTTGTGTGTGCCCCGTGTGATGATACACACAAACACATTCGCTATGACAGTGCTGTGTACATGTATATCAACGCGTGCGTCTTATCTCTGTGGTGGCGTTTTCTGTGATCACGTGATCTGTGGCGTCGGATTAATAGAAGGGAATACGGCGCCACAATTTTTATCGGGGAAAATAGAAGATTAAACAATGTTTAAATCAGTTATCGCTCTTGAGGGGTGATGTCTCTAAAATTGAATATTTTGAAGAAGTTTATGTTTGAAGGGTATTTATGTGATGCTTGCGAAGGAACTTAGTGTTCTTTGAATCATGTTGGATAGCTCAACAATGAGCGTAGTTATTGCGCAGTAGGCATAATGAATTAGAGTAGTGTACCCGTCATTGTTTTGAAGTTGTAAGTTATAGCCTATGATTGATTTCGTTCTAAGGGACTATTGTATTTCAAATTGCTGTGCTATTCTGAAACCTTATATTCAGTGAACTCATATACTGTCAATGCTTGGTAACTTGTATAGATTTTTATCTCTAACACTGACTCATTGATGACATCGCAAAACTCTTTGTATCCAGTGATAAGGCGCTATATTCAATCCAGCTACATGTATAGTATTATCATATCAATCTTGAGGGAGTTTTACAAAAATACTTATTATTTGTATTTATAAAAATGTTGAAGTTATGGATAAACATATATATCACAAATACAGAAAACAATTTCACAATCAATACGGAATATATGTCGCTCGAATCATGAAAGTCAAAATATACAAATACGAGGCCTAGGGCAGATTATATAAAACCGTTTTCCTTTTCCACATTATACCGCATTCTTACTATCACCACTAACCGCTAACTGCTTACTACAACCTCCTCCTCCTACTACTACTACTACTACTACTACTACTACTACTACTACTACTTCTTCTACTACTACTACAACTACTACTACTACTACTTCTACTACTACTACTACTACTACTACTACTACTACTTCTACTACTCCTAATTCTACTACTACTACTTCTACTACTACTACTGCTACTACTACTACTACTACTTCTACTACTAGTGCTACTACTACTAATGCTACTACTACTACTACTACTACGAATTCTACTATCTACTACTACTGCTGTTGCTGCTGTTACGGTTACTATTAAGATTGCAATTCTACCATTTTCACAATGCATTTGCAATACTTAATTCGAACTTTGCCTTTAAACTACACATGGCTATAACAGGTGAAGGGGTGAGTGGGGTTCGGTATAAGGTCGGTCCTAAACCCCTTATCGGTCCTCTAATGAGGCCCTGGTCTGCGCCCTCGCATCACGGTCAGAGGCAGGTGGATCATTGTTCCTAAGCCGGGCCGTACGCCGGTGATGTCCCTTGCTAATAGCCCTATCGCATTAACGGGCGGGCCTCTCGCATGCAGGAGCTGCGAGGGGTACGTGAGTGCACCCCTTCGTCCTTTCGATGCCCTTCTCGTAATAGAGGTGAAAGAGAAACTGACATCCTAAAGATGCTATTTGAGATTCTGGCATCATCGATGAAGCAGTCGAATTATTTTACCAATACTTTCAATCAGAATGGGAATCGGGAGACGTTTTAAGGAAAAGGTGACCAATTTTTAAAAGATTTATTGAGATTATCAGGATTGGTATCAACAGTTGATACAAAGCCGGTCATCAGATGCGAAACGAAATGTAAATTGGGAGCAAAGGTCATTTTATTGCGATTATTTGGATTTCATATTTATAGATACAATCTTAAATCTTTTGGTAAAATTACTAAAGACAAAAGGGCAGATGAATAGATACATTATGATAAAATAGAGAGAGGGCAGCAAGGAGTAGAAGCCCCAGGGAGGGAAAGTGGGCAAAACACAAATGAAGGGGACCGGTAGACAGTTACCGCTGTCAAGAAAAGAAACTTACAAATTATTTTCCGGAGTAATATTCACAATGAATGGAAGCGGCGTTGGTCAGTCATGTCTTCCCATTGTGAAATAATTGTTGGTGGTATATAGAAAGAGATGTGCATCCTTCCATACCGAGGACAACTATTTAAAAGGGGTTGTAAGTTCTCAAAAGACGATTATTCAGACTAATAATCATGCATGGTTTGGCGATCATCATGTAATTCTCTTTTTTATTGAACTTATGAACATCCACTCGTTTATTTATTTGTTTTCCTTTGTTTTGCTTGTTTCTGTTTTTAACATCTTTGTAGTTGTTTTTGACAGGAAGCATATTATCATCTATACTCTACCAATAGTCGCACGTATCTGTCTGGTTATCTTTGTTGTATGAATATTGTTTCCCTTTTTTATACTAGCCTTTAATATGGGCATTACTCTTTCTAAACCACTTTTCATAAATTCTTACTCCATCTCACTGCTTTTCATCTCTCTCTCTTTCTCTCTTCATTTGTCGTTCACTCTTTATAGGTGATTGATAAACAGATGAGAAGTTGAAATGAAGTTTATTTTTAGAGGCTTCTCTTTTTACTCTATTTACCTATCTCTCTATTTCCTATTTTGTCTGTCTTCTTCCCATTTTATCCCCTTCTCTTTCATTCTCTCCATCTGTCCTCATCATCTCTCTCTCTCTCTCTCTCTCTCTGCTGCTTATAAATATACATTTACGTCCTCTCGTTTTATCTGTGTGATTCTATGTTTCGACTTGTCTGGATAGCCTTCTCCCCCCCCCCCCCCCTCCCTCTCTCTCTCCCTCTGCTGTAACTAATTTTACTAATCTCGTCTTATGTGTCTGATCCTCTGTTACTACGCATCCCGACATAATCCCTCTCTCTCTCTCTCTCTCTCTCTCTCTCTCTATATATATATATATGTATATATATATATATCTACCTGTGTCAACGCTGCTTATAATATAACTCATTTCCCTCATCTCACGTTATTTGTTTGATCCTACGTTACGACGCATCTCAACCTCCTCTTCATTTCCCGGCCAAGTCCTTAATGACCCGTGAGGACATTACAAACGGTCAACGACCCTATTCCCCGTCAGTCATTCTATTATGGTCTTTCCCCTTAAAGGCTGTCTACACTTGTAGATTTTGGATTTCATTTTTATCATATTTGTTGTGCACGTGTGTATGTTTTGTTGTCTTTGTTATTAATTAGTTTTATATGTGAGTTAATCGTCCATTAATCTATGTTATGACAAGAAAATCATTCTATATTGAAAGTGGAGGCGCATTATTAAAACTTAGGAGCACATTTGAAAGGCTTTGTTCCTGTGTTCTAGTAATTAGAGGGTTTCACAATTAGGTAAAAATGTTGCTAGAAATATATATTTTTTTTAAGATTTACATTCAAGGAGAATATGCTTGTAATCGCGTGTACGGTCTTGATAGTGTGTTTGTCTGTTTGTCGGATGGCTGGTTAGTTTCTTATGTTGGTTGGTTGGCTATAGTTGGTTGGTTGGTATGTTGGTTATTTGGTTAATTTGTCAGTTGGTTGGTTGGTTAGTTTGTCTGTTGTTGGTTGCTTGGTTGTTTAGTTAGTTGGTTGGTTAGTCGGTTGGTTGGTTTGTCAGTTTTTTGGTTGGTTGGTTGGTTAGTCGGTTAGTTGGTTGGTTGGTAGATTAATTAGTCGATTAGTTGGTTGTTTGTTTGGTTGGTTGGTTGGTTAGTTGCTTTGTCTGTTGGTTGGTTTGTTGGTTATTAATTTTGGTTGGTTTGTCAGTTGATTGGTTGGTTGGTTTATTGATTTGTTTTTGTGTATTGTTTAGTTGTTATTGATTTTTAGAGTTTTATATATGTAGTTGAATGATAAACTCTAAATGATGATGGTATGTTTCATTTGCGTACAGATTTGTGTATGCTTGCACACATTAAATGTAAACCAATATAATGCGGTTATATACTTGGTGGTAATGTCAAATCAACACACATAATCTATCATATATGGTTGCTTGCTTACATGTGCACACATCCTTTACGAGCAATCAGGTATATGTAACAAACAAATAGACAATATATACGACAGATGTACATGAAATAACATATAAAATAATAAAAAGATACAACTCCCTGTTTGTTATTCACTCTGATCAGATCTGCAGCATGTCACGATCCTAAACGGCTTGCCGTGTTTGGCAGCAGAGCGTCCGTCTTGTGATCGTTTTCTACTATTGATAGATTATTTTCCAACCTACCCGCACATAATTTTGAGAAAATTTAATTCCAATCCAGCGAAGCGTGTCGGGGCCGACTAATTGGGTTCTATTTATTCACACAGGATGATGGTACATACCAAGGCACAGTGATATACAAACAAATGGCAGAACTGTATGCGAGGAAATAAACTAAAAATGAGCTCTTGTGATATGCCGCTTTAAAGCATTCGTAAAATGGGTACCATATTGTTGTAATGATTACATTATGGTATCCTTGGGTTTTTAAATGATTTTGTAATGATATGTTTAAGCTTGATATTTCTGTAAACAAAGAAATACAAATAAATAATTATTCATAATCAGTGTAAACCATACACGTGTTAAGAAGCGGGGTATGCCGTTTAATTTTCGCCGGGGGGGGGGGGGGGGGGGGGCTAAACAAAAATGTGGCAATTTTGGGCTGCATATTTTCTTTTTGTCTCGTTATATTCGAAATAACGACAGGGCATTTTTTTTAAAGTACGTTACTATATTTCTACATTTTCTCTCCGATTGCCTTTCCTTCCACTGTTTATCCCCTCGCTCTTTCTCTCTCTCTCTCTCTCTCTCTCTCTCTCTCTTTCTCCCACCCCTCTCCCACCTTCCTCTCTCTCTCTTACTCTCCCTCACTTCCATTTCTGTTCCTTCTCAGTAGCATTATAATGTTCTCGGTCTATCTCTCATTTTGTTCCGCTCTCCTTGTATCACAAATCGTTTCTATATAACAATTTAATCTGCCTCCTCATCCTCCCTATATCGTTTTCTATTTCACACAACTCCCTCTATTTCTCTCTTTCCCTTTCTCCCTGATATATAATTTTGTCTCCACTTTTATCACAATATTTCCTGCCGTGTGTTGGCCATAAACCAGTATTGACCTAATAGACACACGTACCCCTACGGGAGTTTTGACACATTCTAGCTAATTGGCCCGATTTTTCTTTTTCTTCTCCTTTTCAACCCCCGACTCGAAGAGACAGAGGAGCAAAAATCTTGTACATCAGAAATAGAGCCATGAATAAGTTATCAAGTCAAATTAGCTAAAGGATTTCCCGTGTACGAGCGCGACGTTCTAGAAATTTTGATTGCATCGCGGCGCGTAAACCTGCTAGAAATATTTCCGATTCGTTTTGACCAAACTGTTTTCACTGTACAATGGAATCTGTGTTTAACGATGGTGATTATACAGCCCTTCAGTTAGCCGTGGTAGCTATCGTCTTTCCCTGGAAAGCGAAATGTAAACATGATATCTAGTCTCTATTTATGCTACTCGTGTATCAACAATGTGTTGTTATGGGTCTTGTATGATTGATATGTTTATTATTTTCAATGGTCAGACTTCTAATATGAGTATAGATACGCTGACAAATTCCCAAGTGACATAATTGGAAAAAGGCACACAGGTAGAATTTGATGATTAGGTGAAGTTGCAATTTTGCTTTTGTTTTAATTATCTTCATCACATTCTTAGGTATACCGCCCCCTCCCATTTTATCACCTACCCGAACCCCCCCCCCCCCCACCCCCACGTTTCATTCCCCTCTCCTTGCCCCCCTCCCTCCCCACGGCCTCTTATCCTCCCTCTTATCACTGTATCCAGTGTACGTATAGAACACGAGCACCCGAGCTCCTGCTTTAAGCCTCCGCCTATTTCGTCTTACCCCTCTATTCCGCACATTCCCTCCCTCCTCCCCCTCCCCTATTCACCTCACTCCCCACGCCCCCCTCGCTCCCTCCTCTCACTCTAACTTGTTTCGTATAAAAACCAGTGCCCCCATCTTTTGCCATGCTTGCGTATAAACCCCCATCTCCATTCCACCACTTTATCTCCCCTACCCCTCTTACCCCATTCCCCCTCTCCTTACTCCTCCCCTTGCCCCCCCCCCCTCTCTCTCTCTTTTCACCCACCCCCTTCCCCACTCCTTCCTTCCTCATGTCACTGCACGCTCTGTTATGGATGGTGTCGGGGATACCTAGCTAGGCGGAGTCGGTGATGAGACCGCCTAAAGGGGTGAAAAAAGACTAACGATGATAGACATTCATCTAGAAGGTGTTCCCTTGCCGTCGCTTCTTCATCAATCCAAGTAGCTTCAACATCCTTCCTCAAACAAAACAGTTAGTCCCTATTTCTTAAAAACATGCTTAATCAAAACGATGCCGATAGTGTATACGCAGACAAGTGCACTTAATTTAACAACAGCTTAAAACAAGATGTTTATTTTTAAAAAGGTTCAATGTTGCTGTTTGAATTGATGGCAGAGTTGACTGTTTCGGGGATGTAAGGTGACTGCCCTACATCATACACACCTTGGATACACATCTTATCTGTTTTGCTACGAATGGGACACATTCAAAATGTATGATTAGTTGAAAAGCAAAGCCAAAAGTGGGAGTCATTTCAAAGCTCTCTGGAAATGCATGGAGACGTTATTGCAAAACGCCACCCATAGCTAGTCGACGGTA
The DNA here is from genome assembly GCA_035222895.1 of Strongylocentrotus droebachiensis. Lineage (NCBI taxonomy): Eukaryota > Metazoa > Echinodermata > Echinoidea > Camarodonta > Strongylocentrotidae > Strongylocentrotus > Strongylocentrotus droebachiensis. The sequence goes on along the minus strand of JAVYIG010000277.1, from coordinate 287,160 downwards.
TGCACTATACGAGAAAGAAACACGATTACGGACAGTTTGTACAATTATTCTGATCAGTATAGGTCTTCTATACTTCACAAAACAATAATCTACTTGAAAATATCGCAAAATCTCAAGGTATAAAATGCCCAAATATTGACCGGACACGTACACTACCCCTCATGGAATGCTTGGCGGTAATAATGTGTACATGACACACATTAAGCACATACACTCATGTTGGCTAATAAATGCTAAGGGGAAACCCCTAACGTGTATAATGGTCAGGGAATAACGACTGGGTATCTAATTATGTCTGATTTTTTAGAAATTTTAAATGTTTGAAGAAGCCGGCAAAATTGTACGTTCACTGTTATTATATTCCATATTAGTAGCACATGATTATATTATATGACATTTTGAAAGCGTTTCTCAAATATTTGCATGACGTATAGATTTTAATATCGAAGCCCTTCAATGTTGTAGTTTGTTGTTAAAACTGAGAGGGTCCTATAAAGGCATTTTTCGCGTGTTAGTGTGGACGGGGGGTGGTAGGAGAATGGAGGGCAGGGTCGTTTAAAATGTGTTTAGTATAATTAATTTCGCTCGTTTTTAAGCAGAAATGCACGGTGACAATGTTCTTATTTTTGTAGTAACTCCGGGTATATTGGCAGTGCAGATCTGAACATGCACAATATACGAGTAACACCACTATTTAATTTTTCAAAAATTGAAAGCGAATCTAAAACAAGAAAATCAAAATAAATAGAAATGCAGTGACTTGGGGTTGAATTGGCATTATTTAAATTGTACAAATGCGTCACGAAAAAAGAAAAGGGTTATATTAAGGGGTTATAGGAAGCATGCAATTTTACGGAATTCCTGTTGAATAATGCAGTTATGGTAACTTGAATATTTTTAATAATTTGTATTATTTCATTGTTTTTGCAAGTTTTAATGGCAATTAATTTTGATTTTGTCTTTTTAAACATTGAGCACTTCAGCTCTGAGAAATATTTTTCTGTTCGATTCCAAAAATCATAAACAATCAAATGTCACGACCCATTTTATATAAAATGATATTTAAAAGAGAGAAAAACATGTGTAAGGGTGCCATTAGTTCGTAAGAATAAGGAAGAATGAGAGCAAAGGAAAGGGGGAAGAGATACATGGGGGGAGAGATAGAGAGAGAGAGAGAGAGAGAGAGAAAGAGAGAGAGAGAGAATGAAAAAGAGAGAAGGGAAAACAGAGAGGAGGGTGAAGGGAGATGCTATGAGAGAAAGAAGGAAGGGCAAGGGAGGGAAAGAGAGAGAGAGAGAGAGAGAGAGAGAGAAAAAATATAGAGGGAGAGAGAAATAACTAAAGAGGGAGGGAGACAGGGAGAAAGAGAGGGGAAATTAATGGTCTAAAAGAGCTGCGGTTGTTTTCTCCCCCTAAAACTGCTAATTTAAGTCCATCCATCTCCCCCAAGTCATGTCCTGGTTATGGTAGTCGAGAAATTTTAGAGACAGCCCAAAATTGGTGAGAAGCCCCTTATCCTTTTCTTCCAAGACAGCGACAAAGAGAGAGAGGGGGAGAGACCAAGAGCAAGAAAGTAATGCGTCTATTAGCCAAGACTAAAATATATATAGCCAGTAATAGCGAAGAATAATGGACGAAGAAACTATCTGCGAAAAGACTTTTTGGCGCACAAAAACCGCCCGATGTTCAATCCGCAAAGGACATCTATTCGCCCGCTAATTCTCTGCGTGATCGATGATTAAGCCTTCGTACGAACCCATTATCCAGCGTTTCGTGGCTCGCACTTCTATTTTCGTTATTACCAGGGAATTAAAAGCGCTGCCACGTTTTTGGAAGAGAAAGCACACAACAACGACAACAAAAATATGTGTGTGGTATAGTCGAAGAAAGAAGAAGTGGCTGACGAAACAAGGAGTTATTTAGAGGCGAACAATCAGTCACTTGTAGGCGATTATTGCTATCTAGCCTGCACGCATGCGTTGGTCGTGCGTTGATCATAGATCTATTACCCCCCTCCTCGTGAGCCGCATGGGGATGGTTAGCTTTCAGGTTGACTGACAACTTGGTTGGCAGAAGAAATTTCCCTTGAGATTCGACCCTCATCACTCGGGTTCCTTCGCTTTCCTACATCCTTCCTCTCTTCCAAAAGAAGCTTTCAAATGCTCTTTCCCCCTTTTTAACGCCTTGCTATTTCGCTGCCCCATTTTCCATCCACCATATTTTGTGTCGAACACTTTTCATCTTCGTTACTTTGCCTCCATCTCTTTTTTCGACCCCTTTCCTTTCCCTCTCCCTCTTTCTTCTCCTTTCCAGCTGTGGCTAGAATCAATCAGCAAAGCCAAGTTTAAGTGCAGAGATCATCTCGATTTATAATCTTTTTGTACATGTAGCAGGTCGAAATGCCAGTCATTCACCAACAGAATTGCCACACGACAGAGTTGTTCAAATAGACTGATTTTACAATAATTCTTATATAAAAATATACACTCTCTTTCCTTCTTTTTATATCTTTCTTCCCCCTCACCTTTTGTCTTTCTTTTTTAGTTTCTTTCTATATTTTGTCTTTCTTTTTTAGTTTCTTTCTATATTTTGTTGATATCTTTCTTTATTTCTTTTCGTAAGGAAATAAAAAAAATTAAAGCACAATGTATCACTTCAGTATGAATGCATATGTTTACTCAACATGGGAGCTGGGATGGCAAAGCGGGGAGGGAAAGGAAGGAAGGAAATAATAACTAAAGAGGGAGCGGGAGAGGGCCAAAGAGGGACAGAGATGACGAGACCTTATAGTCGAGAAAAAAAAATTAGGAACCGAGGAACCGTGGTTGAAGACATATTCGAGAAAAAAAAACAGGAATGTAGCGGGAGGGGGGAGAGGGGGGTTAAGTGAAAGAGTTAGTAGAAATGTGAAAGAAATAGAGATGAAAAGAGAAACAAATCAGGGTTTTTTTCGTGATAAAGAATATAATAACTAAAGTAGGAGCGGTTAAGGGAGAAAGAGAAACGTAGATGCGAAAACCTTATAGTCGACAATTATTTTTTTCGCCGGGTAAAAAATGAATGAAAATTTGTACAAAAATGTTTTTCGTGATAAATATCTTTTGGAAAATGAAAAGAATAGGGAAATCAAAATAATAGGGAAAACAAAAGAGTAGGGAAAACAAAGAAGTAAGAGAGAGAGAGAGAGAGAGAGAGAGAGAGAGAGATGGAGAGAAAAAATAATTTTTGAAGGTCGAAAGGGACAACAAGATTATAATGGAGAAATGCAAACGATTATTTTGGGCTGGATTAACGGAAAAACTCTACACCCAAACGATAACACCAAACTTCTAATTCCATTGAATCAATGGATACGAAATCGCAATGATTATATTACTGACTCAATGACAAGGCTTGTCATGTTCTTATTCACCTGTGCACAATTTCAATCTTCGCATCGCGGATGATGATTATGATGACCGAACATCTTCTCAATTACTTGATCAAAACACGGGTGCGCAAATAATACATATAGATTGAACCGCAAGAGAGACAGACAAATATAATTTGGCACTGAGGATCTTCCTTCATTGACGCACTCCTCGGTGAGATCAACATGAGAATCAATAACATTTTTTTTTCTTCCGCAGACGTGCGACATATGCAGTTATTTTTTAATCGCGTTATATCTGCGATGATCGTTCAAATTCGCGCTTGGATCATGCTTTCCCCTTCAACTTTAGTGATTGATCAGCCTGTGTATGTTAACACTGTCCTTACAAATAAATCACTCAAAATGGCTGCCCGTATCGCGTAAATCAATATTAGCGTACGGGAGTTTGGGAAGCAGCGGAGGAAACATGGGGCGTTTCCACTGTCTGTTTTTAAGAGCACCACTCATCGCCTCACACGCTTTCTCGAAGACTATAGTTAAATTCCGCCTTCGATTCGTGCGCCATAATCAACGAAAGCGAATGCATTTCTGCTTTATTTCAAGTCTCGTGTACAGGTAGGTTGTTGGATGAGAAACCCTTCCTTGTACGAAGTTGCTCAATGTTTTAGCAGCAGTGGGGGCGTCCACTCAAGGCGCCCGATCGTTGAACTTGAGCTATGATGACGTCACGAGTGCTGGAGATAGTGCGTGCGTATTACGTGTACGTAGCTCTATACTGATGAGCATCTCAAGCAAACGGAATACATGTAGGCTGCTATAGGTCAGATGCATGAAGTGGCGGGGACGTCTAAATTTGATGGATGTGGATGAGAAGAAGAAAAACAAAAGAGTGGTGAAATTCAGTTACTAATGCGAATGCGAGATTGATATTTTAGCACATGTGATCATAAATGTATCTGTTACTTGGATGTTGTTATTCTCACTAGGACCAATGACAAAATGGCTAGAGATTATACGGAAAGTAAGATGAAGAGAGGTAGATAGGTAGAGGTAGAGGTAGAGCAAGAGAGAGAGAGGGGTAAATACAATAGAAATAAATATAGAGGCAGAGAGAGGCAGATAGAGAGGGACAGAAACAGAAAGCGACATAGAGACAGAGAACTTGAGAATGATCGAGAGGGACAGAGAGAGAGAGAGACAGACATACGACATACAGAGAAAAAGAGAAGGAGAGAGAGAGACAGATAGATAGAGAGAGAGAGAGAGATAGAGAGAGAGAGAGAGAGAGGTGGGAGTATGACAAGTATGTGACTAATCAAATACATGTAACTCGTTTTCAGGCATTACCCCCCCCCCCCCCCCTCCCGAATCATCATATTTCAACCGTAGGGAACATCCCTGCGTAGCCTTGTAGTGGCCAGAGGAGGGATATATGTCTTCTCAAAATGTTTTTGTTTTTAATATTATTTATTTGTGCTTACATTCAACAAATTCATAGAAAACATAAATCACATTTGATAGATAATACAAAAACAAGCTCATACGTTTCGAATAATATGAAAAATAATGACAGAATGGAAACAATATAACATAAAATACCTCACACTACCTCTCCCCTTAAAACCTTCTCCTCCTCCCCTTAACCTCCCCCCCCCCCCCCCCCCCTCCCCCTAAAATGTGTATGTGTCACCTCGGCAGCGGCACACTAGTCTGCGTACTGTGGTATTGTGGTAAAAAACAAGACATCCGAAATTAGGCTCATTATGCTCGATTTTAATTTTAGAACCACATCGTGTTGTTGAATCCAGAATATTTTCCTTACCCTCAATCCTACAAATCCTCCGAAAACGTTTGTTGTGTTTTTCGACGGAAAAGAAGATTATTTTCATTACAAAGGTGAAGAACCGCCATTATCGGAATGTAGATTTTTACACATATTTTCATTAACCTTAGTTGTAATATCCTCTTACAAATGATAATTTGTTGATTTATTTATTTATCTATTTATTTATTTATGGTTTATTTATTTATTTATTCATTTATTTAATAATTTGCATTCATCTAATAATTCTTTTTTAAATAATTTATTTATACATTTTGTTTTTTACTCATTTAGGCATATATAATTATTTATTTATTAATTAATTATTTACAGTAAACAGGGTCGCCTCTTCTTACTGCTATCCATGAGGGCGCTGCACAATAAAAACAATGCTTATACTGTACAATGTATGTGTTTTTTTTTTCAAAAAATGTTTTCGTTCATTTTCATTATAAGGCAAAACGACCACCATTACTTAAAATGAATATTTAACACATATTATCATACCTCCCCCAAATTGACAACATCAGAAAGATTTGAATTGTATTAATATCAAATAACGTTAACAGTTAATAGCCTATATCAATATATATTGAAACTAATAATTTTTTGCAAACCTGGATGTACTTTTTCCATTTTTTTATTCTTTCTTTCTTTTTTTCTTCCTCCATTTATTCCCTAATTTTGCTCCATCTTTATACTTCTACTTTTATTCTTATAGCAAATAATCTGTATTAGCAACTAACTTTTGTGATGCATTCTACTCATAATACTCAGTATTATAGTTTTCTGGAGTTTCTCAATATTTCTATGATTCGGGTCAGTGAATGTCCATTTTCAGTTTTTGTTTCGTCTTGGTAATCCCATATAGGCCTACATAAATATGGATGAATTGTTTTGGGCATAAACGTTTTCAAAAATGAATTCCAATATAATATTCCCAAATACAGCCATTACTTGAGCTATGAAACACATTCCAACGAGAAAGCTTTAGCTATGGGACATTCGATTTCGAATTTCTATTTTATTCATGAATTTCAACTAATACTTACTTCTTTAATGATACTTTATAACGGCCACTAGCATTACATTGCATGGTTTACATACGACTAATGCCATGGTGTCGTTTAAGCAATTATATCTTTCTATTCTACCAATTCCCGTTGGAAACCTCTTACCCGTTTATTTGTTTCATATCGTCGACCTTTCTAATTTTTTTAATTAAAATTCTGACGATGTCCCTGCTTACGCAGAAATAATCCTTATTTCTTAATCATGCTGGAATTCTCTTTCTATCAAGTTGAAACTAGGAAGGACGAGTGAGAGACAGAGACAGAGAAAGGATAGAAATAAAAAGGGGGAGAGAGACAGAAAGAGAGAGCGAGGGGAGAGAGAGAAAGACGGCGGAGGTGGAGAATAAAGGAGAGATAGGGGAAAGATCGGAACCGTACAAAAGTAAGGATGTGCGACAGATGATACCAGCAATCTCTCAGTAATGTAAAGCGCATTTAAACATGGAAAATGTGCAGCAAAATTAAATTATTATTATTACTATATCATTATCATCATTATATCAGTTTTATTATTATTGTCATTATCATTATTAATATTAATATCGTTATCATCATTATATCAGTGATATTATTATTGTCGTTATTACTATTAGTATTATACTAAGAAAGTTCCTGCCAAAATGTAAACTTAATTCTGGAGTTTCCTGTTCAAATCGTTCGAGGGAATGTTCTTTTTGTTCTGAATTTTAGAAATAGTACAGGTTCAATGCAATAGTGTCAAGAGACACAGAATGGCGAAAACGCCTTTGAAAACCTTGGCAATGTTTATATAACTTATCTCTACGGCACACAATCAAAAAGCTATCAGGGACTGTTTACAAAGCAATCGTTTACTGCGTTTTGCTCTTGAAATATGTTCCACCATTGCAATAACGATAGTCTTCTCTCGTTCTCATTTTCTCTTTCTCTCTCTCTCTCTCTCTCTCTCTCTTTCTCTCTCCCCTCCCTCTGTGTGTGTTACGAACATACCCACCAATGCTCTGTGCTCACTTATTGGGCTTTTGAAACGCACCCCTCTCTGCATGCATATACCTGGAAGAAAACAAATCACCACTGAAACCTTTCTTTAGGAAAAACAAAACATGAATCAAATGAACAAGTCAAAAACAATAAGAATATTCCCATCCTCACAAGTATATGCGGTATAGTAGTTCGTTACATTGGTTTTCCATTCTTTTCAAGTGTTTTCTTACTTCCTAACTTTTCTTGTTTTTGTGTCGTTCACTCACTTTTTTTCTTTCTCTGATCTTTCTTTGATCACTTTGCTTGTTATTTACTTGTGGGGGAGAGGAACGAAAATGCATCATTATGACTCTTTTTCTGAATATCCATCTAAAACCATTATCAGTTCTTTTTTTGCTATTGGAAGTTTTCTTTGAAATCCCGATTACTCACCGTGTATTTAGCTCGATCATGCACCTTATATTATCCCGTCATCTAGTGTACCCGCGCAAAGATACCGGGCACGCATCCTAAAGAGGTTTGGATACGGGGTTACCATGGCGACTGGCTTATCCTCCATCCCTCTTGCAAGATGCGTACCCTATGACCGTGGGATGAAGTAAGAAGGAAGTAATAATACCAAATCCCCTGGCTAATGCCTCGCTAGAGCTACAAGCCTTACATTTACAGATATTATATGATCCTTGTATATGATACATTACGGGTATACCGTGGGCGTTATAGTGCCAATATACCCGTACTACAATATTATACAACCTTCCCCCTTCAAGGCTTTTTCTCTTCTTCATTTTTCTCAGAAAAGTGTTAAAGGAACATGTGATGTAAGCATGGTGATTTCACGTGGATATCTCGAAATCAAAGATTGCATATTCTAGCCCTTTTCTATGTTTCCGTTTTTTATATGAATTTGATAAACTGCGTTACCAACTCTTTGTTTATAATTTGCGTATAACCTTCACTTTGCTTTCGAGAAGAAACAAAATGGAAATTCCTTTACAAAATAAAACTTGAAACTGTAGTTTTTATGAAAGATGACTTAAATTACATTTACTTCTTTTTCATGTTTTACTTCTTCTCAAAGTCCCTTTTCTGATTTGTGTCCAGTTCTTCTTCTTCTTCCTCTTCCACTCCTTCTTCTTTTATTGTTCTTCATCTTCCTACTCCTTCTCTATTAGCTCCACCGCTCTTCCTTCTCCTTTGCCCTTCACCGTATTCATCCATTCCCATTGTCTCTTCTACTCTCACCTTCTCACTCCATGTCTCTCTCTCTCTTTCTCTCTCTCTCTCTCTCTTTTTCTCTCTCTCTCTCTCTCTTTCTCTCTCTTTCTCTCTCTCTCTCTCTCTCTCACGTTCTCTCTCTCACTTCATCTCTTACTCACTCCAATTTATTCCCTAATATATATTACATCATTAGAATTCAAGTAGATGACCAATGCCACTAACCATACTGACCGCTGTAGTCATCATGGCCGTAGTCATGGTCAAGCTGACCAAGAGAGATGATCATGATCATGATGATGAGATATATTACAACAATTACCGAGTACTATTAAATACTATGAAAGGTTATGGATGGAAAAGTATCGATTGAAAAGCGAGAAAACGATTCGCAGAATAGAATCTATCAACAACAAAAAAGCGATGTGTATGATGCCAATTGATATCAGAGATATTGTGTCAGAGTGTTAAAGACGCTTTGAAGCATTTGGTAAAAGAGAAAATGGAACATATTGGAACACACGTGAAAAACTTCAATTATCTCTCGTTTGTAAATGTAATATTTATCTTCTTTTACAACTTGGGTATTGAATTAAATACTCAAACATACTTTATCAGGAGTTCCCAGCATGTGTAGGCCTGTATAACTCTAAACTTAAGCAGTAACTAGTTATGACGCGGATTTGTTTCATATGGGAAAGTGTTAATTCCAATGATTGTATTTAGCCCAATTCTCGTTCTTAATCAAACAAATGAGGTGCAAGAAATATTAATTTAACATCACGCCTTAAGGTGGCACCACGTGACAACATAGAAATGCCAATTTCATGAGTACATATCAGTGTTATTCAAATTTGATTAATTCCACTTTATAGTGGTTCAGACCTTCAGAATCAACCATAACGATAAATGTTAAACCAGAAGAATAATTTCTATGAGGTATGACACGAGTAATATGTCATTTGATTCAGCTGTTACACACAAACCCACAAGCCATAGTATTGGATTTCCTTTTCTGTTGCGGTTATATCTAAATGATATACACTTTCCGGTTCAGTTCATTTGAAATGGATATTTCAGCTTTTAGAACCAACATTGAATCACAACTTAATATACATGTGTATACACCATCGCCATGACTATCTGTATAGTCTGTGCATGACAAACATACTATATAGTTGTATGATGAAGCACAGCGTTCGTAATTTGACTTGAAGTAAAGTGAATAAACCATATCATCGTTGTTCAACATGCATGAATATGCATATACATCATAAATGTATGCTTTTAGTCTTCTATATGGTCATTTCATGGTTTATTCATTCAATTACCTGTGCGTTTAAGATTCAAAGCTAAGGAAAGACATCCAAAGGAAAAAACAACGTAATTTCAGCCGAACTTGAGGAAATTATTAAGCTAGAGTGATTTTCTCATAATTTTCTTCCACAAAAGCGTTGGTCATAATAAACATACACTTAACAAACGAGGTGATTTTTTTGTATAAGCTGCCAAAAATAAAATCTACGTTACATGTTGGCAATTTTTTATTTTTTGTATAGATTTTGATTTTTGATTAAAGAAGAAGAAGAAAAAACCTTGTATTTTGGGGTATGAATACCGTAAACGGTCAATGATACCCTCATAACTTGGAGGAAATAAAGAAGAAGAAGAAGAAGAAGAAGAAGAAGAAGAAGAAGAAGAAGAAGAAGAAGAAGAAGAAGAAGAAGAAGAAGAAGAAGAAGAAGAAGAGGAAGAGGAAGAAAAAAGAACGATAACAAGAAGGAGAAGAAAAAGAAAAAGAACATGAAGGAGAGGAAGAAAAAAAATCCGTAGACGAAGTAGAAGAAGACGAAGAAGAAGAAGAAGAAGAAGAGGAGGATGAGGATAAGGAAGAAGAAGAAGAAGAAGAAAGAGAAGAAGAAGAAGAAGAATCACGTTACTCTACATTAAACCAAGAATCAGTCGGTTTGAAATATGTTTGGGGTCGGTTTAGCGTTGAGATATAAAGCTAGCTTTAGCTCGATAATACACCCGGTGATGACTCAGCTTCGGCCTACTCGCATTTATGTTTTTATTTATTTAAAAGTTTGGTATCTTTTATAATTTTTCATCTTCATCTCTCTTTCTCTAACCACCAACACCATCTTACCGCACCTGATGAACGCGTCATTCCTGATCATCAGCTATTCTGACCCCCCCCCCCCACACATACACATACACACAAACACACTCACTGCCCATCCCTCGGGGAGGGCGTCAATTATAAATGAGTGACCCGTTGAAATTCTCGCTCCATCTGACCGGTTCGTTGATACCACCACATTTTTCATTTATCTTTGCCCTGTTTAACTTAATGATGACAGGCCCATACGACATTTATTTATGTATTCCAATTTGTGGTAGGCTCTCTCGGAAATGATCCTGTGGTGGATTTCTGTCTCTACTAATATCAAGATTCTTTTTGGTGCAATCATGATATTGTATTAAAGTTCCAGTAATTAAAATGATTGGGTATTATTATATCCAGGGTAGCCACATCAGAAGATGATCATGATAACAAAGGATACAGCTGGAATATAGGGTCAAGTCTATCACTTACTGGACAATAAAAATGAAAGTTTTCCATTAGTGGCGTAGCGTCGTTAGGGTCAAGCCACTGGTGGGGCACAAATGTCATGGGGGCAGCACCCCGGTCACAACTGTGTCAAAAGGGCTCGTATCATTACCGCCTCACGTTGCTTCTCACTTACGATGTATTTCTACCTTCTTTCTGCATGTCGATGAAGTGAGGGGGAGGGGGTGGTACGTGTCCCATGCCCCCCCCCCTCTCCCCATGGCTACAATACTGCGTACTACATCATACTAATCGAATAAGTTGTTCCAGTCACCCCGATCCTCGGCAGTATTAGCAAGGTTCTACCACTTCCTGGGCTTTACGACCTAGTCTGTGACTAGCGACATGTCGGCCAGATTAAGTCGTCTTGTTCACCAAGCCAAACATGCGAAAAGAAAACGAAAGGGGAGAAATCCGAAAGCGCGTCCCGAGGCCAAAACGGAACTCCCCCGAGCACTCCCGAAGCGAAGAGACGGAGTCATGGTATTAAGAATAATGAGATGATGAAAGAAAAAAAATAGATGATGTCTCTGTTTCACAAAGATGAAGTGGGAAAGAGAAATTTGCTTTAAATGAACAATGTAAAACTAGGTTGCTTATGAACAAAATATTCAGATTGTGTAAACCTTTATATGATTTATGTTTGAAAAAAGACAGTGAATTACATATTTTACCTGTGACAGTAATGACAACGACCAATATTTTAACACTGCTTGATTTAATTAATACATTCATAATGATATCATATGTGTTGTATAGCCCATTTCGAGGAAACGAATTTCAAAATGTGCCTAGATATTTCTAATGAGACCCTTTTATGTGAAGGGACTTTGAATTCAAGCTTTAAAAACAATCCTATAACGGGAGATAATATCAATATTGTTCTGCCCTTTGTACATCATTCCTTTGTTTGCGTGCTTTATTGCCACAATGCCCCCTGTGTAAGGCTGAGGAAAATGTTTACAGCATACTAATGCTGCTACACTCATAGTAGGCCATGATAAATGAGAAATTGATTCATGAATTTGATCAAAAACGCGTGTAAAACGAAAAAAATGATAAAGTTCTGCACCCCATATCCACTTCGTCACCCTGTCCGCACCCTCGGACCACTTCATAGCGTCGGCCCGGTTTGCAAAGAGGGGGTTACCGGGGGCCCTGGGGGAGTGTTTGCCAATGGGCTAAGCCAGGATCTTCGTAGCACGACTGCTTGCCCGAGACAAAGACCCCTGAGTGCTATTTAGGGGCGACATGATCGAAGCAGGAGAAGTGAACAGTTTTGCAGGGGTCGCAAGAGGCTTGATCTGAAGATCGGCTATTCTTCGATGGGTAAACATACACATACAGAAACCATACACAGGGACAATGGGAAGGGGCAGATAATGGAGAAAGAAAAGGGAAACTATTTGGGTTGTTTTGCTCTAATACAGCTCTCGACTTGTTGATATGGCCACTTCATGAATGGAAAACCAAGCCCTTCAAGGGATTGAAAGCGAAGATGTCTTCCTCTTTTACAAACATTACGGGATCAAACCTAGTAATATAGGCCCATAACATGTCCATGTGTAGGCGACAGCACGATAGATGGGTTTGCCCACGGAAATGCTGCGAGATGACACAGTTATTAACATGATAAATGAGTATCGAAGAATTACAATGCCCTTTCTGTGATTGGTATTTAGCGAAAAAAAATCACGCTTAATTGTTCTTTTGGCGAGCAAACTAAAAAAAGAAAAGGGAGCATTCATGCTTTTTTCAATACCTTACCATAAAACCACGAAGTATTTCATCTGACTGTCCTGTACAAGACGCAGATTTCTTCCTAAATCTGATTCGTCATGTAAGTTACTTATTTTAACTTAATAGTGTTCTTTACGATTAAAAGAATGAGAATTTTGTAAAGGTTTTTCAAAACAATGTTGTGGTATAAATCAGGAGCAAATGAGACAAAAATGCTCACATTTCATTTTCAATAAAGTTCCTCGTTTGAATCTAAAAGTTTAGCCCAAACTGCATATTTCTCGGATAAGTTATAGGAAAGAGGTAAATAATTTATTGGTTTGTCTATGATAAGTTGGCCTGGATGTGTAGTTGTAATATATTCGTTATCAAAGTTTTTGTTGGATCTGAAGTATGTTGACAATTAACGTGAGATTTAAATTTCTACAGAATATTATACAGTAGAGCCCTTAAAAATTAATGTTGATACTTTCTTCTCCATTTTCTCATGTCCATTGTCTTATTACTCATATTATCTTACTTTTTCTTCTTTTTCTTCTTCTTCTTCTTCTTTTTCTTTTTCTTTTTCTTCTTCTTCTTCTTCTTTTTCTTTTTCTTTTTCTTTTTCTTTTTCTTTTTCTTTTTCTTTTTCTTTTTCTTTTTCTTTTTCTTTTTCTTTTTCTTTTTCTTTTTCTTCTTCTTCTTCTTCTTCTTCTTCTTCTTCTTCTTCTTCTTCTTCTTCTTCTTCTTCGTCTTCTTCGTCTTCTTCGTCTTCTTCTTCTTCTTCTTCTTCTTCTTCTTCTTCTTCTTCTTCTTCTTCTTCTTCTTCTTCTTCTTCTTCTTCTTCTTCTTCTTCTTCTTCTTTTACTGCTACTACTACTCATACGACTACTACTACTACTACTACTACTACTACTACTACTACTACTACTACTACTACTACTATTACTACTGCTACTAATACTACTAGTGCTACTTCTTCTTCTTCTTCTCTTTCTCATCCTCCTCATCTTCCCCTCCTCCTCCTCTCCCTCCTCCTCATTTTTTGCCTTCTCTTCATTCATCCACTTTCCTTTCTTCCTCTTCCTGCCATTTCCTGCCATCACTTTAAACCAATACAATCAGTGCATGTTTTCTGATCTATTGTTTTGAGTATAAAGGTATAAGACGGCTTTATTCAAGAGTCATACAAAACAAAGTGTTGAATTGAAAGAATACCGTTTGTCTGCTTACTACAAAATCCAGCTATTGTGTGGGACCCCATTGCCTGATCAAACAGACACTAGCACCAGTTAGTTTAGAGTTTAATTCAAACATACACATTCTTCCCATTTTAGGATGTTAAACCGTCAAGAAATAGGTCAGGATTCTATCTACATACCAAGGTATATTAGCTTTATTCCCTGTTGGCATCCATTGCTTCTATTGCTATAAATGTTATGAGGTTCACACTAATAATATCAAATATGTTAAATCACCATTTAAGGGTATGAGGGGTGACAACATTGTCAAAATAGAGGCACTTTAAATAGGCTTTAAAGGACGATGTTCACGATGTTAAAAGTGTTTTAAATCTACCATTTTGAAAATGTCTCTTCTCGGCATTCTTATATGTTGAGTTAACATTTGAGTGGGCAATGGCACCAGTGATAACAAATACTTTAATTGTGTGGGCTTTTAAAATCATATTCTAGACAAACATTGAAACTCAAAAAGTATTGCATGCCTTGTTTATTGATTGACAGCGTAATCTATGAAACCCATTTGTTGCAACTAAATAACATGTGAGATTAGCATTGACGTCATAAAAGGAATAATTAGGTGAATCTTTAAGCTCTCATTGCTTATTTCACTTTAAAACGGTTGAAATAATATCCAATGTGGTATTATCTTTTATGAGATTACTTGATGATTGGAAGTCTTATCTTTATTATGGTTTATACTTTCAAAGCATTCAACATGTCATTCTGGGGATTTTCTCTGTCACTCTGGTATAATAGAGTCAACCTTAAAGGGAAAGTCCACCCCAGGATTTTTTTTAGCTGACGATATAGACCTAATAATACCATGAAGAATGATACAAGTCTCATTAAAATCCATGATCACATAACGAAGATATATCGACTTTTTTATCGAAAATCAGCCGCCCCCCAAATGCAAATGCGTTACATGGGCAAAAAACGATCGCCAAAAAATAACCGATAGTATCGAAATTGTGACGTATGTTGCGAGCTGCCTTCTTATTTCGCAGACATTCACTTTCGCTCGCGGTACACTGTTATCGCACTGACACGACGAATCATGAATGAAAGTGAAAGCGAAAGTGAATGTCTCCGAAATAAGAAGGCAGCTCGCAACATACGTCACAATCGTTTCATGCCCATGTAACGCATTTGCATTTGGGGGGCGGCTGATTTTCGATAAAAAAAGTCGATATATCTTCGTTATGTGATCATGGATTTTAATGAGACTTGTATCATTCTTCATGGTATTATTAGGTCTATATCGTCAGCTAAAGAAAATCCTGGGGTGGACTATCCCTTTAAAGCATACGCTCGAAGCCTGATACATAATTATAGCCTTAACTGTTCGTTTTGCTTCGGTTTGACTGGCAATCAACTTAAATGATTGCCTCACGGAACCCTCCACTGTTATTGTGGTTTTGTCTGAATTCAAAATAGCCGTGATAAAAACGGAATTAGTAGCTCTCTAATTTCAGGGTTCACAGGTTTCTTTTCTATAAGGCAACTAAACATTCGGTGACAAAGGCAATTATTTATAAGCATTGGGCATGAATGGAGGCGGTGCAACTCAATACATCATGCGGCCTATAACTCATACACAACACAGAAGCATTCCACTGCGTTTAGCCTGGCCAAAGAGGGCGACGTTGATATTCATTTGCACTGGCTGTCGTAGTTCGGTATTCCTCGCCCATTGTGTTTACAATGACATATTATACCGCATTATTCTTATCATTACTATATACAGGTATAATTATATATTGCATGTTGACGATAACTATGAGGTCACATCACTTGCTGTATGTTTTCTTCCGAAGTCTTGCTCTATTTCTCATCTCTCTCTCTCTTACTCTTTCTCTTTATTTCATCTTTCTTCTTTATCTTCTTATCTTTCTCCTCTTTATTTATATACCCCACCATATCGTGCTCTCTCTATCTCTCTCTCTCTCTC
The DNA here is from genome assembly GCA_035222895.1 of Strongylocentrotus droebachiensis. Lineage (NCBI taxonomy): Eukaryota > Metazoa > Echinodermata > Echinoidea > Camarodonta > Strongylocentrotidae > Strongylocentrotus > Strongylocentrotus droebachiensis. Next base: position 271,183 of record JAVYIG010000277.1, on the reverse strand, counting down.
TCTCTTTATTTCTTTCATAATAATTATATTCATTACAACTCATGAAAATGTAATAAATTAGAATTGCATACTTATGAAGTGAAAGCTTGTGTAATATCATTTGTAATGATTGTATTTTTTGAATTTATTTTTTCTTTATATAATACTTTTTTTGGGGTATGAACACTGTTAACCTAATTGTTGTACGTTATTTGATTAGATAATATATGTTGAAGTACACACACAAATACATTGAAAGGAATTGAGTAAGGAATATAAAAAGGAAACGGTTTTCCGTTGTATATTAAATCGACTGTATCGTTTATACTTAAATTAACAGTTTAGATATGCATTATAAAGTATCTGTTGTTATAGATTTCGTTCATACGTTTGTTTGTTGAATAGTGTTAAAGGTAAAGACCAGTTATGGTCATGCGATTGCATTGTGAAAGAAACGTTGTGGAATCGATCAGAAAAGGTCGATCATCTAGCATCTAGCATCTGCAAGGTTCTGGAATCATCAAAATGATACGAAATTTGGCTCATTCTTCGTAAAGTTACAAGCACTATACACAGAAAGATGTATATGGGACTACCCTATCTCTCTCACCAGACCATGAGAGAAATAAATTTACCAAATATATGAATTAGTAGGCGGTTTCCCGGCAAATTTGTTATCATCATGTATTAGTCAAAACATATTCTTTCACATGATTGGTAATGAGAGCTTCCATTTCATTTTTTGAAATTGGGGCGTTGCCAATACTGGCCTTTACCTTTAAAAAGATTAAAAAAATTGTTATAAGGGTATTTTAAATATATTTGTTATTACCAACTTTAAGATTTGTGTCACCATTTATTCGAATTGTAGTTATTTGAATATTGTTCGCCACTTCAAAAAGAATAAACCTACATAGTCGGTTGCATTTTTTTTCTTTTTTTTCTTTTTATAAATAGAATGTTGGATATCCTGGTGATAATCACACACCGAATCTGGACGTGAGATCAAGCGTGCCCCACACTTGCCTTTTCGTGTTTGCTTTATTCATCTGAGAGATTTTGTCAAATGACTTTCGTTCACGCTATTCGTGCTCTGCGCTTGGGCAGAGTAGTTAGGAGCGTGTTGCTGGCTTTTCTTGAAAATTCAATCTAGGATTATATATCTTATCATATTAAATTGATAATAATAGAACGTGGAATGTGGGAAAAGGGGAATGGAGTGAGAATGATACTTATATATTTCTCTTGCATCAGGTGAGGACGCGACAAAAACGTCAGGATTGCAAAGCGTGCTGGAGTTGACGCATATCATTAACTTCCAGCACAGATTTTGTGTGTCCACTCGGGCCAGGCATAATTAGAAACGAAAACATAATCAAAGATTAGTGTACTAACGCTGCTGGGACGGTGGAAACTTGGTAGCTTAGAAGCGAATGATTATAATTCAATTACCACCTAACGCTGCCTTGCAATAAAAACCTTCTCTTCCCCTGCAAATAACACTTTCAATTGAGACGTGTTCGCGTAGACAACGCAGACGGCACGAGGCGAGATATTTGTATCACTTTTTTTCCCCGCGCGCGCCTTTTCGGCGTGCGTTTCTCTTTCGCACTATACCTCGATTCTAAATCCAGCTTTATTGGTATGAAGCTGATATCATATTACGGTATGAATGAACGGAGGAAAGGAGGAGACAAGGAAAGGAGATGCCTTTGAAAAATATGATGAAGAGTAAGGAAAAAATGAGATGAAAATGGTTCGAGTGGATTGGGGATGAATTTTGCTACTTGAAGTGGTCACGTCCGGGTGAATTAAAGGCGTGGTGGGGACAATGGCGCTTAGGAGACGAAAAGGTTGTCAAATTTGAACCATAGATTAACGGTAATCTAGCTAGGGTTCAATGGAGAAAAGAGTTAGACGGAGAGATGAAATGACACTAAGACAGAGAGAAAGAGAGATACATGGGAAGACGGAGAAAAGGAGACCCAGATCAAAGAGACGGAGAACGAGATAGAGAGAGAGAGAGAGGGAGAGGGAGAGAGAGAGAGGAAGAGAGTGTATGTGTGTGAGAGAGAGAGAGAGAGCGCGGGAAAGTGAGAAAGACAGAAAGAGAGAGAAAGAGAGAGTGAGAAAATAAAGTGACAGAGTGAGTGAGTGAGAGTGAGTAAGTGAGAGGGAAACAGAGAGAGAAAGATGGAGACAGAGAGAGAGAGAGAGAGAGAGAGAGTAAGAGAGACTAATCTCAGTGTGCTAGATTCGTATAAATCCATACCGTCTCGTCTCACACATTCCGACTTATCGGATCTGTGTCACGGAAGGAATAAAGTTTCCACACAAATTCACATCTTCCCGTCAAAGAACGTGCGACATGAATTAAGCGATTCTACGGTTATTTGGTACCAATCTCAAAAACCCGCCGCATGGTCACGGTATATTTTAACGCCAAATCTCATCACATACCATTTCAATCTATTTTGAGAACAGGTTGAATATTGATAATGAGAAACGAAAGAAGTTGAATTTCTATCAATCATCATTCACATCCGGGAACTGTTACATGGTATCAGTAATACGTACATTGAAACCTATAAACAAAATAATTATGATATTCGGTGGCTTTTTTTTCTGGTAATACGAGACTATCACTGTCATCTACATAATAAAAAAGCTCCCCAAAAGCTATTCTATCCATCGTATCACCGCATTCAACACTAATTTGAACTTAAAATGTATTATTCTTAATTCGATGTGAAAGGAAAATATATATTTGACGTGTAATACAAATTGAATTGTCTGCCACAATTATAATCATTATCCAAATATTAAAATTGAATGAAATTTGAATGAATGCCTTGATTATCTAAACCCCAAACATAGTTTATATCCGTCTCTCTCTCTCTCCCTCCCTCACCGTGTTATGATACACAAATCTGGAATAAAAGCCATGATCAATATTTGTATTATTCCGAAACAATTGCAAGATGAACAAAATGCCATGAATGGTGCAGACTCGGACACACTCCACTATTCGCACATTTCCTAATTTTTTTTTTAAAAAACATGTACTTTCGCACTATATCTTTTCCTTCTTATTTTCCTTTTCATTAAACGAGTATAATATATTCAATCTTCAGATGCCCGTCGTGTTCTATATTTCTCTTCCTCTCCCCCATTTTTCATTCTCTCTCCCTCCTCCCTGTCAATTGGTAGTCCCTCCGTCTCTCTCTGTCTCTCTACGTCTCTGTCTCTGTCTCTCTGTCTAGCTACGTCTCTGTCTGTCTCTCTCTCTCGCTCTCTCTCCCTCACCGTATTTCCGTCATCCTTTATATCCTCCCTCGGTGGTGAATGTGGGATGCTATACTAGGTCGGTGCAAATCTTCCGAACAGACAGCCGTGTCCTGCGAGTTAATTCCATCAGCGGCAACGCGACGAAATTTGATCGAGTGTCGACCGGGAAGGATCGTGACAGCAGCCCGTAGAGAAGAGAAATACTCGCCATCGGTGGCTGACCCCAGTGATGTTGTGTCACACGCATCCCAGGGAGAAAGGCACGATGGAGGCAATTTGTGTTGATGGAGACGGGGCGGGGGATGAGAAGGAGGATGAGTATATGAGGAGGAGCATAATGAGATGGAGGATGGGATGATATAGATGAAGATGACAATGATGATGATGATGATGATAAAGATGATGATTACAATGATGATGAAAATGATGATGATGATGACGATAATGAAGATAATGATGATGATCATGATCATGACGATGATGATGAAAATGATGATGACGATGACGATGATGATGATTATGATGATGACGATGATAATGATGATGTTGACAATGACAGTAATGATGATGATGATGACAATGACGGTGATGATGATGATGGTGATGATGATGATGATGATAGTGATGATGTTGATGCTGATGATGATAGTGGTGATGATGGTGATGATAACAAAATGAAAGATTATGCGAATGAGAACAGGGAGGCGTATATTCGACGTGGGACAAACCCTCGAGGAAATATGAAGAAGCGGTTGTTATGAGATATATTTTGAACATGTTGAACCACAGACCAAATTTTGTGTTTTGTATAGATGCCGATGAAATATTGGTGTTTAAATGATGGAGGAAGAAGGAGGATGATAGTTGGATTAAGGTGTAGACTGGAAGTAGAGGTTTGGTAGTTTTGGGAAGGTGAGGTAAGAACAGATGGTTGCTATGGGAAGGGCGATCGACAAACATGTCGTGTTGTGAAGATGCTAAGAAATTGTCTTCTATGGTTGGAATGTGTGAATTGGCTTTGATCTGAACAGTCTCTTTCTTTTCTCTCTCTCCCCCTCTCTCTCTCTCTCTCTCTCTTTTTTTGTCTCACTCCCTCTCTTCTTCTCTCTACAGGTACATCAAGTCTATATTTAATTGAATTTATAAAAACACCTGTACGTCAAATAAAGAAGTGACTAAAACAAAAACAAAAACGTTTAGATTTAGCAACAAAATATTACTGTTGAAATAACCAACTATCCCTCAAAATGTAAAACTTGTATTTAGCCTATGTGCACGCATGGACCATTGATCAGGTCAAGTCCTATGCCTTACTTAAGTTCTCACTTTCTTTGTATGTCTGTGTCATAGTGTTTCTGTTCATGTATTGCTGAAGTATCGATAACGTGATGTACCAACTTGACGTATTCTGCACCTGCATAAAGCTACTGAGCAATCGTGTGTGAGTATTGGGTTTACCCTGACGTGAATCAATGATCAGATCTGATTATTTACGTTTGGGGACCGACCTTTAAACATCACCATCCGAAAGGCGTGACTTAGTTTCGAACCTGCGTCCTCGGCTGAATGAGTGTGTAACTTCCATTGTTAGCTGGAGTACAGGCGCACGCCACGACGCCCAGTTGTGCCAATAGCTATCTTATGAAGATGTAGACTTCCCGAAATATCAATGATTACAGAAAACATATTTCACATAACTTCAAAAATCGTTAAAAATGTAAAATGCTTCCATTATCATGGTAATGATTTATAAATTTAATTTAGCTGTATTTATTGACCCAAAGGTATGTAATCATGCATTATTTTGATTTGAGCTTAAATAATAGCATTATCCACTTGCTTCCACCTTGCTTACTTACACACACTATTTAACTTCCCCATCGCACCCCCTTCATCTAATAATGAAGGATGACGCCCCTCTTTATATTTTTGATTTATTTTCCTTCTACTTCCGCAACCCCATGAGCAAGTTAGCAACTCATGTCTCATCCCTCGGAATGATTAATCGTTATGATGATTATTTCAAAACTGTAAAGAAGAGAGAGTGAGTTGGGGGAAGAGGAAAACAGAGTATGTGGTAATTAAAAGACAGATAAAGGATGAGAGAGGGAGTGAGAGAGTGAGGAAGCGAAGGGAAGGGGGAAATCTAGGGGAAAAGAAGGAAGGATGATATGAAGAAGATAATGAAGGGGAAAACAGTTAAGACTAGGTAAATGAGAAAGGGGGAATTAGAGAAGGCGATAGAAAGAGCAAGAGAGAGAGAGAAAGAGAGGGAAAACAAAAGAGACAGAGAGAGAGAGAAAAAGAGAGAAAGAAAGTGAGAGAGAGAGACAGACAGACAGAGAGACAGAGAGAGGTTGGAGGGGAAGGGAATAGAAGAGATACAGAGAATGAGAAAGAGGGAAGTAGAAAAGAAACAAATGACTGCATGATCTTGGTGATTATAGAAAATAGAAAGGGGTGAGGAAGAGAAACGAATCGAGTGAGAAAACAAAAGAGGGAAAGGTGGAAGAAGGGAGAATAAGAGAATGAAAAGTTTTGGATGACGGACAGAATGATTGAGATGTGTTGAAGCTGACTCGGTCTCGATGTCATCCCATCTTCCCATCTCGAGGCGATGTCGTCTCCGGTTTCGAGATGTTTCCCTAGAAACGATTCGGTGGTCGTTTTTCATTGTTGATTTAACACTTGCCCAGCCCGACTGCTCGGGTTTCCTACCCATAGAATTGAGCTAATTCCACCAAGTTTGTCTTCTCTTTTTTTTCTTATTCCCTTTCCCTTTCTCTTTCTCTTTCTCTTTGTAATTTTCTTGTTTGTATGTGTGTCTTTATCGCGCTCTTTAGCACTTATCTCTCTATGTCTTTCTCTCCCTTCATCCCCCTCCCTTCTTTATCTCCCTCCCTCCTACCTTCTCTCTCTCTCTCTCTCTCTCTCTCTCTCTCTCCTTCCCTCCTCTCTCTGTCTCATTTTCTCTTTCTCCGTGTCTTTAGTTCTGTGTATGTGTGTGGCACCCGTCTTTTTTTCTTTCTCTCTCTCTCTCTCTATCTCTCTCTCTCTCACTCTCTCTCTCTCTTTCTATCCCTCTCAGTCTCTCTCTCTCTATCTTTCTATCTCACTTTCTCTTCCTCTCTCTGCGATCTTCGCCATCCAGAGAGCGACTTTTGCCTTGACTGATTGTTTCTTCCCGAATCGTTGTTTTGTTTTGCGAGAGGGGGTAGAAGAAGATGGGGCTCGAAAAGGCCGAGTTGAAGTCGGTGTAAGTTGATAAAAATGAAAATAAGTTTGTGTGCTCTGTTAGGGCTAGGGGTGACATCTAAGGCCTGACATGGCAGCCACCTTAAAGCTATAACTCAGCCGCAAGGATGGATATCGTATCAATTTTGCATGACCCATGCACCACCACCACTGTTGTTGACGAATCATGAGAAAAGTGAAATTTGAGAATTCACCGAACCATATTTTCTTATTACGCCTTTGATGATTACTGCATTTTATCTAAAGTCAGTGTAAAAATGTTATGCTACCACTGAAATTAGTAATTATGATGCCTTGGCATTCAAAGCAGGCCTAACTGTTCGTTGATAAATTAATTTGCTGTTACATATAAAGTGGTCTTTAAAAAGAGTAAGAAGTCATGGCAATTATCAAATGTATAATAAACAGTGAAAGAATACTATCTTAATATTTTCTAGAATTATGAACTTTTGAGAGGATGGGTCTCCTTTGTGAAAAAAGGAAATAAAAAAATCGTGGAATAATCCGCTTTAATGATGTCGATTATTGTTATCAGGCTAAGCCTTTAGTTTGTGAATGAACGTTTAACCTATCCAGTAATATTGTGAAACAATTTCCACTGTACGAGTAATCTTTTGTTTTAATCGCCTTAAGGGGGGGGGGGGAGGGGCGTACCCAAATAATTAAATATATTACATTGATCTATTTAAATTTGTAATAAGACCTAAACCGACAGGTTTACAGTCAGTATTACCTATTGCAATCAAGACGTCTTCCGAAAGCGATGCAAATTGGATAAAAAGATAATATTTCATATATTACGAATTTGGTCGGAATGACACCCACCCGCCAAATTTCTTGTAAATGGAGCTTGTACAGGTGACTGCCAGCCGTTACGTCTGGTATGAGGAAGATGAGGAGGATAGAGTGGAAGGAAATCATCATCGTTGGAATGAGAGCAAGGGAGGAGAAATGGGAGGTGAAAAACGAACTCTTGCAGAAATGGAAACGAAATAAATTACCTTGACGTGGCTGCAACGGCGTTTTGCCTTGGAGCAATTTTGACTGTCGTGGGGTTTTCTCTTTCCTGTACATATGAGTACGCTCCGCCTGTCATATTCTCATCTCAAACACACACGTACTGAGTCCCTTCAGTCGTGCCCCCCCCCCCCTCCTGCCCCCCTCTCTCTCTCTCTCTCTCTGCTAGAATGATCCCCTCCCCTGTTTCCTTGTTTTTTGTTACATCTCTATCCATTCTTCTTTCTCCCTCTTCCATTCTGAAGCTATTTCTCCTACCTCTATTTTCACCCCCTCTTACTCTGCTATTCCGTCCATTTAACATTATATTCTCCCTCCCTCTGCTGTAATCCCCTTCCTATCCTTGTCTACTCATATCTCACATTATCCCTTCTTCTTCTAAACTATTTCTACTGCTCTCTCTCCCTCACATAAAGAAAGATTATCTTATAAAGGTAATAGTTTACATTTCATCTTTTTTTAACTAAATATTTAAGCAATTGTTTCTTTAATGATTCCACATTTCCAGTTACTGCTAGTGAACTGCTAAATTTGGGAATGGTAATGACCTAGTTTCTTACTTTTGCTTTCAGTCAATTAGGAAATAACAATGGAAACAAATTAAGTGGATAGGGGGTACTGTTATCTTGATGATTATTATAAGATAACTATTCCCTTTCTCTCTCACCCCCTGTCTCTGTCTTTCTCCCTATCTTTCTCTCTCTCCTCAGTACAAGACTGTTGCATTCTCTCTTTCATATGTACCTTCTTTTCAATATCTGTCTCTTTCCTACTCCTCTCCCATTCCATCTCTGTGTCTTTCTGTCGCTTTGTGGCTCTACCCCTATTATACAATTCGGTTTATTTCTTTCTTTCACCGCCCCCCCCCCCCCCCCCCCCCCTCCTCTCTGTATCTCTCTCACACTGTCTCGCCCTCTCAACTCTTGCTTCTCTGATCTCATACCGAGTTGTCACGTTTTGCGTTCGGAGGCAAATTGTGTGTGAAACGAGATGTGAAGGGTAGCGAGATGCCGAACATCGGAGAAGAGAGAGAGAGAGAGAGAGATAGAAGGGGAAAGAGAGATGGAGATGGAGATGGAGAGAGGATGATGCGCTCCCATAGCGCCTGCATCACTTAATCACACCGTATTAGCTATGTCGACAGCGATCATCCCAATAAAGGAATACAAATTCAGAAAGAAGGCTCAAAAGGCATGTTCCCTTAATTACGCTCGGTTAAACTAGCAAGCGATGGCCTCTTTTTTCACCCTCGCACCCTCCCTCCCTCACCCACTCACCGATGATGATATTGATGATGATCATGACGATCAGTTGGAAATTGATATCAATGAAGTTAACGAACTCGGAGATGAGGGGCTGATTGTTCTAAACTGTAACGATCGAAGTGGACGCGCTCTTCTCACTTCTCATCAAACATGTCGCTTATGTTTCCATCACTTTTCAAATGATTCTGACTGACACATGAAGCTTTGTAGAACAGGATGAATGAAATAAAATGAAATGATACACGAGGTAATTTCACCAGGTTATTTATCGTTCTGATAGGTCTTTGGGATACCCACAATCGGTTAATTATCCATCATTCTGTATATTTCTTATTCTAGTCGACAGGTACATATCCCCCGCCCCCTCCCCCCGATAAAAATGTTTTTATGTTTTATAGAACAATCTTTCTTAATTACACAAAATAATGATGTTGAAATCATGGAATTGGGACAGCGGTTGATTGTTAAATAGACTTGGCACACAATTTTCGGATCATTTTATTATTTATTTATTTATTCATGTCCTCTTTTAAAAGCAGGGTAGGTCATTCAGTTAAAAAAAAAACTGCTTTACAAAACCATAACGCTCCTTAAAATATTAGAAATAGTTAACTATAATAAATAATGAATACAAATCGCCTCAAAAGTTGAGCATTAAAGTGCTTTATTTCGGCACTGGTTCTGAAAACATAATAAATATTCGAGTTCTGGTTTAAATGTCTTAATGCACCCATTTAGCAGATCCGATAAATCTGGAGTCTTCTGCTAAAAGCAATGCCTTTGGTGTGATTGGCACAATTTTAAATATCCTAGCATTTATGCTATCAGAACAACACGGTTGTAAACCAGATTTAAAAAAAGGAAGATTAAACAAAAATGGCAGGTGTGTAATTCTAAAAAGTATATTTCACTTAGATTTACCAGGAACCAAAAAAACACCCAGACACCAACATTCCAATGACCATCTATCAAAACTGGAATGTAAATCTAGTTTTAACAAATTGATTTATTATATAAATTTTTATAAAAGTAGTTGACATAATATGCTACTATTTTTCTCTTCCAAATGCGCTTTGCATAGAATTTAACAGGTGTAGTATACAAACCATGTATCTTACACAAAATATGCCGTCCATGTTTACAACGATTCATTTAAATTTGGTGCAGAGTAATTAAGCCATTGAAACGTAATTTTTACCGATATATTTTACAAAATCCTACAATTTGTTTACGTAAAAAGTTGCTATGTCACTTATTATACCTTTGCTTTACAGAATGCAGTTAATTACTATCAGTAAGAATATTTTTTTTAAATGTAGTTTTACTAATATAAGTTTCATTGGGTAGTTGCTGTTAACAAAGTATAAATTCCACATCGCAAAAAAAAAGTATGGTATTGGCATATACAATCTATAATTTCCATATAACAGTACGTAATAGTACACAAGACTAGGGGACATTTACATTTTAATTTAAAGGCAACTAAAAGATTTCTTCATCATGATTATTTAAAAAAAATCAAACCAATTTTAAAACAAAGAATTTATTCACCACTTTCATAAAAACATGTAAAGTCAACGAATACAATAAAATATTTCTGACAAATATGGATAATACAATAAAACGAAAACAATACACTGAAAGGAAATTACGAAGCGGTTGGCTCATCAAAAAAGTTACAAAAAGTCATTAGTAGATGATCCTATACAAAATGCAAAACAAATAACACAAAAAAAGAAACGAAGAAATAATACGATGGTAATTACAAACATACATGTAAAACAGGGCGTTTTTTATAAATAATATGCAAAGCTTCTGCATCAGGTGAAGTTTTAAATCAGCCCTCAAACTATTAACTGAATTTAAACTAACTGACTAAGTTTTGGGGGTAATTTGTTCCAGATAGTGGGTATTTTGCATAAAAAGATATCATTTGAAAACGAAGAATGAATCTATATTACACGAATGATTGTTGAAATCCTTGTATTTAATCAATGAATAGGCCTACTTGTTTTGATCTGAAAGATATTACCACAAATGAAATAAAAAGAAATCCAAAAGGGAATGAAAGGAGAGTGAACGGTGACGGCGAGCTGTATGTAGCAGCCGAAATGTATAACTATTTTCTTGGTTGGTGCACCATTTCTCTCGCTTTGCATTCTTTCAATCAGCCGGACCTGTAATTGGTTATCGTTACTGGCATGCAGAGTCATGTGCCGGAAATCCGGGAATTTCTGAGTGACTCGGCGCACTGATGGGCGCGGTGTCAGGCTTGATGCGCGTCGAAGGGGAAAAGATGGGGTGGAAACATGGTGCCGACTCCGGTGACAGGTTAATTCAGATGGGTGGAAGGAGGAGGGTGGGGTGGAGGGGGTTGGTACGAGGAAAAAGGGGGTTGAGAAGAGAGGGGGATATAGGGGAAAGATGGGGTGGAAACATGGTGCCGACTCCTGTGACAGGTTAATTCAGATGGGTGGAAGGAGGGTGGGGTGGAGGGGTTGGTAGGAGGGAAAGGGGGTTGAGAAGAGAGGGGGATATAGGGGAAAGATGGGGTGGAAAGATGGTGCCGATTTCGGTGACAGGTTAATTCAGATGGGTGGAAGGAGGAGGGTGGGGTGGAGGGGGTTGGTACGAGGAAAAAGGGGGTTGATACGAGAGGGGAAAAGATGGGGGTGGTTACATGGTGCCGACTCCGGTGAAAGGTTAATTCAGATGGGTGGAAGGAAGGTGGGTGGGGTGGAGGGGGTTGATACGAGAGGGGAAAGTAGGGGAGAAACATGGGGTGGAAACATGGTGCCGACTCCTGTGACAGGTTAATTCAGATGGGTGGAAGGAGGGTGGGGTGGAGGGGTTGGTAGGAGGGAAAGGGGGTTGAGAAGAGAGGGGGATATAGGGGAAAGATGGGGTGGAAAGATGGTGCCGATTTCGGTGACAGGTTAATTCAGATGGGTGGAAGGAGGAGGGTGGGGTGGAGGGGGTTGGTACGAGGAAAAAGGGGGTTGATACGAGAGGGGAAAAGATGGGGGTGGTTACATGGTGCCGACTCCGGTGAAAGGTTAATTCAGATGGGTGGAAGGAAGGTGGGTGGGGTTGGGGGGTTGGTAGGAGGGAAAGGGGGTTGGTACGAGAGGGAAAAGTAGGTGAAAACTTGGGGTGGAAACATGGTGCCGACTCCGGTGACAGGCTAATTCAAATGGGTGGAAGGAGGAGGGTGGGGTGGAGGGGTTGGTAGGAGGGAAAGGGGGTTGATACGAGAGGGAGGATATAGGGGAAAGATGGGGTGGAAAGATGGTGCCGATTTCATTGACAGGGTAATTCAGATGGGTGGAAGGAATGTGGGTGGAGAGTGTGTGGTGGGAAAGAAGGGGAAGACGGGGAGGGATACATATCTCTATGCGGGGAGGTGTATTGATTGGGGGCAGAGGGGAGGGAGGCAAGGAGTGATAGTCGAAGGAGAAAAGATGAGGTTTGTCCATCGAGCCGACTTCAATTCAGATAGTTTGAAGGAGGATGAGGAGGTAGGGGAGGGGTGGTGGGAGGGAAAGTGGGTTTATACGATGGAGCAAAGGAGAGGAAACAATAATGGGTTTGAAACAAGGCGCTGACTTCACTTACATGTGAATTCAAATGGGGTTAATGGGAACTATGGTAGATCGGGGTGGTGTATGGGAAGAGGAGAAGGCAGGAAAATAAAAGAGTGAAAGAGATACGGCTGATATCAAAGCACGAAGAAAAAAGGCTAAGTAATAAATGATAACAAACGAAAATCTAAACATAGGGTTAAAACATAACCGACTTTAAAGGCCCACTGCACTACTGGTAGCTACTTGCTCCCTCTTTATAACAAACAATGCCTAATCGGTGACCATTGGTCCCCCATGATCCTCTTTTTCTTATGTTAACTGAGAGCTGAGTTGATGAGATAACCACCTGTCCAGTGACCTTGCAGAGCGGTCTAATCCCTCCTGTAAACTACGGCAGATAAGCTTTAATGTGGAGGCGCGAGGGCTGAGTGATAGATCAGTGGTCTCGTAACTTAGAGGTCCAGGGTTCGAAACCAAGTCAATGCGCTCGTACCCTTTGGTAAGATATTAATCCTTTTTATCAAGTCCTTCGGAGGGAACTTAAAGCCATCGGTGGTTGTTTACTTGCAAGCATATACATGCTTTCTTAACAGTCAGGTGGAATCATCAATTATTATCAATCATCGATCATCATCATCATCATCATGACATTTCATTCAGAAAGGTGTAAGGAGGAAAAGGATATAGATGGGGAAGGGGTGATGATCTAAATGACCATGTAATCGAATATTTGGAAAGGTATGGTTTCCAGAGTGGATAGGTGCGGGAGTCGGAGGAGGAAACATGGTATGGAAACCTGGTACCGACTTCCATGACAGTTAATTCACATAGGTGGAAGGGGGACATGGGATGCGTGCTTTCAAGATGGATTTGTTCAAGTTCAATATCGAGAGGGGGGGGGGGGGGGGTAGTACACGAGATGTTATGCATGGGATACAGAAAGGGGACAAGCATGGTGATGCAATATGGTGATAAGTAGATCACAAAATGGTTACTTCACAAATGTGGTTAAGGAAAGCTGAATATGTGGGGGTGTGGATAAGGAAAAATGGAACATGCACCTCTGCGTGGTGTCGCATGCTGGGACAAGGTGAGGATAGATCTTGTCGATTTTTCAAACACGGTGTCAAAACAAGATGGTGACTTTGAGGAAGGGGAGATGAAGAAGAAGGTATGAAGGAGAAGAAAGGGACAGGAAAAAACATTCGTGGAGTAGAAACTGGTGAAATTATAAGAACTCATCAAATTCTGAGAGAATAAAAAAAAAAATTGGGGGGCGTGGGAATGGCGTATTAAAGACTAAACGAAAAATGGTAATGAACATGAAAATGTATTCATAGCGATATTTTACAAAACCCTTTTTTGTAACTGGCAGGTACAACTGTCTGCGTTATCAATAATTAAGAACAAATTACAGCAAATAAACAAAAAATTGTTTTTTGTATCACTAGTCAGAAAATAAAAGGAAACAGATACAATAAATGGATAAAATGACTTGCATGAAAGCTGTATGAGTAAACAAGCACGGATATACGGAGAGCAAGCAATAGTAAAGCGTGTGGTGACTGTCGTCTGTTTGCTCATGCATAATGCATGAAGTATTGGCTTCTTGAATAATTCATGAGCACGGTGGGAAATCAGTGAGCAAGTTGACACAACCTCAGCCGACCTCAGCCACGATCTTTCATTCTTCGCCTTCACCTCGAGAAATTGTTTTACAGGCTTGAATTCCAAGCTGGCATTGAGGTTGTGCAGTAACATGTGACCAGTTTCAGAGCTAAAAGGGGGTAAGTCGCGCCAGCAAGGTTTTTATAAATATTTGGTCGACATCACGTTTTGCATGATTATTTTCTTGGCTGCGTCTTTACTGGCCAGCGGCCTGTCTGGAATGAAGAGATTTAGGATACGATAAAAGTTAGTTTGTGTTATTCAAAGAATAATAATAATTGATGGTTTATTTATTAATGTAAATTTATTTATTTATTTTTAGGCATAGTTTACATTAACAGAATATAGATACAAAGGAAGTAAGAAATACCGCCGACCAGTGCCCGAGGATAGCCAAAATGAAATGAATTCCTTTTAAGTAGGTTGTCTTCACTAGTCCGTGTTTTACAAACATATTATACAATTGTTATTATGCATAAATACAACAAATCTCAATTTATACTTCCTATAATATTGAAGTAATACATAATATTTGAAATAGAATGGATGGCGGTTGTGCGTCACAGAAGAGAACGGGGAAATATAGGACGTGATATTAAAGGGGAAAAATAAGTTATTATAGTTATTAATATATTATGTAATTTATTAAGAATACGGGGTTGAAGATATAGAAATTAAATTGTAAAGATATTTATAAACTGAGAGAAGAATGAATCATTTATTGATGTAATGTAATTACGACTCTGATAATGTGAGGATTGATTTAAGAAATGCATTTTAGATTTTGGTGAAAATATCAAAATGAAATCACAGAGCAAAAAAAGCAAATGTATTTAATAGTAAACAAAAGTTGTGTCAGTCATGATTTAGCTTGGGTTTATTGATTGTTCCAATGCTGATTAATCAATACTTTCGTGAAAACTATGATGGACTTACATATGATATATTCAAATTTTTCATTTCTTCTCTATAGTGTAAAGCCACCATTATTTCAATGTTTTATGTACAGTTTCGTTTACAGATGTCTGCCCTTACAAAAATGTACCATGGTAACCATGGTACTTTTGTCCAAATTACCATCCACCATGGTAACCATGGTTATCATGGTACCAAAACAATGAAATACATTGTTTAATGACCCAATGTATTTCATTGTTTTGGTACCATGATATCCATGGTTACCGTGGTGGATGGTAATTTGGACAAAAGTACCATGGTTACCATGGTACATTTTTGTAAGGGTGGTTGGATTGTAATTAGATGTTACTATTTGCACATGACACTACATGATATTCCAGCTTATCAGACATACCCGTATCCTCCTCCATTGATGCAAAAACAAGAGATGTTGAGCTTTTGGTTCATTACGTATACAGGTTGACGACATGCACAGTGACCTCTTTATCGATCTCTCTTTCTCTCTCTCTCTCTCACTCAATCAGATACAGACACACACACACATACACACACACGTACACAAACTCACTCCCTCCCTCTCCTTTTCTCTCCCTCTCCTTTTCTAATCCTCTCCCGTCTTCATTCACAAAACTGATATAACTCAGCTTCGCGATCGACCGCCTTCCAGGAATGAAAGAAATAGTTCCGAGTTTTGTAGTCATCTTTGCGAAGCACAAACCAAATTCAAGATGGAGAAAAGAAATGAATATGTGTCTAGGGAGGAGGACGAAAGAATAAGAAAACTCAGCTAGGGGGTCACGATCATCCCTTACTGTGCTTGGGATGATCTATAAGGCGCCGGGGATTAATTTAGGGGGAGAAAACAACGAAGAGGAAAAGGACGACCTTCATCATTTTTAATCATAGGTTGGGAATCAAGCAGGGGGATTTTTTAAGGAGCGGCGATATAACGTGGGGACGGGGAGGGAGACACGATGGAGACCTGTTTAGTTGTATGATTATTAGGATTTTAATGTAAAATATAATAATTTACACATCGGTATGCTGAATGCACATATTACAAATCAACGAATAGCGACTGAATTCTTCAGAATTGTGTACAAATTAATGTAAGTCTTGCAGTGGATTTAAGTGGGAAGGGAGTAATGACATAAATTAATTGGTAGGTTGAAAAACAAACAAGATATATAACAAATTGTACAGTTTATGCAGGGAGAGTGTACACTCTCCCAGGTTTATGTAATATATGTACAAAATATACTGCTAAACGTTTAATACTAGGCCTATACCTGAACGACACTACCACAAGGTCTTTGCATCGCCTGGGGCAAACGCACCCAGACCCTTCATGATCATCTCGTCCTCTATTGTATCGCCCTCCATGGGCAACAGATGGGGCGAGAAGACTCGTCCCCGCCTAAAAGCATCTATCCATCAACATGTATTGGGAGGTGACTGTGATCGCTACCGAGGTGTCAAGGGTTGACCCTTCCTCTTGCATCTAGCGTTACAATGTGTACTTATTTCTTTATATATGTTATCAACGGCTGAAACGAGGGGTTATATAGTTCATGACTGTCATTGCTGGGAAAATATGAGTGCCTTTTTATTCCATTCAAATTGAATGTAATGCCATTGCACATTGGTAAATTTAATAATATGAAAAATGTCGACCTTCTGTTGCATTTATCGTTAACATTTGCACTAATTTTGTTTCAGGCATTTCATTAAAGTGAAGATGTGCTATGGGTCAAACATAATTCCTATCAAATCGCCAACAAATGCATATTTATTTCATAAGAATTATTATATTGTTATACTAACTTTCAATACTACGTTTCTAATTATATAAGCTTTACATTGGAAATATTATTACCCCGGCAAGCGATTCAGTGGCTGTTTCGCACAAGATAGTTCACACGCTCCGCTCCCTTGGGAATATTCCGCCCATGTAATGCTATTAAACTGAATATACACAATGTCAAAGCAACCAACAACAAATAATAATAGCATGAAACGTATTTTGTACAGATTAAAGGAACTGAAATATACAGGTAGGTTAAGGGCTAATCAATCTTAGTTTTCGGACTGTAAAGTACTCTATCAACCCATGTCGAATTAAAAAGGGTAAACATTTTAGTTTACAGCTTACTAATAATGAACATTGGTTGACGGACAAATTAACCAAAATAAAACACAGTCATCTGTTTCATGATAATTACAAAATGTGGACGTTAGCGCGTTGTGTCAAGATGGGCATTCACTTGCTCCCCCAAATGAGATTTTTAAAATCTCGGTTCAAACATCGGTATTGAGATCTCACAAATTGCTTTATGTATGAATGACCCCTTTAAGTGGAAGCAGGTTTTTTTTGTTAACGCAATAAATTTTTTCTTCTCAATTTCTATCATTTTCTTACGACTTACTTATTTCTTTGTTTACTTATCTTGTCTTAAGATGTTGGTCATGATTTATTAGTAGAGTCAAGATATGAAAAAAAAGGGGTCAACCTAAAACTAATTGCAACAGAAACGATTCCACTTGCATATAATCTGAAAAAACCATAAAAACAACATACTAAAAGTTGACAAAAATTGAAGTGGTGGATCAGTGCCTAATTTGCATAAATTCAAAATGGCCGCCATGTCAGACCATAGCAGACACACAGAACTATTTAGCCTATATTTCTAGATCTGAGAAACATATAAAGCTAATTTAAGTGCCTTTATCTATGTTTTGGGGGTCAAGGAACATGATTATAGCATTATTAGCAGCTTTAAACTACTCCTTGACTCCTTGACTCCTAATTTGCATAAAATTTGCAAAAATTTGCATAAAATATGCAAATTTATGCAAATTAGGAGTCAAGGAGTAGTTGAAAGCTGCTTATGATGCTATTATCATGTTCCTTGACCCCAAAACATTGGTAGAGACACTTCGTTTAGCTTTCTATGTGTCTCAGATCTAGAGATATAGTTTTAAACATTAAAAATGGCAGCCATTTAGAATTTAAAAGGGGTTAATTATATGCAAATTTATGCAAATTGGGAGTCAAGGAGTAGTTCTAAGCTGCTGATAATGCTCTAATTATGTTTCTTGACCCCCCTAAACAAGGAAAAGGGCACTATAATCAACGTTCTATTAATATTAGATGAGAAATAGTTATAAGCATGCAACATGGCAGCCATTTTAACTTTAAAAGGGTTAATTTTATGCAAATTTATGCAAATTAAGAGTCAAGGAGTAGTTGTTAGCTGCTTATAATGCTATAATCATGTTCCTTGATCCCCCAAACATGGGTAAAGACACTTTGTTTAGCTTTATATGTGTCACAGATCTAGAGATATAGGCTAAAATAGGTATTGTGTGTCTACCAGGGTCTGACATGGCGGCCATTTTGAATTTATGCAAATTAGGCACTGATCCACCACTTCAATTTTTGTCAACTTTGAGTATGTTGTTTTCATGGCTACTCCAGATTATATGCAAGTGGAATCATTTCTGTTGCAATTAGTTCTTGGTTTTTTCCTATTTTGACTCTACTATATCTTTATTCAGCCATTATCTAGCCACTTCATCCATGATAACTAATACATTACTTCACTTCCTTTACTCCCCCCTCCCCCCCCCCCCTCCCCCCTCTCCATCCCTCCTCTCCTTTTACTGTTTCCCCTTTGCTATTCACCATCACTTTCCTTCCATTCTCTCCATTCCTCTTCGAATATAATCCCCAGTCCTCCCATTCCGTTATCATATCATCGTCAAGCATGACGGCTTTTTGAAGGGGTGAAACAACTCCAATCTGAAATAAGCGAGTAATTATTAATGTGACAGTGGTGCCTATACCATACCGGATGGAATCAGCAAAAGTCAGTACGCTAGCTTCAATTACCGGCCCATGAAATTACATCGTTAATTGTCTAATTAGGAGAGAAATTAGCCCAGATGTCACCCGTGTTTTGTCATCGTTAGTTGCGATATCGGACTCTACTTTGTTGCCAAATATTATTATTAGTTCCCTTCTTCATTATGTATTATATACAAAATAACGATAGAGCGTCCAACACGATAATCGGATGTTAGCGTAGATGCAGATGTCGCATTTCGTGTACGCAATGTAGTTAATTTAGTTTGTCGTTTGTAGAAAGTGATAAAAGCTTGGTTAAATGAAAAATTGCAATATTCTTCTCCCGCTCCCAAGACATTCAACTCAATTACTAAACCCCCATACAGTCCTTCTCCCAGTTTCGTATTCACTCTAACGATATTTACATTTAATAATGTTAGCCATAAAGGGATTTTCATTTATTGTTTATTTTATTGTCCCTGCATTGTGTCGTATTTCGTCTAAATTCATCTTATTCAATGAAAGTATTTTGTCAGTCTCTTAAAAATCTTCTTCGATGAAGCGTATCAATGTCTGTTGTGACGGACTAATAGTTATGTGTTGTTATGTCTCATAAAACATGCAAATGACACAACGAAAACAATAATAACTTAGTCTGTGTGTGCTGGTGTGGGTGGGTGTGTGCGTTCTCCCTATCTCTCTTACTCTCTTCCTCTTTATTTTCTCTCACATTTTAGATAAATCGGACAAAATGACGTGATTCCAAGTGCTTGTATCTTCAACAAAGCACTTCAAATCAACTTCTGCCTTCTCCCCCATTGGACGCATGTATACGCTACATCCACCATCGATTGCTTCACATCTAAACGAGATTAGGTCGAAAATCTAAGCTTAGCGCCTTCTCGATAGAAACAAACAATAACTAGACCACATACTGACTCCCCTTCTTCACGATTATGAGGTGTTTGACCTCATTGTTACGTAATCACTGTAATTAATGCCGCCTCCTCGTCGCTCCGTATAAACAGATTACCCCGTCCAATAAATTATACATAATTAATTGCTATCGATCGTCGACATATTAACGATAATCTATTGTGACGTAATTGAGCATGGCCAATCATAATCGACCCGTTACGCTTTCATTCTTGTGCTCATATTCTCTTTTTTCGATTAAATAAAAGTCGTGTAATTTGGATTGTTAACGCTTGTATTTATAGTAAATACATTAACATTATAATTTCGTGAGGACCAGGTTAAGAGGAAATATCGATTGGATAAAAAAAAATTATCTGTCTTTTTTTTAGCAGTGTATTGGATGCATGGACCGATACAACAATAAGCGAAGTTAACATACATTATATCACAAATATAATATACATGTACTGTGATGATTTGGCGATAGATCTTTGTTTTGTTCTGTTAGTGTTTAAGTTTAATTCATTTTTTCATTCTGATGCATGCACGATTCTCGAATCTTTATGTTTTGTCCTCTTTTTTCAAACTTTTAACAAGAACAGAACAATTGGATTTGTCTCGAAACAAAATATACAACATAAATATTCGGGTGAGTGTAAACATGATGATAGAAGCTTTTACTTCATTCATCCTACCACAATATTTTTAAAGGAGAGATTAGCATGGACAACTATGGAGATTCAACATTATGTTAACAAGAAGACTTACCAAAACCATATCATATAGAATATACTAAAGAAAGATAGTTATACTGAAACGATAATACAATTTCATTTGTATTAGTTATTTATTTATTGATATTGACCTCTGCAAAGCATTCGATATATTTCTTTTTATGGCTTGAAAAAGAACGAAAGGGGGACGGGTAAATAAAAAAAAAATCTGCACAATACATTATTTTCCGAAATACAGTATAGGGTGGGTTTTATTGCCAAGCCCCCCCCCCCCCCCCCTCCCCCTCCCCCTTGAACAAGGCCTCTGTAGCTGATAAATGGCGATGTCATCCTTTATGAAATATACCTCATCGCAATATGAAGTAAAGAAGGTAGAAAACTATATAAAACAGACATAATCCTTACTTCTTGACTCGATCGTATAAAAATGGAT
This sequence comes from Strongylocentrotus droebachiensis, assembly GCA_035222895.1. NCBI lineage: Eukaryota > Metazoa > Echinodermata > Echinoidea > Camarodonta > Strongylocentrotidae > Strongylocentrotus > Strongylocentrotus droebachiensis. The sequence goes on along the minus strand of JAVYIG010000277.1, from coordinate 250,277 downwards.
GACACACCGGGATCACTATGATATCCACGTGTGTTACACGAGAAGGTGAATGCCTAAAGGCTAGAGGGAATCAATAACTTCTGACTGCTCTTAACTATTGGCCATATCAAGGTGTTTACTAGCCTCGTTCCAATGCTGAACTACCTTGGTGTGACGAGTCACCGTGTATGATTGCAATAAGTAATTTTACAAAAAGTCTGTACCTGTAGACTTTAAATGACACATTTGTTCTGAAAGGTAGACTATTACATGTATGACATACATGTAAATCTTATTGCACCACATATTGTATTTTTGTGATGTAAAACACGAAGTTTGGTTTAATAAAGAACGACTTTGAATGTCTCTCTTTTCAAATCTCGTCAAACATATTAACTTTGCATAGATTACCGTCCTGTCTTTTATCACATTAGAACAAAGTTTGACATCATACAAGATCAGAGTAGAGGAAATTAAATAGGGCCGATGTAAATTAAAATAGAGTATTATTATCAATATTGCTACAAATAATGATTTACTGGGCGATGCTAGGTCAGATCAACATCAAGCAAGCGGATGGGTAACATGTTTTCCACAAAAAGGTTAACATGCTATATATACATCCTTTCACTTAAATGAAACATGTTATCCCTCTATTCTTTCACAAAAATGATAATTTAATACCATGGACCTGAGCATGAGGCCATTAGGTTCCCACATTATTGGAATACAAATCACATAAACTGATTAGGACAAGGGCATAAGAAAGTAGATGCAGTTCATGTCACATTCTATCATTTGATCCATGGTACATTACGCTGGCGGGAAAGTGTACAATGGTTTTCCCGCCCTAATACCCACCAGGGGTTACATTACGTATGCGCATACCTCGTTTACCTCATCATATTGTCTTTGTCATCCCCGCGTCGTTATATTCCCCCTCCAGCTACGATCTCGTGTACGACCACGGTACCATGGTGACGCGAGTGATGATGATGTCGAGGGCAGGAGATGATGGTGTTGGTGGCACCTGGGATGATGAGGATAATGAGGGGGAAGAAGGAGTGGAGAGTGATGACAAATTGATATGACAGGCTGAGGACATACTTTTACTTCCAGTGAAGAGTTTAAAAAAAATCTTTACCATGTTTTGTAATAAAATGTAAACAGAGATGATACATCAAAGCCTGTAATTTAAAAGACATATGACTAGGTTGATCTCCGTGGATTGGAAAATGAATCCATGTGTAGCTGGTGTTATCGTAACCACGTTATGATTTGCCCTACTATTACAATGATACGTTTCTGCTACTGGAGCATAATAACTCATATCGTGTACGTTCAATATCATTTTACTTTGACAGCCATCATGACCTTGATCATAATTTGATTTAAAATGGAGTGATGATGATGGTGATGATGAGAGAGAAGATAACACAGGTTAGGAAGTTGCTGATGACGCTAAATGCTGATAAAAATATAAAGCTGATGATATCTATGTAACATGGTGGAATATTGGTCATGTAGTCCTTCTCTCTTCTTCTTGTATTCTCTCTCTCTCTCTCTCTCTCTCTTTATCTTTGTCTCTTTCTGCTGTATCTTTCTTTGTCTTAATTGGTTATAGATGTATTTATAAAATGTGCTGGCATGTCTAGTTGAAGCTTTCTATTGAAGCTATCCTGTTCCCATGCTGGGGTATAGCCTTTATGACCCTATTGCCATTCACAGTATTAATCCCATCCTGTTCGATACAATACTGATTACTACTGTACTAGACTTTAATGCCATTCATAAATATGTAATAATAGAGATTAAGCTCTATGAAAGGGGATTTAGATATCAGACGGGCTCTTTGTGGTCATTCATGCTTTGTGACTATTCTTTGAAACGTGCTCTTTGAAGAACACCTCATAGGACTGTGTCTTTGGCCATGAGTGGTGACCTTGAACCAATAAGAGTAGAGTTTTAGATTAGACCCCTTCCCCCTTTTTAAAGTAATGACCAATAAGATGATCGGAGGAAAAGTCGAGTATGAATGTTTAATGAGGTATAAAAGTAGTTTGCATGAATGTTTAGATCACTTGGCTCCACCCCGACTTGGTCTCCTCTACCTGTACCCCTGTCCTCCCATCTCCCTCAAGCTGTCCCTGAACTAACAACTAATTGCTGGATGTGAAAATCAACAAGTTATCAAAGTACAGCGTTGTTCCAGAATCGTTCAAGAAAGCCAAGTCACCTCAATCACCAAGTCGGGAATATTCAACTAAATTATACAACATACTTCAAGGGAACTTAATCTGAAAGTGTCAGGAACTGATTCATAAGGAGGAACATTGATAGGAGGAACATTGATTGCAGATACGTCGGTAAATATGTAACATTAACCCTATGCCAATTTGATGCTGTGTTCCTGATTTTGATCCTGAGTTCCTGATTTTGATCCTGTCGTCCTGATCCCGCAACTGTGTTCCCAATTCCGTTCCCGTCTTCGACGTCGTCATCTTTACTGTTCCAATACTCGTAGCATCGTTGTCCATCTCTTCATATCGTCTGCAACGGCCGAATCGGTACATCTACTCGAATCGCGAATAGTCTTCCGCGCTGTATGTAAGTGGCCACAGTACTAACAATTTCTAACTAACTTCCCTCTTCCCAACCCTTAATGTCCCATTTATTTAGATTAACAAGTTAAGGCTTTTAAAGTATATTTTAGCTTAAGGTGTATTCTGATATTGATATATGTTGAAGATAAGACAGAGATCTTATGGATTATTGATACTATTTTCATGACTTTGTTTGATAATAAATACTGTTAGAAGAATAGTTGATACAGGCCAGTGATTAATAAATAAACATATATGACACCTTAAATACTATATCGTGTCCCAGCGCTCTTATTCTTTGTCTTTATTTTAATCGGTGGTTTATTTGAACTAACCCCTCCCCCGAGTGGAAGTCATTGCTAACGGACCAATACAAAAACCTGATTTCACTCGGAGCCCGATTCTACTATTTCATTATAATAGAAGACGGCGTGGGTAGGCGGTTAGACGGAACTCACGACCTTCGCGTTATCAGCACGATTTTGAAAGCTCTCCAAATTCTTTTTTTAAATTAATAATAATTGCATGTTTCCTAGAAAGACTGGTATGATTTTCCTGGTCAAGTTCAGCGCTTGGGCATGAAGTTTAGCTTACATTCCCTAATAGTGACCTTATTTCCTTTTTGTTAATAATATTTTATATTATTGTATTTGTGTTATTATATTTCATGTGTGCAGAGGAATATAGTTATTAGTTCGGAAATTAATGATATATCATTTGGTTCTTATCCCATTATGATATATTGTAAATCATTTTCTCATTAGATGCTAAAATTGTTCTCTATTTATTTGGGAAGAAATTACATTCTGATCATCTGATATCATCACATTATCTGACGAATGGTGGAATATTTTGGGTGACTGGACTTGAGTGTATGTGTTGCTGAAACAGATTTGCTCGCTAGTGATTGGCAAAGTTTTATATTTTCCGCTTTGCGTTTGTTTGTACGATTTTGTTAAATCATATATTTTTGTTTACATATACCGTAGTCAGTATCGCAGATAGGGACTAGACTGTCTTTGTTTCTGCTGTAGCTTTAATAATCATATAGTTGTCTTTCCTAAGATCTATTCCTCTTCTACAATTTTATTTTTCTTTCATACTTTTTTCCCTCCTTACTTCTTTAAAAACAATGGCTTCTGTTAAGGGAGATTGTGTTGTTCTGGTGAAGGGATTGAGTCCTTCAACTACTGAGGGCAGTCTCAGAGAATTTTTAGAGAAGATTGGGGAAGTGTCGCACTTAAACTTCGGCAAAGATTCTTTAACCGGCGAGAGCACCGGTAATGCTCACTGTGCTTTCGCTAATAGTACCCTTGCTTTACGTGCAATAACGGAACTAAATAAACTAACATTGGATGACAATGTAGTTGAGGTATTGGAAATACCCACATCCAATCTCATTCTCAAACTAAAAACGGAATCAATTGATGTTACTCCCCCTGTACTTAGGTCCCAAACTGTTATTCAGAATCCGTTTAAACTCTCTATATTTTCTGGGGATCCGAAACCCAAGGGTGGTGAGGTACCTTTCGAAGTTTGGAGGCACGAAATAAAATGCCTTCAAACAGATGAAAGCTGCAGTCACCAGGCGTTAGCTAGGCTAGTTAGGCGTTCTCTCAGAGGAGAGGCTGGACAGATAGTCATGAACATGAATATCGACTCCAGTGTGGAAGAGATAGTAGAGAAGATTGACGGATTTTATGGCACGGTAGAGTCTGGTGCGGTACTACTCCAGCAGTTATATTCCAGTAGACAAGGAAAAGAGGAGTCGGTCACCGCTTATAGTGCTAGACTCCAACTTGCCATAGATAAAGTTGAACTTCGGAAGGGCATCTCTCCCATGGCCAAAGATGAGACCCTTAGGGTTGTCTTTTGGAAGGGAATTTCCAATGAAACGTTAAAACAAGCCATACGGCACAAATATGACCTAGTTAGGTCATTTGATGAATTAATCAGAGTAGCTAGGCAGGCTGAGCAGGAACATGAAGACTTTGAGAAGTTTCATGCCTCCCCTCTCCGTTCCCGTCAGAGTAGAATAGGTGCCCATGCGAGCACAGTCACTAATACAGACAGTAATAATAGATCAGAACTAGCAAAGGAACTAAGAGAGATAAAAGAGAAACTAAAAGCGATGGAAATCGCTAGTAGTAATAGAAGTAGTAGCAATAGTTATGGTAGTAGGGAGAACCCTAACAGACCTGTTCGTTCTCGTGGTCCCAGGGGACCATGCTACAAATGTGGTCAACCAGGACACTTTGCTCGAGAATGCTTTACTCCTCCTCCTCCTCACTTTCCTTCTCCTCACTATCCTCCTCCTCTTTCTCACTTTTCTCAGCATCCTCATCAAGCTTTTGCTCCTCCCCAACATAATATGCAGGTGCCTTTAAACGAAGGCAGACCTCTGCCAAGGGACGGGCAGTAGGTCTATCTAGTCAAAGGGCTAAATCGAGAAGTCCCCTATCAAGACCACTCTTAGATAGAATGGTTGGCAAGGCAACGGAAGCAGTGGCCATTATAAATGGTCAACAAAGCAAATGTCTTTTAGATTCTGGGTCCCAGATCACTACTATTTCTCACTCTTTCTACAACTCTCATCTTCCCAAAAGTTCTCTTCATAGCATTGATGACTTGCTTAAGGTTGAAGGAGCTAATGGTTTACCTGTCACCTATCTAGGTTATGTAGAGCTTTCTATCCTTTTTCCTGGCTCTCTCCCCTCTTCGTCTGAAATAGATGTCCCTGTGTTAGTGGTTCCAGACACTTCTTATAATAAGAGGGTACCCTTATGTGTAGGGACTAACATTATAGATACATGTATGGAAAGAGGCAAGACCCAATATGGGCCTGACTTTGTTAATAGTAATAGTGTGCATCCAACATGGCGATCAGTGTATGTTTGTATGCAGAGGCAAATGCAGTCTAGATCAGATGGTAGAATAGGTGTAGTGAAGAATGCTTCAAAGAAGGCTGTTAGGATCCCCGCTAACCATGCAGTGGTAGTAGAAGGTAAGGTCCCACTCCCCGTTTCAGGTAGACCTTATGATGTGATGTTAGAGCCTCGTAGATACAATAGATTACCAGCTGGTTTAGTCATTGACAGCAATACTGTCACAATAGATGCAGAACGACAGAAATCCGGTAAAGTGCCAGTTCTAGTACGGAACCAAACTGATAAGCCTTTATGGTTATACAGTAATGATGTTGTGGGTGAAGTGTTCTTGTGTAATGTTGAGGGTCCAATTCAGACTAGTCAGCAACATGTAGACACATGTGATGCTAATAGGACGGGTGGATTGGGTATAGAAGGGTTAGATTTCTCAGAGTCTCCTGCTTCAAGTGAAGATGTAGATAAGGTGAGAAATATCCTTAGAAACTATCCACATGCCTTTAGCCAGTCTGATACTGACTTGGGACGTAGTAACATAGTGACACATAACATTCCCCTAACAGATCACCAGCCATTCCGAGAAAGATATCGTCGTATACCCCCAGCCATGTATGCAGAGGTGCGTGAACATGTACGTTCAATGCATGAGGCTGGTGTGATTAGGGAGTCATTTTCACCGTATGCCAGTCCTGTAGTGTTAGTTAGGAAGAAGGATGGATCCTTGAGGTTCTGTATTGACTTTCGTAAACTTAATCAGCGTACAGTAAGGGACTCGTATGCTTTGCCTAGAATTGATGAAACTCTACAGATGATGCAGGGTGCTAGGTGGTTCAGTTCTCTTGATCTCAAGTCAGGTTACTGGCAACTAGAAATAGACGAACGTGACAAACAAAAGACTGCTTTTGTGCTTCCCCCTCCTCTTGGATTGTGGGAGTGCAATCGTATGCCATTTGGTCTCTGTAACGCGCCTAGCACTTTCCAGCGCGCAATGGAGAAATGTCTTGGCGAACTCAATCACACTGTGTGCGTCGTCTACTTAGATGATATCATCATCTACAGCGAAACAGTGGAGGAGCATGTTATGAGGCTAGAAGCTGTAATCCAACGTCTATCTGACCATGGATTCAAGTTGAAGGCCTCCAAATGCAAGCTCCTACAGACCAGAGTGAAGTACCTTGGGCACATCCTCACATCAGAGGGTATAGGTACCGACCCCGACAAGACTGAATCAGTTAGAAGTTGGCCCACCCCTAAGAACGTTAAAGAACTTCGATCTTTCCTTGGCCTAGCCAGTTACTATAGGAAATTCATCCCCAATCTATCTAAAATAGTGAGCCCTATGCTCGACCTCCTAGGTGACCCCAAGAAACGTAAAGGTAAGGTAACTAAGTCCCCGTCTCATTCCCCTCCCTGGATTTGGACTAGAAGACATGATGAAGCATTCTTAGAAGTAAAGAATAAATTGATCAGTGCCCCTGTCCTTCAGTACGCGGATTTCTCCAAGCCTTTCCTATTAAATACAGATGCTAGCACCACAGGATTGGGAGCGGCACTGTACCAGTTGGATGAAGAAGGTAGGGAGAGAGTGATTGCGTATGGGAGTCGTACATTGAACAAGAGTGAGAGAAATTGTACCGCCCACAAGTTAGAATTCCTTGCATTAAAATGGGCTGTGACTGAAAAGTTCCATGATTTTCTGTATGGTAACAAGACCCATGTTCGAACTGACAATAACCCGCTGACATATGTTCTCACAACAGCTAAACTAGATGCCACAGGGCATAGGTGGTTAGCAGCCCTGGCCAATTATGACCTTACCCTCACATACAGATCAGGCAAGATGAATATTGATGCTGATGCTCTCTCTAGACGCCCCTATGATGTGCCCCCATCAGATACCCCTCCTGACACTACATGCTCTAAAGAAACCTTTGAGGCAGTAGTAGACTATGCCCTTAATGTAGATGTAGAAAACAGTCCCTTTGTAGAAAATTTAGGGCAGCATTCTGTAACTGTAGTTGGTGATGTAGGACTGGAAGATAGGGCATCTGATAATCTATTTACTAGTGGACCACCAGATTGGACTAAGGAACAAGGTATGGATGCAGTAATCAGTAGGGTGATAGATTATGTCAAACAAGGTGTCTGTCCATCGGTGAATCGAAGAAGAGAAGAAAGTAAGGATGTTCAAATCGTGCTTAGAGAATGGGATAAGTTAGTGCTAAAGAATGGGGTACTCTATCGTAGGAGAATAGTTGAAGGTACAGAAATCTTCCAACTAGTACTACCAAGGAAGTACTGTTCATTAGTTTTGCAATCCTTGCACGATGAGATAGGGCATTTGGGTGTCGAGAGGACAACCGAACTTGTCCGGGACAGGTTTTACTGGCCCCATCTTGGAAGGGATGTCCAACATTATGTAAGCACCTGTGGCCGTTGTGTTAGGAGGAAAGGAGTACGGAATTCTACTAACACAGCACCATTGGTCAACATTAAGACAAGTAGGCCCCTTGAGCTTGTTTGCATGGACTTCTTATCCCTTGAAGAGTCGAAAGGAGGATATGGTAATATCTTAGTGATCACCGATCATTTTACAAGATATTCAACAGCCATTCCAACAAAGAACCAAACTGCAAACACTACTGCCAAGGCCTTATTTGATCATTTCCTTGTACATTATGGTTTCCCAGAACGGTTACATTCAGATCAGGGCCGAAACTTTGAGTCCAATGTAATCGCACAACTTTGTAAATTAGTAGGAATTCATAAATCTAGGACCACTCCTTACCATCCACAAGGTAATGGCAGTTGTGAGAGGATGAATCGCACCCTACTTAGTATGCTAGGCACTCTGACGGAGGACAAGAAATCCGACTGGAAGTCTTATGTAGCTCCATTAGTCCATGCATACAATTGTACAAAACATAGTGTAACTGGCTTCTCACCCTTCTACCTCATGTATGGCAGACACCCTCGCCTACCCATAGATATGTATTTAGGACTAGATGCTAGGGATGATAATGACAATTCAAGTGCCCCTGAGTATGTAACGAGACTTCGAGATAGACTAGACTATGCTTACAAGATCACTTCTGAGAGAAATGGCCAAGTAGGAGCTAAAAACAAAGGAAGGTATGACCAGAAGTTGAAAGAGAACAAAATTCAAGTAGGAGACAGAGTCTTAGTTAAGGTCAAGGGTGTGAAGGGAAAGAACAAGTTAGGTGATATATGGGGCAAGGATCCTCATATTGTTGTAGAGCAACCCAACGAAGATATACCTGTGTTCAAGGTTCGATCTGAAGGCTCTAGGACTAAAACCCGTGTCTTACATCACAATTTGCTTCTACCGTGTAACTTTCTCCCAAAGATAATTCCACAGCCTAGACGTGCAAATGTATCTAAGAATGAGGTAACTCAATCTTCAAACAATGACCAAACACAGCGTAACAACGTAAATGAGAGAGATGAAAGTGTCACAGCTTGGAATGTTCCAATAGAGACAAGTGTACTGGACAATAGTGCTGATTTTGAATTTCAATTAGGCCAGTCAATTCCAGATTGCATAGATTCTGAAATTAGAGATGATGGTTCTGTTCCTTCTGTAAATACAGATATTGCGACTGAGGATAATGTAATTAATGATGCCCCTGTAGAAGTTGACCCCTCTCCTGTCCCTTCAGGTGACGAGCAAGAGACCGCCTCTGTTGAAGAGGAGGACTGTCCACCGAGACAGTCAAAAAGATGTTCTCGTCAACCTGATCGGTTAACGTATTATCAAAGTCAAATTGTCCAACCAATTGTTGGGAATAAATACAATTGTATGATGTTGTATGGACTGCTGATGATGCTGCTTTTGAAGTGTGTGTTTGTTTTGTTTTCACCAGTTGAGATTGTTGTGAGCGTGATGTTGATATCGATGATTCCGATAATGTCATCTTTTCCCATAGTAAGAGAACAGTTAGCCTTCTTTTTTGGATCAGAAATTGTGCCTACATATAGGATACAACCTGAATTCATTAATGGGAGATAGGGCTTGTTATGATATTGTTAATGACAAAAACTTAGGAGAATGAAGTTTTTTATTATTTATAAATTGCTATTCCTCTGAATAACATGATATTTAGCTCTATATTGTATTGATATAGATACTCTACTTTGTTGATTTATTGTCTGAACATGGCTGGAGCATGTCTCACTATGCCAACCAAACCCGATTGGTTTGATTTAAAGTTTTAGACTTTGTCATTATTTTGTTGGTTGATCTATCAATTGATCGTTTCTTTCATAAACAATGTCCAATAGACTGCGGACATTATTATTTATTTTGTTTTAGCAACGCATATTAAATGATTGATATCATTGAAGGGTGCATAAATGATACCCTCGTTTCACATGAATTTAGTTAATAGGTTACTTTTAAAAGTAAACCATATTTATTTTGTTTTGTTCACGTTTGAGTTTGAAGATTAGGAATATGATTGAATATTCCATAGATTAGTAAGATGGAATTATAAGGACAGTTTATAGAGAGATCGATGTCAAAGACAATTTTACATTTCACTTTTTATTCAAATTTGATTGTAGTTTGGAAGAAAGGATGATTTTACCATATGTGTATCTCATGGCACTTTTAGTGTGCTTATGTCGTATTTGATATTAAGGCGAACTTAAATATAGTTCCGTTTGTTTTATTTTGATTGTTTAAACTTGTTACCTGTTGCATCAGAGTCACATGAGTTGATAGTCAGATTTCTGATGATTATTATATTGAAACTTAATTGAATTTTTGCATTCGATATTTAAACCATGTTTGATTTGAATTGCTGTTGTAGTAAGACGAAGTAATAATAGAAGTATAATTACTCTGAGTGGAAGTGAATATCAGGCTAATTCACACATGTGGAGTGTGGAAGAAATTATTTTGGACTGTAATCATTTACTGGTGTATTTTCTGTGTATACTTTCTTATATTCTAAAGATATATTTTGTATTTGATTAACAAGATTTGAAGCAAGGTCACTAGTAAAATAAGGTGTCTTACGAGGTGTCATGAAAGATTTGTGATGTTATGTACAGCTATAGTTTTATTGGTGTTCAATATCAATTCAAAATTATTATTGCATAAATTTGAAATTATTATTGGGAATGACGCGGACGCCATTCTGGTGGCAGAGGGGAAGGTGTAACATGGTGGAATATTGGTCATGTAGTCCTTCTCTCTTCTTCTTGTATTCTCTCTCTCTCTCTCTCTCTCTCTTTATCTTTGTCTCTTTCTGCTGTATCTTTCTTTGTCTTAATTGGTTATAGATGTATTTATAAAATGTGCTGGCATGTCTAGTTGAAGCTTTCTATTGAAGCTATCCTGTTCCCATGCTGGGGTATAGCCTTTATGACCCTATTGCCATTCACAGTATTAATCCCATCCTGTTCGATACAATACTGATTACTACTGTACTAGACTTTAATGCCATTCATAAATATGTAATAATAGAGATTAAGCTCTATGAAAGGGGATTTAGATATCAGACGGGCTCTTTGTGGTCATTCATGCTTTGTGACTATTCTTTGAAACGTGCTCTTTGAAGAACACCTCATAGGACTGTGTCTTTGGCCATGAGTGGTGACCTTGAACCAATAAGAGTAGAGTTTTAGATTAGACCCCTTCCCCCTTTTTAAAGTAATGACCAATAAGATGATCGGAGGAAAAGTCGAGTATGAATGTTTAATGAGGTATAAAAGTAGTTTGCATGAATGTTTAGATCACTTGGCTCCACCCCGACTTGGTCTCCTCTACCTGTACCCCTGTCCTCCCATCTCCCTCAAGCTGTCCCTGAACTAACAACTAATTGCTGGATGTGAAAATCAACAAGTTATCAAAGTACAGCGTTGTTCCAGAATCGTTCAAGAAAGCCAAGTCACCTCAATCACCAAGTCGGGAATATTCAACTAAATTATACAACATACTTCAAGGGAACTTAATCTGAAAGTGTCAGGAACTGATTCATAAGGAGGAACATTGATAGGAGGAACATTGATTGCAGATACGTCGGTAAATATGTAACATTAACCCTATGCCAATTTGATGCTGTGTTCCTGATTTTGATCCTGAGTTCCTGATTTTGATCCTGTCGTCCTGATCCCGCAACTGTGTTCCCAATTCCGTTCCCGTCTTCGACGTCGTCATCTTTACTGTTCCAATACTCGTAGCATCGTTGTCCATCTCTTCATATCGTCTGCAACGGCCGAATCGGTACATCTACTCGAATCGCGAATAGTCTTCCGCGCTGTATGTAAGTGGCCACAGTACTAACAATTTCTAACTAACTTCCCTCTTCCCAACCCTTAATGTCCCATTTATTTAGATTAACAAGTTAAGGCTTTTAAAGTATATTTTAGCTTAAGGTGTATTCTGATATTGATATATGTTGAAGATAAGACAGAGATCTTATGGATTATTGATACTATTTTCATGACTTTGTTTGATAATAAATACTGTTAGAAGAATAGTTGATACAGGCCAGTGATTAATAAATAAACATATATGACACCTTAAATACTATATCGTGTCCCAGCGCTCTTATTCTTTGTCTTTATTTTAATCGGTGGTTTATTTGAACTAACCCCTCCCCCGAGTGGAAGTCATTGCTAACGGACCAATACAAAAACCTGATTTCACTCGGAGCCCGATTCTACTATTTCATTATAATAGAAGACGGCGTGGGTAGGCGGTTAGATCTATGACAACGACGATGAACATGATGATAATGATAATGATGAGAAGGTTGTAATGGTATTAGTAGGAGAAGAGGAGAAACAGAAGGGGGTGGATAAGAAGAAGAAGAAGACGGAAAAGGAGGGAAGGGAAGAAGGGGAGGGTAAAGATGCTGATGGTGATAGTATTTCTAATGATCTGACTAATCTTTAAGCATGCTAAGGGTAATTTCGGCGTCCGTTAAAGACAGACTACAAGGGAAACTCGCAGCCTAATACCCGTTGCACAAGAAGCGTTATTCGATTGCGTCATTATACCTGCGCCATTCAGGCCTGTTAAGGCAGTTAGAGCATACGTCATTGATTAGATTTATCTCGCATATATATAATATATATATAATAGTGCGTCAAAGACCATGCCTGTCACTGGCGCAGCCCTTCGACATTAAAATGACTCCCCTTATGCAACGGGCATATTACGCCAAATGACACATTTCCAATTAAAGCATAACAAACACGAGATGTAATTAAAAAAATGCAATACTTTATATAATCTCTGCAAATGCAAGCTGTATTTCCCCGACGTTCTCGATGCAAGCACGTAGTAGCCTGTTAAGGCAGTTAGAGCATACGTCATTGATTAGATTTATCTCGCATATATATAATATATATATAATAGTGCGTCAAAGACCATGCCTGTCACTGACGCAGCCCTTCGACATTAAAATGACTCCCCTTATGCAACGGGCATATTACGCCAAATGACACATTTCCAATTAAAGCATAACAAACACGAGATGTAATTAAAAAAATGCAATACTTTATATAATCTCTGCAAATACAAGCTGTATTTCCCCGACGTTCTCGATGCAAGCACGTAGTAGCCTTTCATAACCACCTGATGAGCTGTGTTATACCTGTATCTCCCTGTTGACGTAGTTATGATCGGTGTAATCTTGCTAGGCTCTACGTCTAATGGATATCGTTAAGACCTGTACGGTCATACGTGCCATGTATTCTCTTGATCAACCCTGATAGCTGCCCGCAGGTGAGCCCCTCCTCCACCTCCTCCTCCTCTTCCTCCTCCTCCTTCTCCTTCTATCAGTATAGGTGGATGATACTAAAAAAAGATGAAGACAAGAAAATTAGATGATTAGTGGTATCAAGGATTATTTAATGGGTAAAATTATGAAGGGAAACGAGGTTAAGGGGAAAGACTGCCGTTAGGTTTGAGATGATGAATTTTATAGGATTAGACACTTTTTTAAGAGATTATGAAATTGGGATGAAAGGGATGGTAAGGATAGCAGTATACATTGCGTCCATGTTTGCTAATATTTAATGACAAAGGACGATTATGGAAATATAAAAAATATATTTCTCTCTCTATCTCGCACACTCTATCTCGCACACTTCTTCTCTGGGTATTATGTATTTGTGTGGGTTATTTGTGTGTGTAGTGTGTATACATGTATGTATTTCATCGATTTATATAAATACTATCAACTTCTTATGTCTTAATTATCTGTCGTATCTTGTTATTTTTTATTAAGAATGTTGAACGTTTGTCTCCTCAGGTTCATTAAAAGCAGTGCTATTGTTTAAAACTACATGTCATATTTTCTCTTTTCCAACCACGCTCTCACCTCTCCTCCCTCTTTCTCTCTCTCTCTCTCTGTCTCTCTCTGTCTCTCTCTCTCCCTCTCTGTCTCTCTCTATCTCTCTCTCGCTTTCTTTCTCTCTCTCTGTCTCTCTCCCTCTGTCTGTCTCTCTGTCTGTCTCTCTCTCTCTCTCTCTTTATCTCCCTCTCTCTCCTTCCCTCCCCCTTTCCACCTCCCTACCCCATCTCTCTATATATCTGTGTTTCTTTTTCTAATCCAAACAATCTCATGTTCGTATATCTGTCTAGACATTGATGTTCACCCTCACAATTAGAAAGAGAAACAAAATATTCGAAAACCCAGAAAACAATTGCAATGTGACAATGCGTTTTTCTTCCAAACGTAATTGGATTCAAGTATCCTCCCCGCCCCCTTCTCTCAATTACAACCTTAACTCCATTCGTGCTAGTAGCTAGCAAAATATATCGAGCATAACCATATTGCATGTGTAAACTGACTCTATCGCCAACAGGCCATCGTTAGGAAATAAAACCAGACGAATCAAAACGTGGGATTTGGGCGTCGTAATCAACGCTTCGGGAGAAATACTCTCTACATACTTGAATAACCGAATGCTGTAACAGAAAGAAGAAAAAAATGAGGAGGGGGAAGGGAAAAGACGAGTGAAAGCCATGCAGCAACGAAAATGAAACAAGATTTGTCTTTTTTTAAACTCCTTCTCCTCGCAGATCATTATTATGACTAGCCATGATTACCCATCGGCTGGATGAGGGATGGGGATGAGGGAGGAGGATGAGAGGGAAGCTGTCATAGGTTTGAGTTGGGAGAAAGAGGGAAAAGAGACAGACATTCACTCTAATCTCCTATTAGAGTAATTTCTTTTCCCCGCTCCAATTTTCTTCTTGGAGGCATGGCTAATCTGTTGTGTCGTATACTTGTCGTATTTTTTCTTCGTCGTTTTTCTGTGTTGGTGTGTGTGATACATTTTTTGACTTATTTTCCATCCCTCTCAGATCGCTCTCATCTCTCTCTCTCTCTCTCTCTCTCTCTCTCTCTCTCTCCCTCCCCCTCTCTCTCTCTCTCCATTTCTCCTTCCCTTTATCTTTTTCTTTATTCCTCTTTCCGCCTGTCTCTATAACTATCTGCCTTCAGTCTATCCCCATCTCTTCCTCTGATCATGCTTCTCTCTATTAGAGTTATGCCTCCTCTCATTCTCTGTCTCTGTCTCCCCCCTGATAACACTTTGTTATTTTCCCTGGCTTTTTAGTTGCTTTTCATGTCCGTCTACCAAGCTTATCTGTGAACCCCTCCCCATTCTTCCCTCTCTCTCTCTTTCTCTCTTTCTCTCTTTCTCTCTCTTTCTTTCTCGCCCTCATAATAATGAATGCAAAATATCACTTAAGGTCACTACCCCTTATCGAGCCTGTCAATGTATTTGTTTTATTACATCACGATGATCACTAGATATCAAATATTTATATTCGATTTGAGGTACGGAATATATTTCGTATAACATCCATTCATTTTCTTTTCGAATGCCCGGATATATAATTGACAATTCTATATCGACAAGAGGCGAAAGTTCGTCTTGGCGAAATTTGGACATGTCATTCATAAAATACTCAATAGTGAAGGACCCAACATATCAGATATATACACAAATAATGATTATTATTGACTCACATGGAATGCTAAGAAAGTTTGATTCAAAATACTTACTAGAACCACATCCAGGGGTGCAAAGTTTCACCTTTGTATATCTTAAGCGTTTCATGCTTATGACTGGGCGCAGGTTTTTCATCACATTTGCATAAATGCGGCAAAATCATTAGTGTCAAATTGGAGTTCCAGTTAACACTATCTTTCCTACAACTTACATGGCAGGTATAATACAATTCAACAACATACTTAATGTTATCAATTGTAATTTGTATTATAAGCTAGCGCACTAAAGGAACATTATCAAAGTTTTAGGAGGCGGGCAAAATAGGCTGTTTAAAAAAAAAAAACACTTAGCAGAACTTATTTTCCAGTAAGAAGCCCAAATGACAATAGTTCAAGTGACCGTACTACGTGAAGCCTAGAGTCCTCAGCTTGTAACAGATGCAGAGGGCATCATTGGGGATATTTTCCTTTCAAGTCTGATTTCGAATTCACCTCGCGTCGTTGAGCCGTCATCGCAATGAGGGACACTCATTAATGTTCATTTTCTTCTCCCTCCTTTCTCTCCTTCTCTCCAGCACGTCTGGACCGTCCCTGGCCTTTCTTCCTTGTCTTTCATGGGTTTTCTTAAAGACGAATCCCCTTGGTAAGTTGCCATGTCGGCATGAAGCATAGGAAAGTACCGCTATCACCCGGCAAAGATCAGATCATGGGACGCACACACACTTTGGACACAACGAGCCCAGCACGTGAGCAAGACAAGTTTGTCAACTCGCCCTTTCTAACTCATGACTTTGATCCCTATGTGTGTATCCTGCGTCTAGCTGCTGGTTCTGAAAGACGAAAAAGAAAGAAATATGTCTATCATAGACGTACGGGTGCAACGCCGCAAAGGAACTGATATATATTGCCTCTTTATCAAGTTTTAAGGCTTTTTCAAAATGTTTAAGGCCTGCTAGAATTTGAGAAGATGGTCACGGTAACTTTGTCATCGAAATACATTGTAATGAGATAACTATTTTTTTTAAATACAATTTTACCACTTCCCTGCCCGAATGTGATGTGTCTACCCCCCCCCCCTCCCCCCCCCCACACACACACCCACACACATTTCATAGTGTGCAGGTAATGAGTGCAAACACCAGTGTCCCAAAGCAATGTTTTAATACATCGTTCACTTTGCATTGAGTTCACTCTTTGTACGGTACCATTCCTACAAGGTACGTCAAGAGCCGCGCCAGTAACTGATAAAATGTTAGGTCAGGCAGATGACGCCTCTTGGACAACGGGCATCACGCTTAGATAAGGGTTTAAAACTCTAAAATACTTCCATATTCCGCTTTAAAAAAAAATTATAAGCATTTTTGTATATCTATTCGACAAAATAATAATTATGTTATAGCGCTTCAAAAAGAAATATCATAAAATCATGAAATTGTTTGTCCCGTTTATGCTACGGTCACAAAGGTTCGTACGTACGATAATTCCGTACGAATTTCCTTGGTTTCCATTGTCTTCCCGAAGTTCCATTGTCTGAAAATCGTTCGTACGGCGTTCGTAGCAGTTCGTTATGGCATTTGTGACCGAGGCTATACATTTACCTCACTTACGATACCATGAAATAAATGATTGAATTTATGAAATAAAAAATGAAAAGAAAACGTACTAAATATAGTGATGCAACAGTGGTGCAATTTACATGAATTATATTTAAATATAAATAGCATGGTACTGTCTGACTCGTCAAATACATCTCTAAGCTGACAATTTAATACAGCATAGTTTGCATTGGAAAAAACCATTCTTATACATATGTTAGGATATTGTTACGGCATTAAACACAGATAAAACAAGCGCAAAACATAACCTCGTGTGCTTTTCCGAACATGAACCGCTACGAACAAAAACGTTAACGGTGTATAGGCGATACTTTAATGACCGCGTTAACGAGGTGGATGTTGAAACACGTGCGGTCTCGATCTAAGACTAAATGAAGTGTAACTGAACTTCATCAAGGGGTAATGACGTTCCTAAACGTGCTTCAAACGCCAAGGTTGTGCTAGTATACTTTCAAGAGCAATGAATGGGCCATTACATCATGTTCCCCCTGCCTCATCTCCAGGGAGAAATTTACTGATTAGACAATGTGATTGTATTGTCGCTCTATTTTCATCTGTAGTTTGACCGCTGCAGACGAAGCGTCCCAGTGCGTCAATACCAACGCTTGTAAAGGCAAATAGTGCATGCGCCGATAATTCAACGCTAAGTTTGCACTGTGTTTCAATTCACCGTATGCCATGCCACACTGTCACATCGCGCGTCAATTACCCCGACATTCACTGACTTTGTGTTTGCACTCTTCATCTCGCGTTCACTGAGTGTACTGTACTATGTCACTATCGAAGAGTGCGTCAATTATCAAAACCTCAGCAGTCGTTGACGCAGTTCTGCGTCAGTACATGACTCTTCGTGTGCGATGGGTACAGACTGAGACGTGTTACTGTATAGCGCAAAGATTTATACTGCAATTACCATTTAAAATCATACACTATACACTCAGTATAAATTCAGATTTGGGGTGTGTATTTTTGCAAGCTACATAATGTGTCTGGAGATGTTGAATTTTGCAACATATGTAAACGGAACCAGTTAGAAACTGAATCATATTTAGAGTGGCTTCTGAGAAATTCAATTACTCTAATAGCCTTTTTACATGTGTATCAATTAGAGGCAAAGTTAACTATGAAAAGTGAACATGGTAGGACATACAGTATACACTAGAAATATGAATGTTAAAAAATCCTTCGTGCCTGCTTGAGTTTGATCATAAGGTTTATGCGAACGGAGCGTAATCATTGACGTATGCCTGCGTCAATTACTTCATTCTGTGTGTGACATTTGACGCAATATGTGAAGGTGACATTAGTGAAAATATAATTAACGGAGCTAATGACGCAATCGAGACGACTTCTTCAGTGAAACGGGCTTTATAGACTTACTGTAAACTTTAAAACAAGACCAGCTACCAACACGTATGCCTGATATAGCATGAGGTCTAGCGATAATTTTTTCTGCTAGTAACGTTTTTTTTTAATAACCTAAACAAAGGCTGATTTTACGTACTCTGCCAATTGCTTATTAATTAATCCATGTTATATTGCATTGCTCATAATGACGACAGTGTATATTGGACTTAACTTTGTTTGTACCTTTCACTCATTAAATTCAATATACACTTGTCTCTCTACTTCTCAAACAAGTCACTATCAAGGAAATCTAAGATTTATCGTGTGTAATAAACCTTGCATCCATCCTTGTTTGACGAGATAATTAGAATCGCCGAATCCTCTCCTCTCTTTTGATGCCCATTTCCGATACCAAACTACCATGACAACAGCGTCAAGTTCTCTGTTCACGGACCCGGCTGACAGTGTCTGCAAATTGAAATGACGGTTAATTGGACGTTCACAGTTTGAAGGTAGCTTGTTTGCGATTCACTTGCGTGTCAATATGTTCAATGTCACTACTCGAGGGGGCGTAAGTTATACATGGACGGGTGCAAGATGCGCTCTTTTTCTATGTCTCCCTTCACCGGTTTATCTTTCGTCTTCACCAGCGTTCGTTCGTTCTCTGCTGAATTCACTTCTGATCAAGTCCCATGACTTCATGTCGTTTTGAGATTTGTTCTTTTCTTTTTATTTTAAATATTTGTTATCGAATTCTTAATCTTCCAGGAAATACGTAAGTCTCCCTTCGCTAGTTTTCTACTCTTTTCCCCTCGGCTCTTGGGTTTTTCCCCTCTCCACTTTTGCCTGATTTATGAAAGAAATAATGTTAAACATGATCATGCTATCAATACTCGTTATAAGTCATATCAACAATAGGGGCATGGGGACAAGCCCCCCCCCCCCCCCCCCCCCCATTGAATATCCAATAAAAATAAGAAAGAGAGGAACAAAAGGAGAGGAACATGCAACTTGAATATAAATACACCTCCCCCACCCCTCTCTCTCTTTCTGGCCATGTTCTTTTGCATTTATCCAGATAATAATTTTCGATGCCCCGATAACCCAAGTGCCATTTACTTGATGGACCTACACAACCCAATGCCATGTAGTTGTGTCTTTCTCCTCCACCCTTCTCGTCTCTTAATACATCATTTATATATTTGTCTAAAACTTGTATTTCTTTTTTTTAAGGGTATCCGATAAACACTTTCTAGAAATTAGAGAGACTACAGAAGAAAAATCATCATTATTTTAATGCAATATGCAAAATGCAGCACATGTTTTTACTTGAGAATATATTATTCTGTTTCATGACTTTAGTAACCCTTTCAGCGTTCGTTGACATGCAAATATTAATTAATTTAAGTGCGGAAATGGATATAACCGAATCATGACCATTATGATTTCATTTAAACAGTCTATGAATACACACTTTATTTGGTTAAAACTGTTTAAATGTCCCTTAACCGACCTTCTGTTTTTCCTTCCTTTTCTGACATCCACACAGATTAACTTGTCAAATCATTTGTGGCAGTATTGTCTTCAATTACGCCTCTTCCGTCTCTGCCAAAAACTAGTCCAACCTTCCTTCGCCATCTTTACTATTGACACTGACAAGTTAATCAAAGAGATTCGAGGAAATTAATATCTCTTAAACCCCTCCTCATTCTCCCTTTTCCTCTCCAAAATCGAAAACGATCGCAAGGCTAGAATGGAGCGGTGGATCGGGGCGGAAACGGGGAGTTTGTCTTTAAAACGAGGACCCGGATTTTCTTGTGTCCACGTCAATGAAAAAAGGCGGTCGATATCAAACAAATTTATATTATCTCATTCTATTTGCATTCCTAATAAGGGAGATCTACGGAATTTAGTGTTTGTACTGTAGTATTTCCTTTAGCTTTGTCTTCTTTCATTGTCTCTTGTTACCAGTTCATTTGTCTTCCGAAATGTTTTATATTTTAATGGACTGTACGGAAAAAAGGGGAACCACGTCTAAAAGCGGTCCAGAGCAAAATCCCAAGAACACTTCAAGAAAAGAGGAGATAATCTCGAACCGCAAAATGACTTAAACTCTCTTTATATTCTTCTTGCTAATGTTCTTTTTCTTCCTTCGAATTTGTCTGGAAAAAAGAAAAAGAAACCATTCCATCTGTCTAATTCCGAGAGCAAAGTTGTAAATGTAGTGCATTTGTCTTCATGGTTTTCAACATATTTGTTTTTATTTCTCTATCTCTTCTTCTCTCTCTTCTCTTTTTTCTCTCTATGTCCCCTTTTCCTCTTCTTCCACGATTTCTCCTCTTTCTATCCGAACACCTTGTTTCAATCTTTTGATTTGTTTTGGTGATTTTATAAGCTTACAATTGACATTGACACTGTTCAAGTACCGTACAATGACAACTGATTTTTCCGCACACCGATTCTCTGCCATGTTCTTCCTTTCATTTAGAATGCAATCAACCACAAATCTGTCGGAAATAGAAGTCACGTGACCTATATGTTATATTCTGTTTCTAGCGCTGTCTGTCTCTCTATATGCGTACGTTGTCTTTCTCTACTACTACTACTACTACTACCTCCCTCCATCTCCATCTCTCTCTCTCTCTCTCTCCCTCTCTCTCTCTCTATCTCCCTCTCTTTCTCCATTTCTCTCTCTCTCTCTCTCTCTATCTCCCTCCATGTCTCTCTCTCTCTCTCTCTCTCTATGTGTCTCTCTCCCTATTTGTGTCTCTATCTCCCTCCCTCTATTTCTATCTCCCATTCTCTATCTCTCTTTCTCACCCATTGTTCCTCTGCCGGGCTGATAATTGTTTGTTTTCCTAATGTTTGAAGGCCTTCTTTTCCGATCTTTTATTATGGAAAAGTATTGCAATTACAATTATAACCGTAATTCCCATGATTTGTTTTACCTTCCAATGAGACGACTAAAAGAAAGACACAAGCAATTGTTTAGGCATCATAACTTCCCTTAAAATGGTTAGAATCCAAAATGGTATCATTTGAATGCATACAAACTAGATGTACAGAAATAAGATTGACACAACTTAAAATTATTGATATTATAGCGGTAATAAGAACAATAATTTTCCAACCTTCATTATTATTGTTAAGTTTTTGTTTCATATTTTAAATGTATATCACAATAAACATTAGATATTAGCCTTTAGGAAATATGTTGTATTCTAGAGGGTAATTATTTGAATGGTATTTCGGACACTCCGAATGCTGTCGATTTCTCACATACCAAAATAGAACCATCATGCTATATTCACATTTAAAAAGCCTTTGACTATATTATGTCGTTTTCAAAGTGATATTGACTTTTTTGTTTAAAAAAAGATATTGTAATAATAGATATTCATATTCTAAGCTTCCCTGTCTCGTCGCTGATGACCTTTAAATACTTTCATGACAAAGGTCACCGTCTGCATACACACATAAACATACAGATTTTGAACATCAAAGTTAGTTGGCTTAGTTCGCGTCGCCTGGTCTGCCGTCTCCTGGGGTAATGGCAGTCAGCACAGCACGAAAGGCGACAGTTTGCGGCTTAATTCGGATCATCCCTAGTTCTAAATGAGCGTGTAATTCGATTTCTCTTTGATTTTTACCATCAGCATCTTCACAAAAATAGAATTCAGAGAATGAGGGGGAAAACCTAACTCCGTGGAAAAAAAAACTGGAAGAAAATCAAAAGATTGGGAGAAGTAGAGCCGTAGGGCAAAGCGAAAATGTGACAGAGCGATGCTGAGTGCGTGTGTTCCTTCTATATGCCCCTGCATTATACTCGCTAAAGAACATGGTTGCTTGGATGCAGCTTTTATCTAAAGTAGCTTTCTGCAGCCGATTTCTGGCAGCAACTAATTCTCATCACGAAATCTCCTCGCGCACGCCGAAGCGGCGTTTCGATCGGTAGACGCAGCGATGGGTTCTCAAGGCGTAGCCCAAGGGGGTTCCAGGAGATGAACTTGACACAAATTCACCCCTCCGACCAAGCCCCCTCCAAGCTTGAATCATCGAATCCGTTGTTGAATAATCATCCCATGCTTACCCATGAATATACTTTATTTTCCTAATTCGCATTTTGAGAGAATAGAGCTTCAAATTTGCCAGAAAGCACGCAATATTTTCTGCCACGTCATCGTCCTTTTGCCAATCATCGCCCCTTATTTGCTGAACCCCCCTCAAGTCAGATTCCCCCTAATTCCAGAGCCCCTCCTCATCCCTCCTCCCACATGCTCGTACATAACCTTGCGGCACATTCTTCTCAAAGAAAGGAACAACTGGATCATACAAATTAAAACAACACC